>JASVER010000026.1:2376947-2690775 GCA_030449065.1 Oceanodroma leucorhoa | reverse complement strand
CCCTCCCTCGCCGTTCCCAGTGCCCTGCCGGCGGCAGGCGGCTCCCGCGCCCCCGCCCCGCTGGGGCGGCCGGTGAGCAGCTCCTATAGCAACCCCTCTCCGCCGGAGCGGCCGCCTTCCTCCATCTCCCTCCTCCTCCTCCTCCTCCTCCCTCGCCATCTCTAGCCGGGCCGCTTCTCGCCCTCCTCCCCCCCTCCTCCCCTCGCCCGCGCTCCCCCTCCGCCTCCCTCCTCCCCGAGGCGCCATGGCGAGGAGCCTCCCAGCCGGTTTCTTACTCGGGCGCTCGCAGCTCGGGTTCCGCCGCGGCGGCCATTTTGAACTTCCAAACTCCTTCGCTGCCGCTGGGGAGACGCGGGGCCGCGGCGCACGCGCACGGAGGCGCCGCGGGGAGCGGGGGGGGGTGCGGTGGGGGGGGGGGAGGCGGGTTGAGGCGGGGGCAGCCGGCCGCCGGAAGTGAACGCCGCGCCCGGGGCCGGGAGCGGGCCGGAAGCTCCGCCCTCTCCTTCCCCGGAGGGGGGAGGCGGCGCCCTGGGCGCGGCGGGAGCGGCCCGGCGCCGGGGAGGCCGGGCGGCGGCGGCGGGCTCATTGCTGCTGCTGCCGCCGCCGCCGGGAGGGGTTGGGGGGAAGGTGGAGCCAAGGTCGGGTGCTCGGACCCGCCACCCGCATTCGTAGTGGCACTTCCTCACCTCCCGGGGTGGCCGGGCCGCGGCCCCGGGCGTCTCCTCAGGGAACCTCACCGGGATGAGGGCGCCGCCTCCAGCCGCTGGAGTTCGGAAAGGGTCTGGCGGCGGGAGGGGCCGCAGCCTGGGAGGGGGCTGMCAGGCGTTCCGGTGCGGGCTCTCCAGAGGCAGCTGGCGGGTCTTGTAAGGCGTTGCTCCGCTTCGTTTGCCTCTCCAGACTCCGTCCGACTGGAAGGGCCGGCGGGCCCTTAGCGACGGGGCGCTGGGCTGCATTTAGGGTACGCTGGTAAATGGTTGCGGTCCGGAGGCCTSCATGTATTAGCGGTGCAGCTTTCTCACCAGCGTTCTTTGCTTTAAGATTGATATCGTCTGTTTCGTAGCAGGATCTGTTACAAACTTAACACAAAAGGTGACATAATATTATCAACCCGTAGTTAATTTTTAATTTCTACAAGAGATTTGAGTAATCATTTATGGCATCATTTTTCTCCTGGCAAAACCCTTGCTCCTTTCAGATAGTCTTAAGATCTACAGGCATCCCTACAGCTGGAATCTGAATCTAGATTTCATTGTGGCCTAGAGTTTTGATAAATGACATTTGAAATCATAGAGTGGATTTTAACTGGTTTGTTTATTGTCTTTTGTAGATTTACCTACCAGCAGCTATGGAAAATGAATGAATTTAAATAACAATGTGTTGCATCAATGGACCTACATCACCTCGAGGAAATCGCAACATCCCTGTTGTATGCTGCTGTGCCTGAAGGTTTTGAAGCCCAGATCGCTGGCCTGGTGGAAATGTTTCTGATGGAGGTATACAGGTGCAAGCTCTGCCAGTTCATAAGCAGCATCAAAAGTAAGATCAGGACACACCTGGCTCATATGCATGAAACAAATACAGCGTGTCAAATTTCAGGCTGTCCTGAAATGGACCAAGATGAAAATGAGTCGTATAGCATGGGAGATGAAGGTAACCGAGAAAATAAAGGTAACAAAGAAAATCTTTCAAAAATGCCTGTCTTATTACCTGTGTACCAGATGCTTCACAACATCAGTCCTCACTGTTGTGACATGAGCCCAGACAGTCAGAGCAATAATCTTCATGCCTTTTGCTCCTGTGAACACCTTGTTTGGAGAAGCAGTAGCTCATTTGCAGCTTGAGGAGCCCTGTTCTGCAGTGCCAACTTCTCTTTTACATTCCATGGACTCCAGCGAATCCAAAAAGAGYGAAGATGAAGAAGCAGCCCAGTCTGTGCATCTTGGTCTCTGCTGCGTTTCCAGTGTTAGAACTCGGACCTTAGCTGGGAACATAAAACCCCTAAAGCTGAATCAAAAATTACAAAAATCAGAAGAAAGCCAGATATGACAGTAAAGGGTTAGCTCATCCTGTGAAAGATGCTTGCGCCTTAAAGCTGGGTTCTGAGAGAACGCAGCGTTTCTGCAATGCRTGCAACATAGCACTGAAGTCGAAAGATGCTCATATCCATGAAAAGGGTCATGATGTGGATCGTGGCTTTAAATGCATTTATTGTCACATGACTGAGTGATACTTAATGGAAAATCATTTAAAATCACACAGTGGATAAAARAAACCTACTAGTGCTTCATCTGTGAAGGTGTTTTTATGTCACAAAGTGCCTGAAAAGTGCACAGAAACAGCCATCAGAGTAAACCTCATCTCTCTCAGTGCAGAATGTATTCATCATCTTTTGAAACTGAGCGGATAAGAAATCTTCCTGTAGCTTACCRTTATCAGGATATGTTTAAATATCCACACAGTGATTTTACCAGTAAGTCAAATTTTATTTTTATTCTCATACAATTGCCTCAGCTATAAACTTCTCTGTGCATGTAACTTTAATTCGTCAATGCAAAATTTATTAGAGTTTCAGCATGAGCTGTAAATGCTATTATGAGAAGCTACAGTAAAACATCCTCATACTGGTTTGAACAAAGGAAATATACGAATTGCAAAAATTCTAAAAAGTGTTGTAAATGTTCCCTTTTTGATGATGTTCCTKCATTCTGCAAAATCCTGTCTCATTTTATGTTGTGGATTCTGAATATTTCTAGGAGTAGTTGACCACCATATTCCAATAATTTCGGTATTACTAGCTTTTTAATGGCTCTGTAACGTTACTGTAAAGGTACCTCTATCAAGATGAACACTTTTTATCTCTTAAGTTGTGTGACACAACTAATAGCTAAATACTGTCTTCATTTATAAATGGAGGTCCTTTGCAGAGGAACATAATCTGTGTCTCTTAAATCACAAGAGGACATAATTCTGGTATTCTAGYGTTCTCCTTTGCATTGACTACAAACGCTGCTTTTGTACCAATTGTATTTTATTTACGCAAGGAGTGAAAAACTTAAAAATGTTTCTGCTGCTAATTGCAGRTGTTTTGCCCTCAATAAAGCCATGCATTTAGCACTTACCTTCAAGTCYGTAGGTAAAATCTTGAAAGATTTGTGTACAAAGGTAGTTTAGACATTTTTCTGTTCAACCATTCAGTGTCGCAGCTGATTGCAGTGATTGATTTTTAGGAAGGTTTCCATGGCTGCTACTGCTAATATAGACCAAATTCTTGCTGTCTGGGTTGAAGTACTGATTCGGTTCTGATTGCTCAATAAGACTAGCACAAAACCAGATAATTTATGTGAAATAAGATGATGGCTCACAGGAGTGCTCTGGAGTTTGTGGAAGTGGTCAGTTAAGAAAACAGGCAATGTTAGAAGCATTGGGGAATGTGGAATAACRGGGCTTCCTGTGATCGTAGCCAGGCCGAGCACTGCATCTGTGTTGTGGTATTGGTTTTGAAGGGTTTAGATGAGATTGTTTTGTGCAGTCTAATTTTGAAGTTGTCTTTGTCTTTGGGATAGGTGGGATTGTTCTGAGCTTTTACTGTTTAAAAGGGTAGGAGACAGAATTTTCATAGAAGGTTATTGCAGATTTTCTGCAGGAAAAATAACTAAAAAAAGGGTCATTTTTAGAACTAAAAATGAAATTAGTATCTTACTTGCWTCACAACAACATACAGTGTCTCCACTGAATTGTATGTGACTGTAAGCCAACAAGGCTGGAGTASAGTCTAACTTTTTCTTTAAGAGGTTGGGAAGGAGAGCACATAGCTGAAATTCACAGGATTTCGGAATAGAGATGACTACATCAATGAAAAGATTTATGAATGCTTATACAAACAATGTTTTCTTAAGTGAAAGGAGAACTGTTTTGTATCGATAAATTATAAGTTGTCTCTTGAATGGGTAATTTCCTTTTGAGGGGGGAGAGAGGAGGAAATAAAAAATCTATCTCCCTTACAGCTGTAGTGAGAAAACAACCTGAGACTAGGTTTTCTGGGATACTTTTTTGACAGTTTCCGTCAGGTCCAGGGGGCAATGAAATTTGAAGATTATAACTTACCATTCACTATTATGTTAACATATGCAGAAAGTTTGCTTAATTTTAGCTTCCTGTTGAAAAAATTAGTAGGTTAAATACTTAACAACTTTTTTTAGCTATTGGTGGTATTATAGAATTGTAAATATTTTAGGTTTTTTTAGATATTGTTTGCATTTTTGTGATAAATGTGAGCAAAGGAAGCCTTTCTAAATATCTGTTTAACACCATGCTAATTTCTATACAATTCTGAGGTGGAAAAGAAACATTAAAGAAATTGTGAGAAGTCTTCAGATTGCTAGTATTTTTCAGATGTTTCATTCCCATAAACAGAGTTTTACGGTAACATTGCAAAGAGCTATGTTCTGCCAATCTATTATGCTTGTGGAGCTGATAGAACGGCTGTGTGAGCCTTCCTGCTTGCTACAGGGGTAGTTTTTGAAGTAAGTTTCAACTGTAGCTTCTTAGCACCAAGCTTGTGTTTAACTTAGTGTCAAGTTTTAGCTGTAATTCTAACACTATTTGCTACAGTTTGCTTGTTTTAACTTTTAACCTACATGAAAGCCTAACTGGTTAATAGAAAAGAATGTACAAATCGCTAAAATACTTCGGTGGAGTGAATTTCTTATTTAGGACAAAGCTATCAATTTGTCATGCTGAGAGATTCTTGCATGCAGTTATGTAATGTTMTGTCTTGGTTACTTGTCTAAATTAAAATAGTTGTCAATATTTATATGGGCTGTATAGTGACAGTTTACCATTTGCATCAGGGATAAAGAGGCAAAAGACCTGAAAGACTAATCACGCTGCCTGTCATCGTTTTTGGTCTTTGAATCTTAAACCTTAAAAAAGAGTCCAGAAGTTGCCACAAAATTGAGTGATTTTATATTAAAACCTTTACAGGAAAGGGGTAGTGGTCTTGATTGCATTTCCCATTAAACAGAAATCGTCTACACAAAACCCGCAATCTCTAACCAGTACTTTGTCCAGACCAAATTTAGACTGTCGGCAGATGTGCTTAGAAGAAAATGGACAAGCAAAGTGTATTGCATCTCATCACTAAAAGTAGTCCTTTGAAGCTTAGGTGTTTTGATGTTTCCTAGGTATCTGTTCCTTCAGTATTTTTCATATGCTCCATAAKTCACATCAAAATAACTCCACTGCAAGTATATATTTTGCTAACTCACTTTAAATTGCGGTTTGAAGTCTTTGAGAACTGCTTGCTATCTTGTTTTTTGTTTTGTTTTGATATTGGGGGAGAGGAGTGCATTGAGCGTCCTTATTGCTGAGCTAACCTTGCTTTTGCCRCCAGAGCCCCCATGGTGAAATTGTGTCTTCATAATTAATATTTGCTCTGTCTTCTGAAATACTGTGCATCTCAGCCAAATTCAGCCTCATATTGCTTAAATAAGCACAAAACACTTTAAAACTACATAGGAGTTAACCTTGAACTTTTATGTTAATAATTGTTTCATGTTGAGATAAGTATTTTTCTTCTATTTTAAATTAATGTATTTAATCTGATTTTAACATTATAACGCACTGTGGCTTTTAATACAGCTAAGGAATGGATCAAGGTCTACAAGCATCTGTGCAGCCATGGTTACAATTTCAAACTGCATCCATGTACTGAATGTGAGAGACGTTTTTTTCCAAATGTAGGTGGATTGTTTATTAATTATTTTTATTCCCCCCTTCCTCACTTCAGTAGGTCTTTCTTCTACCCTTTTTTTAACTGCTTAGTTTATAAAGTGCGACAAATGCTTTATAAATGCTATAAACATGTACTGGATTTCTGATTAAATGTTTTACTTCTGTCTGCCTCTATAGAATGGAGGTGAATTTCCCAGTGCTAAATACTTGYTTAAGGCAAGTATATGTACAAGTAAATTTCTTTTAATTGGTGGAAGAAGGATTTACAATTCATTAAGCTAGATTGAAACTGTGGTTTGAGGGGGCGAAGAGGATTAGGGACTTCTTAGAGTTTGCTTGAAGGCACTAAACAAGGATCCCCATCTTCAAAGGCTGTTGGTGGCAGTGGGATGTAGCAGCTGCATTGAGCTTGCAGCTGAGCAGCTGTTAAGTAGATAGAGGAGAAAAGAAGATGACAATGACACTCAGTGCAGGGAATCTAGATGCAGGACATGATGAGATGCTTGGGTTTTGGATACGTTCTATGTTGATTTGAGTTTCTGTTGGGCTTATTTTAGCAATTGATAATAGCTTGGTTAGATAACCTTGTCTGTTAGTTTAAAAGGAAATTCTTCTTTGTTAAGTTGGTAGCAGCAAGTTTATCTTCTTTCATCAGTCTTGCTCCATCTTACTTAGTGAGAGCTTTCTTTCCATCCACAGTAGGTAGAGATTCTTGCTTCATACAAGGAAGGCTCTTTATTACCTCACAGTTTTATTGGATTTTTGTTATCAAACTGGGCCCTTCACTTGCGGGGGCAGGGGRAGTAATGTACTGCTTAAAACGTCGAAGGTGAAGGACGCTTCATGTCTGAAGCTTTTCTGACATTAGCTTTATGTCAATGTGGCTGGAATAACACCAGAATTGTAATACTCTGAATGACAGACAGCCAGGGTCAGTCTGTGATTTAGGTCTTTTTTGACCAAGAGGTTGGTCTCTTTCTGATTCCTTTTTGGACATTTAATGACGTCAAAAGCGCACATTGCAGTGCATACTATTAGCAGTTCCAATTCCTCAGACCTTGACCTACAAAGTCCTAGACTTGTGGTTAGAGCAGAGCTATGTGGAGAGATTGGTCCCTGCGTCTCTGATTTCTGACTGCTGTCTTGGGTTAATCTTGTTAACTGAAGCAGGGTAAATCTGATGAGGAAACGTATAGCAGCCTATCAATCAATATATATTTACTTTAGTTCCATCAAATGAGCAGTACTTTCGGCTAACTTCAACACTTCTTAAATCCTAAAGCAACTTTCAAAGGACTCTATGCAGCTTTGTCTCTTGCAGGGTGAACAAAAAGCAGGGGGAGCTGTGCATTCTTACATAATCAAATTTGATTTTGTAATTTATTTTTTAATAGTGGTAGAAGCTATATGTCTTTAGCAGCAGTTCCTCTTCATGCTGATAAATATATTTTCCCCAAGATTATTTTAAAGAAGTCTCCTTCCTCTGAAAACAGAAATTAAATGAATTTATGACATATGCCTGCATATCTCTCACTTCTATATTTTAACWGCTTACTTCATATTTAGTGTTATAAAACTGCACTGCAAGTTTTTTTTTTACTACTCTAGGTGGTCTGCTTTGTTACCAATGTTGCTGTTTATTTAAAAGATACCATTTTCACTTGCTCTCCTGTCTTGCTTTATTGTTTGTTTGTTTAAACTGTATCGGCTGAAACTTTTCATGTTGGTTCTTTCCCTCCAACTGACACTTTTCCTTTAAAAACAGATCAACCAAAAAGATTCAATCAATTTTCTAGAATGCATGTGGGGGAAAGCTTTCTGTTCATAATGTTTTCAAATGGAACCAGTAAGACTGTGGATACCTTTTATTTAAAAAGCCCTAATAGTCCATGGCTTGCAGGAAAGATCTAAGCATTTTTCAGATGGTGTCTTCTGTTAGAATAGATGAAAGGCACACTCCTGATGCAAAAGTCTGTTGAGACTTGGTCTCTTCACAGCCTCTGAAAAATGCAATGAACAGTAAAGCTACCTTACTGCAGGAAGCTAATTGTGACAGACTGTTTTAGGGAGGCAGGGACAGGAACCAAGAAAACTTGCGAGTATTCTTTGGTACCTGTCTGAAAAGGTTTTTAGTTCTTTTATTTTAATTCTTTTATTTCTTTTATTATATAGAAATTCTTCTATATTTCTATAGAAAGCATATAAAAAAAGTTGGATACTAATGACCAGTGGGGCTGGAAAACCTGTGAGAAGTTGCTAGAGGACATGATGAGGTGAGGAGATGAACTCAAGCAGAATTTGGCTCGTTAGGAAAACTGCTAGGGGGACAGGGCATAGTGGGCAGAGAATAAAATGAAGTGGGGAGAATGAAAATAGCTTGAGCAACAAGGTGGCCTGAAGTGGACAGAAAGGATTTAGAGTCTCAGATACATGAACCAGCATTAATATAACAGGGTACACAATCACTTCTGTTTACTATTGCTGTCATTACTCAAAACAGCAGTTAGTTCAATCAGAGGTTTCTGGTGTATCTAAGGGTTTCAGCAATGCCAGTCGGCCCAAATATAATCCCCCATTGTGAAATCTGGAATTTATGTTTTAACTTCTTAGGTATTTTATTTCAAAAAATAAAGCCTAAAACATGTTTAACATCTTTTTAAAAAAAACCACAAAAAAATTCAAGAAAACTCACAATAAAGGTTGCAAAGTCAAACACTCATCATCTGTGTGGGTGGGTACGCTTGCAGAATCTTCAACTGCCTGACGTGACTGTATACAATTTCTCCCCCCACACACCTGATCCTTCCAAAATTCAGTGTGTAGAATGCATAGTGCTTCATTAGCCTTGGTTCATTGTTTAGTGAGCATAGAGTATATACACAAAAAGCAATGAAATTAAGGTTATCAAGGCAACTTTAATTTTGGCAATTCCTAATTTTTATTTCTTGGCTTAGCAACCTTAATGAGCTGGGATTTTGTTTGTTTTTTAATATAGGATTTATTTTGTGTTGTGGGAAATATGTTAGGAATCTACCTTAACATACTAAAATAAATTACCAGAAATGCCATCATCTTTAGTGGTATGTGCTGTATGCTCTTAGTTACTAGGCTGTGAGACCATACAGTACATTGCTATATAAAAGTTCACATATTTCGTCCTTAGGTCCTGTGACATCTAGACCCTTTAGGGTCACTGGCTGCTGCTCCACCATGATATCCTAACATATACCGTGTTGGTGGTGATGTATTGACCACCGAACCATGCTGAGGCATAGAGCTGATGTACACTGAATGGAGGGTCAGGTGAGTGTTTGTTTATTCATAATACTGTCTTGAATATACCATCTCAAAAAAGCGTAAGGCATTTAAAAATCTGTAAATGGTCATAAAATTGGCAATTTACCCTCCCTTCTCCCACAGTCACTAGAGGCTCCATAATCTAGCAGGGTTTGTAATCTGATGCTTGCTGTGCCATCACACTAGAAGGAATGGCAATTTAATAAGTAAGGCTTGATGACACTGGGTGAGGAAAAAAATATATTTTTTTTTTCTTCCTATGAACAGCAGTGTGCTGAAATGTCTTACATTACCAAGCCCTTGTGGGGAGCATTTGATACATACTGCTTAAGTTGATGAATTTTACAAGTCACCTTCAGAGTTGGTGCAACTATTTTGAAATTGATTCACTTATCTAACAATTAACATCACTTTTTATATCTTGTTTGTAGGCTTGGAGGGGTGGGGCAAAAAGAGGATTTTTGGTACTTTGTTGCTAAAATAATTAACTCATACAAAAGCAGTAATATGCAAAGTATGTCAGGACCAAAAAGATTGAGTCAAATTAAGTCATTCTGTGCCAAATGATATTTTCTGTAGATGAAAGTATTCCCCTTGCTCTGAAACAAACGCTGGCTATCTTCTCAATCATCTGACGGATTTATTTAATTTTTTTCCTAGTCTTACAAAATATGCTATATATTAAAAAGTGTATGCAGCACTGTGTTTAAGTTTATATTTTAGGTTGGAAATGGCTGTCATTTCACTGATCTTGATATTGGTCTTAACAATGTAATTAGAATTTTGTGCTATTTTAACAACAGTATAAGAAAATAAACTTAATATTTGGATATTCCTGACATAAAAATAAATCAATTCCTTGCAACTTAATAGTTATATTATGTAAATATGTTGCTTGTTCTTTATCTACATGTATAATGATCATTGGAAGTTTAGCTGAGGAAACTTAGAAAATGCAACTATTTTAAATGTGCATTGTTAGATAAAGCTTTTGTATGATAAATACATTGTAATCTGGTAAACCCAAGCGATTCAGGTCAAATGAGATTCCTGAAAATCATGGTTCTCCTTCCTGCTTTGTCACTTTAAAAAAACAGGGATATTTATTGTGGTGGCAAGTGTGTCAAACACAGTAATGACTTTCCAAATGCTATCATTTTTATCATTATAATTTTTACTTATTTTGCTTTGTTTTTCTCTTTGTGCTGAGCAGCAGTGTGGGAATTTTATAATGGTAGTGTGCATCCAAGAATGATAATCTGTACTTCTAGGGTGGGTGTGAATGGCAGTTAAACATTGCTGTAAGTCATCTGCCTATTCATTACATTTACAAGAGGTGCAAAAGTAGAATAGAACAGTTCTTTCCTCAACATTACCTATATTTAACAACTTGAATCTAATTCTGCCCTACAGTTCAAAAACAAACAAACAAAACCCAAACCCAAAAAACTCCAAACAAATGGCTTGTCTAGCTGTTTTGGGAAGCTATTTTTTTCCCTTTGTGTGTGTATGTTTCACAAATGTAACACAGAATGATCAGCAAGGTTTTTCTTCTCTGTTAGTGAACTGAATTATAAGGGCTACACTATCTCAAAAGGCCCTCTACAACTGTCTTTCACCTGAAACTATTTTATCTCAAATTCTTAAGTCTCTTCAGTCACTGATGGTAATGTAAAATATTGGTTGATACTGTATTTGGGTTTCTTTTTAAATTAGTTTACTTAACTTATTTCTTAATTGGTAATCTAGAGCAGAATTGAAAAAGCATATGGAAAAATCACAAAACTTCTACAGCCCTTCTGTCTTCATTTTGGGATCAAGTACGCAAAACCAGACGTCAGATGAATGGACATCACAAACAGATCCATCAGAAAAAAAAAAAAAATAAAAACAAATGAAAGAGAAGAAGAAGGCTGAAGAGAGTCCTGTGTGATCCAACACAAAAGCAACTAGAAAGAAAGATTCAAGTTAATTTGCACGTAGTACCTATGGTAGGTATGACCCGTATTATAGCAAAACTTGCATTTTGTTTGTTATGCTCCAGGTACTTCTGTAGATCTTCATTGCAGAACAATTGATAATGTGGCACATTATTTATTTACTTGTTTATTTTTACAAGAAAGTTGCCCACAGATAGCCTGAACAAAAATAAGGTACCGTATTCAAATAGCTGTCTTCTACTTGGTTTGTGATAGTACCGGTCTTTTGAATAAAGTAAGCAGGTGCTGATCAAGAGGTGTTTCTAAAGGTTTTCTCTTACACTTTGTTACAAGCAGTAACAAAGGAGAGCCACTGAGATGTATTCTTTGAAAARCCAAGAGATGTGCTGTGAGACTTGGAATTCTGTGTGTAAACTAGATGAAAAAACTGTGACAATGTACAGCTTCCTTCGCTGCCATGGCTGCATTTCTAAGAGGCTTATTTACTGAAGCACCAATTTTATCAGTTACTGCAAAATTCCACTTACCTGCAGTTATAAGAGTTAACACTAAGACTTTGTCCGACTCAAGTGCATCCTCTCTTCCAAAGAGAACTTGACAAGGCATTTGATGCTTTCCTCTTATTCAGAAAAGATCTTTTTTTCTTTGATAAAGAAGATAGTGATCTCTGGTAGCTACCCGGCCGTGAGTTGGCATCATGCAATGTTCCAATGATAGCTTTTCTAGCATTTAGGCAGAGAAGTTAGTGTACGTTCTGTTTCTCTAGGTTTCTTCTAAGTATGTGAGTTTGGTTTTGGGGATGTTCTTTTTTTGTTGCTGTTGTTTATGGCCATACATATGTCTGTTACATTATTAAAAAACATTTTCACAATAGACACCTTCAGTTTAACTAGAGAAATCACTTTCTGACTTCTAAAGTTGTGTATTATAATCTAATTAATTCAAATTGTCAAAGTTTTTTACCCAAATAGCTTCTTTACCCCACTGTTTTCTAGGACTAAAGTAATTGTCTATACCGAATCTGGATTTCCTGTTTTGAAGTTGTTATTGCTCACGTGGAAAGAAATAACTACGTGTTCTGGTATGTTGCTGAAATTGGTGTAACAAAAAGAATAAAAAAAAAGGAATTTGCATTTGGATAGTGTTGTGGTTTAACAAGGCCTGATTACTTGTAGTGAACTAGCAGCTTTGGTAGTAGGTAGGGAGTATACTGATGTGCTGATGATGTATCTTTCACATAGGCATCAGTCGTCTTTTTTTTTTTTTTTTTTTTAATTAAGTATTCGGTTAACAAGCCTTGTCATAGTCAAAGCACAGTTCAGTCATTACAAATTCACAAAGCAGGTAGACAAGTTGCTCCCATGTTCACAGTGAGGTATTTTGAAATAACTTGTCTCAGTTTTAAAGAAGTTGGAGAAGTATAAAGTTAAGCACTTTACATCATTATATCATTTCAACAGTTATTTTTGAATCAGTGGTATGGCAATCCAAATTTAATCTGAGGTTACATATGAAATGTGCCATTATCTGATGAACACATTACCTCTCTGTTTTGGAAGTAAAAGGAGCATTTACAGTCTAGGCCTCTGGAGCTSTCGCTGGAACAAAGCTTGTAATTACTGCAAAGATTAAGAACTTACTTGAACTTTTCACACCTAGTTCTGACTTGAGTTTAGCTGTGCTATCTGTACAGCAAAACAAGCTTCATGTTAACGCTGTGTCTTTCTTACAGCCTCTTTGAAGGGCAAACTAACGAAACTAGCAATTAGCCATATTACCAGCCTGGGGCTGTCTCTTATTTCTTTCCACTAAAGGCCCTGACCCCATGGCAGAACAGAACCTGCTGCGAATCGCAGCCAGTTCAGTGTTGTGTCCCACAGCTTAGGTGGAATAGCTGATGGCAGAATGGCGTAAGGGTAACGCTGCTGCGCTGACTGCCACTCGAGTGCGCAGWCTGTCCTGCCAAGCGGAGCTCCAGACTGCCAAAGCGAGTAGCCTCATTTTCTCTTCTTCCCAGAATTGTCTCTCATTATGCTTAGATTAACAGTCATTTGGGAAATATATCTGAGAGTCTATTGATACTTTAAAATTAAAACTTGAAAAAGCCTTTAGACTGAAAAAGATCTGCTGTCACAAGGTTGAGTTATCCGAGAAGTGTAGGTAACGGTACGCAGGGAGCGGCTGTTTTCCCGTCTGTCTTGCRGTGCTTTCTTTGTTGGTTTTGTTTTTCCCCGGAAGGGGGCAGCAAATGAACTTCTGAACTTGACTTTTACTTTTCAAATGCTTTTTCTGTGTTCCTCTTTGCCTGTAAACCTCAGTGCAGACTACCTACTGATGTTAGAGGTTAAAATTATGATTTCTACCTAATTTATTTGCTACAAGGATAGCTGGAATGTATGGAYTGGAAGTCTTCATTCTTTTCAGTATTAGGCAGCAGAATTTATTCAGTAAAAAAAGGCAGTTCTGTATGAAGGTTTAAGATTTTTATGACTGTGGCATTAGGTGTGTGTATATTTTAAAGGATAAAATAGCCGTGATATTATTAGTTAATGTCACCTAAGTCTTGCTTACATCTTTCAAATATTYATTTTCTATATTTCAAGTTAAATTAATGTAATATTACAATTCAAAATAATGTTCTYGTGGCCATTTTTCTCCCATCAGAAAATAAAACAGAATACACTAAATATAGTGATGCTTTTAATTCACGTATTAATTATTAATTAATTAATTAAACATTCATGTACAAGAATGGCTTGTGCATTCTGCTGACAGTGCATGCGAATTAAAGGCCTCGATTCACAGGGAATACTAGTGATACTAAACAATATAACCAAATTTTATTGTCCTATTTCAGCAACGAAGTACAGTTTTATCAACTAAAACTTTATGGAGGCATGCCGTATTACTGATTTGGAGTATTGGGGTTTTTTTACGACTATATGGGAAAATGCTGATTAGTACCTACCATTGTGAATTTCTTGAAAGTGTGTGGCCATAATTCTGTTTAAGTTACAGATCAAGTAGTTAGCAAGAAGCTACAGAGAGAGGGCAGTCTAACCTTTTCAGTTGTTGAGTTTTATCCAATAGTTCATATAMAGAAGGGAAAATCATAGTGGCATCTGTGAGGATCAGCTGCCTATAATCAGTGTTCAAAAGCTAACTGGGAAGAATGAAACTGATTCCTAACAAGACAGAGTTATTGATAGTCTTGCCTGACTGTTTCATTAAAATCATAAGTGTTATAGTGCATGTGGGACCTTTATGGAGCCTAAAACTTGATCAAGAGTACCCAAGAGCCTTTGTTCTTAATGGGTTGGAATTTCCCACTTTCTCAAACCTTATTTACTTCTGAAGGATGAAAGGTTAAATCATSCATATTAGAATTCCAGGTTCATTTGGACTTTTACTCCTTACCCTTAGAAGATTGAACCAACCCTCCTAGTAACAGTGTCTTCTTTCTTTTCGAAGACATCAGTATTTGTGGRGAGTTTGCACCACAAGTGCTGCATAAGGTAAGCATTGCCCTCAGTATTATCAGAATTCTGAAATCTGCATTTAAAGCTACTACATATGCTGGAAATAGGCAGCTATGCTTATACGTTTTTTAAGGAGTAATTMAAATAGCTAGAAAATCCAAATAGCTCTACTTTTCTACAAAGCATTTAATCTCTTAACAAAGGAAGGCTGTTCTGTTACATCRTTGTGAAAAGCATGTCCTTTAAATGTATAAAAAGTACGGTTTTAATTCTGATTTCAATGAGTAGAAATGGTAACAAACRACGCTTTCCTAGTTTGTGAATCGGCATGTTATACCTTTGAACTACTGTACTTGTATTGGATTCACAAAGATATTACAGAAATCAGCCCCTGCATTTTTGGTCTCTGCTTCATAGCTCTAAAAAAGTTCTGTCTGTCCTGCAGGAGTTTAGAATCTAGGTCTTTGACAGGTTTTTTTGTGATGGTTTTTCCTTTTGAAAGATCACAAATGTTTAGGGAAGAGGGGAAAAATTAATACAAAGAGTTATTCAGAATGGCACAGCTTGCCTTTCAGAGTTGGCTTTCATTTTGAAGCCTGCTGTTTAAGTCCCAGATTTTTCCATRCAGGCCCTTGGTTCTACTGAGATTGTTGTTTTAGCTTTCACGCCACCTATGCATCGAACACTTCAACAACTCCCCTGAGTTCCCTCATGCAAGTTAAGGGCTTTTATTCTTTGAGCAATGTAAGCTTTATTTCTCTGGTGCAAGAAAGTGTTAATCCACACAAATAACTGAGGATTAAATCTCCTTTTGCATCTTCCTTGTTTTGAATACTGTTGCATAAAATAACAGCTGTATGATTCACTCTTAATTCAGAATTAGCAGGAATATTCTTACCAGTAGAAGTCTTGAGTATAATATAAACTAATTTCATTGTTGTCTAAAATACTTTGTTTTCAAAATACCAGGAGTTTAATTATCTTCATAAATGTGTCATGAAAAAAAGCTATGTTTTCATTATAGAGTGTTTAAAGAATGAGTAATCCTGTTTATTGTATCTAACATGTGAACGCAGTATGTGTATTTGGCAATAGTATTTACTTATTAATTAATTATTTACAAGTGTGATTCAAAAGGACATTGTTTCCTTTTGCTGAGTGCTGATCAATAATCTGGATAGAGATGTAAGCACCTTTTAAACCTGCTATAGTTGCCTTCCACAGGACAAAGGTTTTAAAGTTGTTCTTTGCTTATATTTCTCCCTTTGAAATTATTGTGTGTTACAGATGTGACTTTACAGCATTGTAGACTTGTATTTGAATTTGTGAACAACCAGCGCTTCCTCTGTTGTTGCTGAGTTTTGAGGAACTTTAAGTGCTTAAGACAGAGAGTTAAATGGTTTTGAGGTATTCTAAGTGTGATGGAGGGAAGAATCTAGAAAATCAAGGAATTTGGAACAGCAGATCTGTGATCTGTGTAGGCCTTTTCAAATGTTTTACAGTTTTGTTTCCTAGGAATCCTCTCTTTGTATATAAGCACACATATAATTTTCATATGCATTATTTTTCCTTCTAAATAAATTCCACTTGCTGACTTGAAGTAGTAGCACATCATGCAATTGAGAAGGTAGAATCTGTCTTTTTCATCCAGACAAAAAAATTCTAGAAGAGTTAGTTGGACCATTCAAACATCAAAGTACAACAATCCAATATAATCATGTTGCATTATGCAGTATTGGCTGCTAGTAAATTACTCAACACAGCAAAGTATGTCATTCTGGGAATATAAATAGAGTTGAAAGATAATAAAATAATAACTGAAGTAGATAATTGTAGACAGGTCTGATTGGAATCTTTGTGCTCTCATCCCTCCTATAATGGTATCAATCTTTCCTAACTAATAGCTTTAAACACTCATGATAAAAGGCATTAAAAGCCTAAATTAACTGAGAAATGTCGTCCCTTCAGACCACTTACACAGGAAGAATAGATGATGGTTTTCCAGCTGTGACAAGGTTCATTTCCTTTCTGGCAGGAAGCATTTTTATAGTTAGCTCTGCAGAAACACATGGGAACGCGCTGGCATCAAAGCCTTTCACTGCCAGCGCTGTGAATACAAAACAAGGCTCAAGGCTTCTCTGACACAGCATATGTTAATGCATACAGGTGGATTATATGTATGTCTTATTTATGTTACCACTTAGATAAACTGCTTAGGGAGAAAAGTACTGTACAGTTGAATATTGACTGCTGTACAGGAGTGCTTCTTTTATGCTGTGAAAAGGATTTCTGGAGAAAAGGGGTGGTTTTTTTACCTATTAGTAGTTCTTCCTCTTGCGTTGAGTATGCAAAAACCAAACACTGATCCTGATTTAACAAAACAGGCAAATTTTTAACTTAGATGTTTTTTGTGGCATTGAGGGATATTGATCTCTAAGGATATGTTTGATTTGCCCYCTTGAATATGGGTATATTTACAGAAATCCTGGTTTAGGATCTATATTCAGAAGACACCTATGTAGAGGTATATATACTGCAAAGACAAGGACAGCTTATGACCCTGGCATGTTAACTAAGAAGGATGCCTTTGCTAGTTTAGATAGATGTGGACTTCAACCAGTTCATAATTTTTTGTTCCGTACTGGTACTCCATGGCCAGGAAAGAATGGGAATGTCTGCTCAGAACTTTTTAAATCAACTTGCACATATCAACATTTAATATAATTTAATATATTTTTAATATAATAGATTGTTGTTTGTCCACCTTGGCTGCATTCCCTTTCATTTTCTGGAAAGCTTCCTGCTTCAGTTTTCTGTTTTAAAGTTTAATGTTGAACCTCTATCAAAGGCCCAGCCTCTCTGTGACTGATGCTCTGGGGTTCTTTCTGTCTTGGTCAAGTGATTTGTTTACATAGACTTTGCGTTGCCATGGTTATATTAAGTCGATTGGTCTGCCAAAAAAGGCACTTGCATTAGAAATTCTGAATTTACACAGAAGAACGTACTTTGTATCACTGTCTGCCTGGAACTGTTGGATCTGTTCCATCTTGTTGGTATTTCAAAGTGAAGCCTTTCTCCTTTTTTCTGGACTGAGCGTTTTACAGGATTAGAAAATAAGTTTAACTGAATGAACAGGATGGGAACGTGCTATGTCGCGTTAATGGCCTTCTGAAACTTGCTACTTGATGAGTGCAGTGAGTGGGCGGACAGGACAGTGGGGAGCCAATACAGCTGCTTGTGATAATATTTAAATAAATCAGCTTGCGGAGAACTTGTCCTATAGGGCCTGGCAGCATAGTGAATAGGGAATATCCACCTGTGTCCACACGGGCAAAATTAACTTTTCAATGAGTTGAAGAAATGAAATACTYTTGCAGTGGTTTGGCAGGAGTGCAGCACTCTGACACTTGAGCGACGTGGGTGGTGCTCCATCCCGCAGCGTTGGAGCCGTGGCATCACCCACRGCAGCAGAGGAGGGTAGGCAGATGTCTGGCAGGAAACATAGGTGTGAAGGGGGCTGATAGACATCTCATGCTACTGGGACAGATGGCTCTCAATCTCTGTGATAGCAAGTATGCCATGTCTTCAAAGACAGACATTTGCTCTATTAAACATTCTTAGCTTATGTAGAAGGCAACTGACAGGGCTTCAAAAGGTACAGGAAAAGGAGAATAATACCCAAAGAAGAGAGAAGTGAATTCTCCTAGGAGGCTGGCTAGGCGGTGTGGCCGGGCGCTGTTAATGATGTTCAGGTGCATAAGTAGACAAGTGACCAAAACCATGCAAAATAAATTAAACTTTTGCAAAAAATGAACAAAATAAGTCACTGTCTAGAAGAAGGATTGCAAATCCAGAACTGTCTCTTATTCCTTGTTCTGCAGCTGACCTGCTATGTAACCTGCAGCAAACATATTTAATGAGTTTTAGGAAGCTGCTTATTACGTATGAAAATGCAWTTTGTTATCTAGATATCAAACCATTGACAACTGCTCCTGAAAATGTCATCAGCCTCTTCCTATTTGTTTCCCCGTTGACAACTGGGGGTAAACATAAAAAAATGCTTTAATTTCCACATCATGCCAACTATGCAGTGATCACACAATGTGATATCCCCTGCATTAATTCTTAAAAGATAACTAATAAAACTGGAGCTGCAGAGTTACTTGCAACGTCGTTGACATGAAATGCTGTCTTGAGGAGAATTATTACTATACCAGGGTTGGTGTTTGGACTTAGGTTCTTAAAATATGTTCACTTTTCATTATTTTTTTAACTCAACTGTATTTATTTGTTTGATTTGTGTTTTTATTTTCRGCTGCCAAAATGAAAATAGGTTTGCCTATTTGGGGGTTGGACCAAATGACCTCCAGAGGTTTCATTCAACCTCGACCATTCTGTGATTGTTTTGGTTTTTTTTTAGTTGGTGGTTTCTTTCTGGTTAGGTTCGTTTCAGGTTCTCCACTGTAAGGCTAATATTTCATAATTTTAGTACATCAGAAAAATATGAAGATAAATATTGTAAATTAGAAATTGTCAGTGGGAATGTAGATGAAAGGGGAGGCTAGTCCTTTAAGAATGTACCTCTCAATGTTTTTGTTATTGTTTTCCTTTGTATTTGTGACCTAAATGTTGTCCTTGCTGTCTTTACAGAAAATTCTTTGTGTGTTTTCTTCATTAAGTTAAAATGGCTTTTCCTTAATGTCATTTCCTTTTGCTTAGTGAAAATTTCCTGTTCTGCTACATTTCCCCTTTCTGAGGGATTTCGTTTGTTTTTAATTGGTGACACAGAGTACTGATAGTTGGCCCTCTGAACTTTGATTCAGAAAAAAAGATCAAAACTAAATTTGGAAATGGTTCTGGCCAGTTTTTCTTGATTAGACTTACAGTGGAAGCCAGATTGGGATGCAGTAGGTCTCCTACTGGTAAAACAGACTGTAACCTTTAACTGCCTAGACCATTATCTAAGATCATGCTTCATTAGCAACAAGATCATGTGAAAGATGAGCTGTGGCTTTGAAGATATGCTGTGAATGCTAATCCACTGATATTCTTTTGAGTTTCCCCCACACGCTTTGTGTTCCCATAGAAGATACTACGTCCTTCATATTTGCTTTCCATTTCCTGGTAGGTGAGAATCCTTTCAAATGTGAGACCTGCTCTTATGCCTCCATTGCTGTAAGCTCTCTGCAGCGGCACTACCAAACACGYGCTAGTGAGAGGCCCTACAAACGTTGACTCTGTTTGTATAGTTGGTAAGTGTAAATAATCCCTCTGTCAGACAAATTCTGTAAATCTGTTGGCTTTTAAAAAACAGCAAAACCCCACACTTTAAGGTATGCGTTCCTATCCATTAATAAAAGCCAAGTCAAGCATTTAAATATATTTCTGTTGGGAGCTTGGCTCTATGAAGGCTTTTTTGTTTAAAGGGATTGCTTTCCATCCCCTCTTTACAGCTCTTTCTGTATATAACTACTGCATAGACTGTGCTGGAAGAGGTATGGAACACTAATGTGATAAATACAAAAATATCCGGTAGAAGAAGGTGATAGTAYCTGTGTCTGTATGTGAAGGGGTACTGGGACAAATGGTAGTGACTTGTATAAAAACAAAAATGTGTTCATTCACTAACTGTATGTCTGAATTTGCCATATGAGGTGCACCATGCTGTTTTTTCACACTGATTTTGTTTGCAGCTTTGCTTGTAGTGTTTTGATTCCACCCTCCTGCCCCCGCCGATTTAGGAAATGATCACATTTCTGACAGTGGTAACACATTTCATTTTGCAGTGTTGGCAGAGTGCGTCATGTGATGAGTGGGAGCATTAGCTAGTCTTAGTAAAATTGAAGTACGTGTTGAAAGTATGTACTTAGCAGCCTTAGAGGCTGTTTAAATGTTAAATTCTTGTGTGTTTAAACTCTGTACACTAAATGATGTACTGTTTGCTTTGKTTTTTTTTTAAACTCAAAAGGTTTAAACTAAGATAAGCTAATGTCCACAAGTCACTTCTTGAGGTATGCAGTGGTTGGTGGAGAGACAGCTTGATTAGTTTTCGTTTGTAACTTATGTGGGAGAAAGCTTAATTTACTCTGGTTCTTTAACTGTCGTAATAAAGATAATTCTGATTACAAAACTAGTGCTCCTTTTGGAGAGTCTTTTGATGCCAGAATTAAAATCTGGAAATGCATCTATCAGAAGTGATAAGATACCATGAGCTTAAAGTCAGTTCCTTCTTCACCAAGAGCTTTTCAGTATCTGGTAATGGAATAACAGGGAAAAAGGCTTTTTCCTAATTTTTGTGGTAGCTGTGTAAAAATGCAGAATTGTAAACATTATCCAAATGTTGTAACAAAAAATGAAGGAAATTTGTGTAACGGAAGGTCGCTTACTGGCCTGTAAATACAGATATTTACTTTCTAGGAAGTATCATGTATGTCCTAATACATGAGCAGGAGAAAATAGTGGTTGGAAAAAATGAGGGGGATGGTAGTGGGGAACTCCAGGCTATAGAGTGGAACACTGGTAACCTATTACTCTTTATGCATTGCTGTAGTAGGCACAGTTTCCTCTCCTATCACATAAGCTTTAGTTATAGGATACAGCTAAGCATGACAGGGGACTGTCATTAAGTCCTGTACTACTAAAAATCTGTTTTTTTAAAAAAAACATTCCGTAATACCTGTCATAGTATTTTGTCCCTTTTGCAGTATTACTTTACAAGAATATACTTTTTCATTTATTTGTAATAATTCAGCCCTACTTACAGAGATCAAAGACTTTGTTAATTTGCAAGCAACAATGTGCCTCCTTCCACCAGCCTACTTTGCCCTGTTAGATGCACATTAGCTATCATAATATAAACACTTGCACGCTTAACTTTTGCTGTGGAACTAGTTCCATTTGAAGTTAATGGAATTGTTCTTTARTAAGTTAAAAACTGATTCTATAATGAGAGTCTGTGAGATGAGGAAGTGAATGTTTTAACCAGTGTCTGTAAGAGTAAACAATAACACTGTCTGAAAGTACTATTTTCTTGTTTCTAAAATCTATACTTACAAAATATTTAGTTTCTGTTTGCATAGTGGTAACTGCAAATGCCTGCATATTGTTCCAGACCTAAATAGTTTGGATGTTTGAAATTGCCACTTGTGAAACAGTTTGCCTGAATTGGGTAAATACAGTTAAGGTGTGGCTTTTTTTTTTTTTTTTTCTTCTTAAGTAATCTATTTCAGGTCTGTAATAGGTTTAAGATTTTTAAGCACACTAGAATATAACACTCTCTATTTCTGAAATTGTTATCAAAAATACAACAAAATGTAGGAATACAAAAGAAGAAAAAAAGAAAGAAAGAAAAAATCCCCAAGCAAACCTAATCCTTTTCCAGTCCCCAAGCATATACTTTACACCCACATAGAATCCATTGACTGATTCAGAGGGCTGTATTCAAAAGTGAGGTGTAAAAGGGTAGGAATCACACATGAGCACACAGATCTAAGTGTAAACAAGACTAAGGATGGCATAACTGCAGTGATGGAATATCCAGAAAAGTGTCATCTTTAAACTTTTCCAGTATTTTGATTTAGTTTGTGAATTAATATATATTGTTTACTGATATTCAATTAGAAAAGAGTTTCATTATTCAAKCTCTGCCCATTAAGATGATTTGTGCTTTGAATTTACCAGAGACGTTGAATGAAAAACAAGATGGTGAAATCTTCAATGGCAACTGCTCATCACAATTCAGGATTACAGTGAAATTGAATTTTAAAGTGCATCTCTGTGTGTATTGATATACATACACACACATAAATATATATACATAAYGAACTCAAGACTTAAAATGTGTGTGTAACTGGGCTGTTTAAAACATGTAGAGTCCCTTTAAGGCTTTTGTCATATTAAGAGCTCAGAGCTATATAGAAAAAGAGATGTAAATTTGCTTGAGGTATCTGCCTTGCTTAGTGACTGCTTCTGATGGCACAGAATCCAACAGGTTCACATTTTTGGTAGTTTTGCTGTCAAAGACTGCAAGAGGATTTCCTGAAAGTTGTGTGTTCCTGATGATGATACAGATAGGCTTTTAAAGAGTTCTGTGCTGCTTTAATAAGAATGTATGGGAAAATATTTAATCTTTTGTGTAAATCTTATCTTGAAACCCCAAGTTTTTCTATGCCTGTGTAGTAAAATATTTTGTCACATGCCAGGTCAACCAATTACATTTTYTGTTAGGTGTGAGGGGAAAGAAGGGTTAAGGTATACTTGTGTGATTAAGCATACTTCAAGAAAGTCTAGCCTTTTGCTTGTTATATTCATATAAATAACAACACCACCTAAGTACCCCAACCCTGCATATAGAAAATCCATAAATATTTGCAGCACCAACCAAGAAGTTTTTAAACTGATATGGTGTATGAATTATTGAGTCTAAGAATTAATTTTAGCCAACTTAGTCAGTTGTTTAATCTGAGCTCTCTGTGGATCCCCTTCTGTACTCAATGGAGAACGATGGGCATTCCCACAAGAAATCTTAATTTCATATGAGACATTACTAATTCGCCCCCGTTACTTACTTACTGCCTGCCTACAGTTAACTTTACAGAGGAAATCTAGAAGATAATACGCCTGTTGGCTAACATTATGTGGGATGAATCTTACTGTGATTGTTTTAATTTTCCTAGCTCATAGGGCTGCAAATAGTTGTTGCCAAAATAAACAGATCCTCAGTATCTGTTTAAGGGAAACCTTAAATTCAGAGAAGTTAATGTTACAAATTGGTAAGTTTTGAAATCTGATTGTTTGATGTTAGTTAACAAGTGCTGAGACTAACCCACAAGTCTGTCTGGATTCTCTTCCAGCCCGTACAGTTGGATTCTAGGTTGGCCTTGCTTGGGGGGAGTGCCAAAACCCAAASGTTTAGATCCTATATTTGGTATTCCCTGAAACTGAAAGAACTGAGGTTTTGATTAGGACCAGATGATAATTCCACTGTCTCAGGGCAGGATTTAGACCCATAGTAAGTATGTAGCAGACCTCACATTTTAATATAGAATGAACCCTTGACAGTATTTGTGTTATGGGTAAGTTCTTTATTTTGAGGTCTATCACTTTGTCGTAATGCAAAATAGGTACAATGAAGTGACAAATGCAAGGTCAAAACTTCAGCATATTCAGAATGGTTTRCAGCTTTCACAAGGTTGAGCTGGAATTACATGCAGATTCACATGCAACTGTGTGCATCTGTGGTGTGTGTGGCTACATGCTGGTGCAATTGTATCCTAAGGATGTAAACGCGTGAAAAGTAAATTGGAACACATGCTTGTAAGAGTTTAGATTCTTAATGCCTATACAGAGGTTTTATTTTTCGAAGAACAGATACATCCACAGGTGCATAACTGACCCTAAAATAGAAATATTGCTGAAAACATGGTGCAAACTCCACTGACTTACTCCAGTGGTAGGAAAAAAAAATGTGTTCTATGTTCTGGTCTAACCCTGCCACTGGACAGAGCCATGAGATCTTGCTAGGGATGACTTATCCCCTGACCTGCTGTTTGGCTATTTTGGATTTGTGAACATTCCAGCTAGAGACTGACTGCCTGTGCTTGTGCAGTGCTCACTTCTACTGATGGTACTAATGACTGATACATTTTTAATTTTTTTTACAGCATTCAGAAAAAGAGCTTGGACCTTCACATACACTGGCATCACACTGGGGAGGCACTTGGCCATAGTTTTTGCTGCTATTCTTTCCCTGACAAACAACAATTCTGAAAACACATTAAGAAATATCACCTGGGTTCAGGAACCCCATTAACCAGTTCCCAGCCCACCTTTATCCTCAAATCTCTTCATGTGGAACATTAGGCTCTTCACGCTTAAACTTCCACCAGAGCATCCTGGCAAATAAAGAAGCTCTTGGCATTGTCAGACTTCTGTGCTGAAAGCCAGGGGTTATCTGGAAGAAGAGAAGAAACGGTCCTTAATGTGGCAATTAGAAGCACTTAGGATGGTCTTCCCAAAAAGCTTGGTGTGCATTATTGTACAGGYGGTAACTCCAATGGGCTGAGAGGAGCGTGGAGATTTGTGTTGCACAAAGAGTGGACATGTTGATTTTTGTTCTRGTTACCTCTTGCTGATATATTCGTCTTACTTACAAATGAAGAGTTTGACATTTCAAGGCAGAATCTGTTGAAATGTACCAAAGCTGACAGTGAAGCCTACAGGTGGTTTCTGTACTGCATCTCTCATTTTTTAATACAGGTCTCTATATAAAACAGTAAATGATTCAAGAAATTCTGCTGATGGCGTAGCACTCATAATAATATGGTAAAAAAAAATTATTAAATTTCTTCATGGTTATTTTTTTTATAACAGAATGTGTCTGTTATCATAAGCTAATCCAATGTTGAAGTAAAAATACAAACTATTGAAATATGACATCAGATAAACTTGGCTTGAAAATTCAGTGATTAAATACATCTGTACCTTACTTAGCCAAATAGAAATTGCTCACTTTAAAAAAAGATTAAATTGGAAGAATGGAATACTTTCTAATTTTAGGCTGTTAGAGGACTGGTTTTACTCTAGGACTCCACATTTATTCTTTGACTGTGGTGGTTTTGTGGAGTCTGTTATTAGCTATGAATGTTACTCAGGAAATGTAACTCTTACTAAAAATAAAAAACTTAAYATCACAACTTCCTACCAGACAGAAGCAAATAGTGACTGAAGTGTGCCTACACTGTTCTCTTAAACACAATTGTAAGGCACATACTACTACAACAGGATAAAAGTTTCCCTTCAGGTGAGTTTTAGATGTCTTGATTTACAGGAAAACGTTAGTAAAAATGTTATATGGAGAGTAGCTACTGGCAAATTGTAGGTAGAATCTTTAGTAAGGAATTAAAGAGAAACTTTTTTCAGGGAAGAAAATGCTTATACTGTTAGAAACTGATGAGCATCACAGACCTCATCTTTCCGTTGTACAGTTGGAACAGAAAAAGTTGGAAATGCATACCAAAYATAAACACTTGGTTCCTGTTCATCTGGAAGTATAATAGGTGGACATTTGCAACTGAGCACATACATAATTACTAATGGGAAATATTTTCTTTCCTTAATACGTTGCAGCATTTTAACTTRTTTGTACAACAGTCTGATGGTTCTTTAAGTTGAAATTGCTTGAATGGTAAGTACTAATTTACAACAGCAGCACTACTTTACTCTGAAGGATTCCAGGAGCTTTTCACTAACTTTACATTGGGGAAATATTTTGATCCTTGTTGATGTTAGGCCCAGAGGAYGTTGACTTAACATGTTGGTTGTTTAATAGCATTTAGTGGTAGCAAAAGATGTGATATGTGGAATTTAATTAACCAAACTGGAATTCAGCCAAAACTCAGATCAACAGTTCCAATCTTGCAAAAAGCACAGGGGGACTTCTAATAGTTGGTAAGTGRACTGAGCTTTCATTTTGATGTCACCTTGACAATTGTGGTGTAAGCAATCTAGTACCTACTATTTTACGGAATTTATTYAGTAATGTTGTGAAGGATGGTCTATGCCACTTACTAAATTACTAGTAATTACTAGTGATTACTTCTGGCAGCATTCTATCCTGTTTTCACGTCTTTCATATAAGCACCAAGCTCAACCTTAGCATTTGAGAGCAGGCAAGAGTACAGCTTGGAGTAGCAGAGCTGCAGGCATAGCATGGTGCAGTTGCATGCCCACTAGAATTTTTAATGTGCTGRKGTTTTTTTCCCYTTTTTTTTTTTCCACTATTGTTAGTGCAGGCTGTAYAAGAGGCTTGATAAGTTAATTAGGAAAGGGAYCTTGMATGTAAAATAAGTGCTTTATTTCTTTTTTGTATATTTATTAGCCTATTGTAAGTGGGCAGAAATATTCAGCATTAGCTACTTTACTGAAAAGATTGACTGCTGATAGCAGTTTTTGTACATATAAGGTATGATTTATAGAGMCAAATTCTAATCTGTTCTTTATACTAGCCTCAGGCAGTACAGTTACTCTGCAGTAAAGTGAATGATTTTGGTATGTCCGTGTAAGTGATCTTTCAGTATGAATATGACACGGTCTGTCAGAAATACTTCCTTGCTCTCTAGAAAAAGAACAAAAATTTAGATACAGAAAGTAATAATCTTGACCTGTTTCTTGTTTGTTGTGTAAGACGTCTTGGAATGCTAGCCTTTTATCAAAAGTCCACACACTCTAGTCATTCAGGAGTCATCACTCAGTAATGAAAGACTAAAGTGACTATCATTTAAAACTATAATTTATTAATATAAAATATTTTAAATATAGTTAGCTCAGTAAAGAATTAGTTTCTAGTTCAACTGTCATRTATATTACGAGTCTTCAGAGTCTGCTTCYGGCTCCAAGCACAATTTTTCTAGGAATATCTGCATTAGTATGCTTTGTTTTCTTTCTGTGTAAACCAGTAAACATAAGTGATGTGTGTGGTTTTTTGAGCATCAACTTAGGTGAGTCCGAGGGGAAATTGAGGTAGGCATTCTGTGTGACTGTTATAAAGCCGTTAAATGAACTGTGCTTCCTCTTGAGCAGACTGTCCCTTGCATTCCCTTTCCTTCTTACTTCCCTTTTCTGTCAGGAAAGATGTCTCATAGAGCAGTAGTTCCACAGAGTGCAGCCTCAGCATAGGTTAGGGGCTGTAACAGACTTGACAAAGGACTCTCTGTCGTATTATATTCAGGCAAAGGTTCTACTGCTATAAATAATGCACGTTTTAATTGGAAACTGCAAATGGAAATATCAGTCTCTACAGGCTTGTTGATTTCAGTATAATTGTTAGGGGCAGATCCTGCTTACATGCTGAACACGCAACATATTCACCAAATTCGTGGTTGGTTGTTTTTATTAGTACTACGTGTGTTGGTGCGTTCCTTCCTATAAATTAAGACAAATGTCATACSCAGTTAATCATCTGGGCATTTCTATCACCATATATTATGAAAGTTGCCTAAAACACTATTACAAGACTAGGTACCCACTGATGTCAAGAGTTTCAGATTCCATTTCCCTTAGAGTTAATAGGGTTGTGCACTGTACCTACTGAAAGTAAATTTAACTATTAGTAGGAGATGAGTTTAAAAGCAGATAATAAACCTACTCATTTCTTGCCAGATTTCCCTGGGATTAATAACACTGTGCCTGATGTTAGCCACAGGTTTAGGCTTGCATGCACAATTACTGTGGTTAAGCTGATACCTGGCCAATTCATGAAGCTGGAACACTAATCACATCTAAGAGGATGAGCACAACTTTTTGTACCGTTTTAATTAAATTGGTTTAAAACCACACCTTAAGGCCTCTTTTAAACRTGACATCCTACCAACGTCAGTAAAGGTGTCCGACAGTTAGCTAAGTGGTGCATAAGTGTGTGAATACAAATCTCTGTGAAGGCTATTAGTTTGCTTTGGGCTAGATTGATTTTTGCTTTAATTTGGATCATTTCTATTTGCATGCATTTTCACCGATCTTGTTTTAAACTCATTTAACAGTGTCAAAATGAATTTTGCACATATTTTTAGTAGTTTATAGATAGTAAATGAGCCTACACACACACACACACACACACACACTTGCAGAACTATAGAAAAAAGGGGAAACAGACTACGGTGGCCCAATGTCATTTTATTGCTGTCCAGATTGGGCACCCTAATCTCCTGCTGTTTGTGGGCAAGCGTGAGCAACATATACCTAGAATGCTTCTAAGAATTAGAATTGAGGATTAAAATAGGTTTTAAATGTGTAGAACTCCTAAGTGATGTGGAATCCTCCCAGAAGTGACTGAAGGCTGATTTCAGAAAATGCTGTAGGAACACCAGAGCCCAAGCTTTGAGTGCCTAGAGCAACCCGGTGTCCCAGTATGCGTATGTATTGAGCTACAGGTGAGCTGCGTGCCTCAGAGTCCAAACCAGAAGATGCTGACATTGAGCAGGGAGCCTTGAAGTTAAGAGGCAAGGCTGAATGTAGGATTGAGTTTTACCCTTAATCTTCAGACTTAGGTACCTCCGGCTGGTCATGATTCACTCATGATCTCTTACCGCCTTGTTTGATGGCTGGAATTTACTTCGGCAGAACACAACCAGGGAAAGTCCTGGGGGCCCTACTTTAATTTATTTACCTGTGTGTAGATATCACAAGGCAGTTCAAATCATTCCTTTGCACAGGAGGACAGGGTTTCATATTCTGTGTTTTCCAAGAGAGTGCAAAAGGGTAAAACCTTTTGGAAATGGGGTTTATCAGGTGCTCCTATGAAAGTGTTATTTATGCATGAGGAGACCAGGCTTCTAATTTCTAGTCCAGAGAATATTTAAATTTTCTGTATTAAATGGAACAGGGATTAGATCTCATTATTCCATGTAGCATGCCTTAAATGCTATGTTGTATAGACATATGTTTTCTGTTGCCTAATAATGACTGAATTAGTCTATATGTGTAGCAATGGTTTCAGATGTTCTTCTAGCTTTATGGTCAGGTCCCTTTCTTTAGGGGTGGTGGGCATATCAGGCAGAAGAGGTTTTTTGAATTTTTCCTTCACTGAGGTTAAAAGCAAGTCAGGGACAGAAGTTAGGCAGGGAAAAATGCTTCTGTCTCATGCATCAGTCTTTTCAAATGTACCTGTCCTTTTTAGGATAGTAGTAAAAATAGAGAAGAAAGGTAACTTCCTTCCCTTCTTCCCCTAGAAGATTCTTCAAAACAAATTCAGGATAGCTAATAAAACTAAAAAGGTAGGAAGGAGARGTCTCGGATGGAATTGCTCAAACCTGATTTTTGTTGGAGGACCAATAGTTAAAGCGTTAACTCTCTGTTCTGCAAGTAATGCATTGTATAGTACGCTATTCTTTTCTTGATCATAACTAAACAGAACTTGGTGATATACATGATGTACATTCTTGAATTACAGTGCTTGAAATCATCTTGAATAATTTTTCAAGTTTATTGAAAACTGAAGTCAATGTTACTAGCTTGACATTCCTCCTTTCAAAGGTTGTTCTGTGTATAACAGGAAGTGTAAAAGGCCAACAGAAATACATTGTCTACAAACACAGCAGCAGTGTCGGCAGAAAGTATCTCAAAAACATTTATGGATTATGTTTCCTCATTTACAGCGTATTGATTATTTTCACAATAAGCAGCTGCCTGTGGACTCTTAGATCCAAAAAACATGCCAACAGATGGTATGTGAAGATGAACCAACAGACATGGGGTAGGTGAAATTTCCACGCTGCAAAACTGATACTCAGCGTTCTTTTGGGTCATTGCCTTGATAACTCCACACCCAGTGAGTAATACTGTCATACAGCAGTGACAAGCCACTATCGCCCARGGAGAAGGAATGTCTTTTGTGTTCCCAACCAGGCATATTCAAAGGTATGCCCATAAGCTGTTGCTGAAAGTGCTGACTGCATCTAATTGGTGTTAATTTATTCTGGTCTGAATTGTACTGATTAATAGCTGTTAGCAGGAGCAGAGGAATTTTCCTCTTTATAGGTGGGGCTGAGCCTTGTCGATTCAAGTCTTGCCGGAGAACAGAGTGTGCTGCTATAATTATTAGTAATTCGTATCCCTGGGGAAAGGAATCTGTAGCACTTCTCTTTTGTGTCATGAGGAATATTTTGGCCAGAATTTTATTCCTCTTGCCAGTATGGGTTGGCAAGAAATCGTGGCTCTTTGTCCCGTCTGTCTCCCCGTTGGCCCTGCCACTGGGGTTATGTGCRTTAGCAGCTCTTGTCCAGAATGAGATTGCTCAGGGGGTCGTTCCCACATTTTTGCTACTGACACACTTGTTGTGAGACAGCATGTGTCTTTGGCTCCTAGTTTTTAGGGGTGGGTGTGTCCAGTCTTAGTCTTACAGGATTAGAAAATGCCATGCAATGGTAAATAACTGCATTATGTTTATTGTCATGTGCTTTGTTCATACGCAAGTACACGGAAACAACCACCTAATCTTTTTACATACTAAGAAAGCATCACTTCCTCAGCGTTAGCTGGTACGACTGGCTCAAGGCGTTTGATTGTTGTCTGAATTTCGGAAATGATGTCTTGGTGATTGGAATGCCTTTTCTTCACTTGCCAGCTGCTGCATGAAGGTGCAGCAGTTCCATTTTCATGTGGCAGCTTTAATTTCTGTTTCCTTAGCAGAAAGTGAGCAATGCAGCACACCTTTCACAGAATGCAATTAAACCTGCCTTAGTCACTGCTGGTGGAACAGGCAGAAACAGGTCATTCAGTAGAAACTGTCTCTAATAAAACTGAGTCAAACATATCCTGTTAAAGATTTGGGGAAATCTCTTCAGGCAAAAAACCTGCTTCCTAAGGATGGACTTTGCATGGCCTTCCTTCTATTGTACTTTCCTTCCTGTAGATGACAGATACGGTTAAATGCTGGTACCAGTCATGTTATTGAGAGTGAAGCCAGGATTTCATGCGCCATGTCTGCAGGCAATGGCTTTACTCCCCACCCTGCTAAAAGGGGTGATGCTGGCTGCTACTGAATCTTCCCAACGTGACCTTGTATTAATTTCAGACTCTCCTGGAGCCAGGTGTGTGATTGATCTTTCCAAACTTTGGTAGCCTAAGAAGTCATGCATTCCATCTAAAATTAGGCACTTGGATTTCTTGTAGAGCCAATGGAGGCAGTATTAATTCCCTGGGAGTAATTAATCCCACCCTGATTGGGGGCGGTGGGGTAGCAAGGTGGTTGCTTCCTAGATGTAGCCACAGCAGGAAGTGTTCTAATAGCCGGCGCCTCTGCTCTCTGCAAACCTGACGTCGTGACAGGATCTGCCGAGGGATCTCTTTCCAGGTTAGATTTTCAGTAAAATGAAATGCTCTCAATACTCAGACTGGTTAYTAAAACTCCTTTTTGAGATCTGTCTGAAAATTGCAATGGCATTTAAAAAAGAACGGTCCCTGCAGTCTAGTGCTGAATATGGAATTCAGATGARTATGAAAAGCAGTGTTGTCCAGCATTTTTTTTCTCTACTATGTTTTGGAGAGCTCCTCAGACTAGGATTGGTGAAAGACCCCTACTATATGACAGGTTTGAAGAAAAAGTAACACACTAATATAGATTTTAAGGCCAAAAGAGATCATCAGATCAACATCTCCCAGACAGCATACAGACCATGTTTAGCTCAGAAGATAAACTATCAGTAGCTATAGCACAAAATTGCTTTTGTAATATTGTCACTTAAGCAATTCAATGAACAACAAAACTAATGAAGCCTTGTTTCCAAAGTGTGTGTATGTGTGTCTCGTCTCCTCCCATGTGGACTCTCTAGTGTCTAATGCTGTGGCCAGTTTCTGTGTGGRGAATATGAGACCCTCTCTCTTTTGTCTATTTTCACAAATTATTTAAGGGGTTAGTATTTTAGAAACCCCCTACCTTTCTGTTAAAGTTGGTTAAAATTTGCCACTGGGTTCCAAAATTACTAAGAATCAGTGGACAGACCCATGTCTGTGTAGAGCATAGAGACACATGTCTTTTATTTTCATAGGAAACTTGGCAACAAATTTAGAGTAAGGGGTGTGGTGATGTGTTAGAGTATTGAGAAATGACTGATTTCAAAGYGTGGTTGGCCCCAAAAAGCACAGAAAGGTGCCTGTGCCAGATCTACTTCGCCTGTTCTCTGTAGTCCATTCCACAGAACTTCTGTGTGCCAGCTCCTGCTAGACAAGAGGTGGCTTGTGTTTTATGAAAAAAAGAAGTGTACTGCTTCTGTTCATAATCTGTCTCAGCAATGTGTCACAGTTAAAATGTTGCTTATTTTATTTCTAAATTTGTGTTGTTATTTTTAGCTTTAATTTTTTACTATTGATTCTTGCAATGCATTTCTCTGCTAGGTTAGACAACTGTCTGAGACCAGCTATTTTTCACCATGAAAGTGTGTGTGTGCYGTAATTGGATCGTTCTTGATTTCATTTTTGATAAACGAAGCACACTGAACTCTTTAAGCCCCTATGGTAGGTATTTTCTCTAGCCTTCATATTACTCTGGCTCTTCTCCCTCTGTAATTGCGGTCAAAAAACAATTTATAAATTATTTGTCAGACTGTGTCTACAGCATGCTTTCTGGCTGGCGCAGAACCTGCAGAAAGAGCGATACCCTGTTTGCTATCTGCTTTGCACAATAAAAACATACGATAATGTAAGGATGGCAACATCAACTGTTTTTTCTTTTTTTTCCAAYGTGACTGTGAAGATGCTAGTACAGTACAAGCTGTAAAACTAGCTATTTTATGAAGCTGCGTTTTTATAATATTTATCTTTAGTTTTCCTTTTACAACTCTTATGTTCATTAGCAAGCATTTGTTGAACCATGCTGTTCCTTTGAGATCCTTAAATGCCCTGCTCAAAGCCAAGCAGTGTGTGCATTCATGAAGATGTTGGCCTATCACAGCRTGTTTCCATTTTTCTCTCTATGAAGATCAATTGCAATATATTAYTGCCAGCTGTTTCTTTCTACGGTGTATTTTTTTCTCATATGATTAGTGATCCTGATTGATTCAACTCCTTGCCCTGCACARGGAAAGCATCAGGGCTGTTTGGTTATGTTAACTTGTCTGGCAAACTAGCATCACAAAAGACTTAAAACCAAAAGCAGAAGGTGCATGTGTTTGACCAGATCTTGCTCTTTTAAAAATGCCCTCTGAAGTAGTAATTTATTTATTTTTTCATTACAATAMTAAGCAATTGTGGTTAAGTTTACAGTTTGTCTCAGTTTTATCCAGAGTGCTCACCCTATTGTGTTTCTCTTGGGTAACTACTTGCACCAGTTTTGTTTGCTTGCCCGTGCCTGATGCGTGAGAGCGCCGTCTCATTCACTGCTGAACCCTCTTGCTCATGGAACAGCGACTGTTCCACGCAGACACAGCGACATGCTTAATCCTTAGTCTCTGAGGATGATCAATAGATTCAAGTTAACCATTTCACCTTATGGCTAAACATTAATTATGCAGAGTGGAGTAGGATCCTTTTTTTAGAAACACTTTAACCTTATGCATTCAGTGATTAAGTGCTGGCAGGTCATTTTTTCCTGGGCTGCTGCAAAGCAACGTTAAACTTAGCTGGCTGCAACTGTGCCTCTAGCTGGGTGATGAGTGGTATGGGTTTAAGACGATGCTACTGACAAAATGGATGGGTTGAGAATCAGATTCTTTTGTTGCTACAAAACAGCCCAGCTAGAATGAAATGGCAGTGGTTCAAGCGCATGCTAGACAGACCATATGTTCCTTACAGTGAACTGAAGTGGTGGTGTATATCTGTATTGCTAAGCATAAGGACAACAGCTCCAGCTTCCAGAACTGCTGGCAGGAGTCCTACATAGAAGAAATGTACTCTTCTTCTATCCTTTAAAAATTTAGGAGTGAAGCCAGTGTCTGTTCCTATCCATCTCATGCTAGAGCAAGATATACTAGGAAAACATGCCTGATGTAAAGGAGTGGACATCATTAATATATTTGAACTATATATGCAACTAAGTTCTAAAATGGTCAGCTAAAATTGCCACAAAACTATCATTTCTGAAATACAGGACTGCAAAGGATCTCTTGGGTCATTGAGTCTCATCCCTCTTCTCCCAAGAATTAAATGAATGCTGATTAATTTATCAAATTACATTTTGAGAGCTGTCATTTCCGTGCCCTATTGGAAAGCTGCTCCAGAGCTCTGATTCTCTCCTACCTTAAAGTCACTTTCTAATTCTTGCCACAAATTCTAGACCTATTTTCTATATTTTGATGTCTATTTGCATTTGCTCTGAGAACTCTTTTTTTCTCTCCCTGGTGCTTCTTTTGAGAATGCTTTTCTAGAGGGTGTGCTCTCTTCTGCAGAGCTTGTAAGCAACTAGAAGCAACAGGAACGCTTCTCTGTGATGTCTGGTAAACCAGCGTTTTGGGTGAGACTTCCTCTATGAGGTGTACCTTTAAGGTGCTTGACACCTTAAAAATTATGATAAGTTCAAGAAAAGCCCATTCTTAAGAACATGTTTACATTAAMTTTAAACACATTACTCTGGATTGGAACCATGTGCTTTCCTTTTAGGGTTCTCAAAGCTGACTCTTGGGACTCTTGGCTGAGTAAAAACACAGGGRCCAGGCCTAAGACAGCTACTTGTAACCCTATATGAGTTTAGATGCCAGCAAGTGGCAGCTGATTTGTCACTTTTCTAAAACTATAAAGTATGCRCTAGAACATTGCTGGTAGTGGAGGGATAGGGGTGCAGTGGCAGAAATACAAATATAACTGTTAAGTCAGCTGTTCGAGTGCAGTGTAATTTCTCGAGGAAATCCTGGCTGTAAGGTGCATCGTCTGTGTCCCAAACTGTCCCCAGGTGAAACGCCATCTGCCTGTATTGCTGGACATTGAAAACTTGCTCTAGAAGGTGGAAACCGGCCCCTGTTGTTTTACTTGAGTGTTAACATTGAAACTAATGGGAGCTTAATTTTAGTCTACCCTTAAAACTGCATTTTACTCTTTTCCAATTTAAGTCACTTAAAATCTAACTCCACAACTGTGTGTTCTACCTGGGGTACAAGTATCTCAGGTCTTGTCCAGATTGCGTAAGGAGGGTGAGGTGAGGTAATGTACACTGGCAGAAGTCAAGGTGAAAAACACATTCCCTGTATTTTCTCTAGGCAAGGGATTCTTCAACGTGTTAGCTAAGGCTGATGCTTCTTCAACGTTTCTTCTTACTGTAGAGAAATCCTCAGTGAATTGCAAATGTCTTGCTCTCAGCTGAGAGCTCCCTTTCTGTACCTCACTGCTGGCTACTTGGGTGCCATTAACAGCATTTGAGATTTTTGAGAGAAATACCCAATTGCTTTGTGGCTGGGAGAGGAGTTTGAGATGATGAGTGGAGTTTGAGTAAAAGTGCTGGTTGAAGACCTAGCTGTTGATACTTTAGAGCTGAGTAGTAGAAATGGCAGTTACTCCAGTGTGCAAGTGGTGAGTAAGCCAAATCATTCTCAGGTAGATTTGCTGGAAGGTTGTAGTTTTTCTTCTCATCAAGAAAAAAAAMCAGACCTTTTAAAGGCATATCATTCCAGCTTTACAGTTTGCATGACCTTAACGATTGACTGTATACACATGAATTGGTAAATCTCCATAGACGAATAGTTGTATAATCTCACCCTTTTCACAAATCCCACTGTCTTTTATGTGCTGCTCTAACTAAATCAGAACAGGGATAAAAACAAATAAGCCCTGCTGTGACTCAGGCATGGGTACGACAATGACAACACAGTCAAATGCTAAAGCAAATTGCTCAGACTGTAAGAAGTGTGGCTCTACACCCTTCATCACCCACACCCACCCGCCTATCCCCACACCCCATCTTTCACCCTCGGGATCTTTCTCTGCTCGTTTCAGGTCATGATACTGTTAGCTCTGGTGCTGTGCCCTGCATACTAGGTAGCAGAATGAAGTGCATGTGCATGTCAGTTAGAAGGTAAGTCTCGCAGGTTCGCTTTGGCTTTGCCTTCTGACTTACGCACTCCTGGGTTTGGTTATGATGTCATTTGCTAAAAAGCAGAAGGGATTAAGCCATCAGCAATAAGTCATTTCCTTCTTTTTTTTTTTTATTTATTTTCTTTTCATGAAATGCTTTCACACTGTTAGGCAGAGCATTGGTTCTGCATCGACCCTGCCTGAAATTGTGTTGTGCTGGCTGCCATCCAGGAAAGGAGAGAACAATTTAAACGCCTCTCCATGCAGTAACAACTTAAAAAAAATAGGGAACTACTAAGCAAGTCTGGGAAGTGTGAGGGGCATGTGGCTTAGTGGTTTCCTCAGTGCTGACAACAAATGTAAGGGACCAGTTTCATCCTAGCACTGTGTGTATGCGGCAGAAGTAGTAGGAGCCCACAGAATCAGAAGAAACTAATATATACTCCAAACTTTGTCACTGGTGACTCTCCCAAGAGAGTATGAGAAATACAGTGCTGCTAGAAGGAGGCTTGGGACTGTGAGAAATGGTATTGTGTTGTGCAGTTTGACTTGCACTGTGTACATCAGTATGGGTTTTTGAGGTCAGGTCTGCAGCTGGTATAAATCATGACAATGAAAAGAAATGTCGATGCAAATTTCCATTGTAATCTTTAATTCATATTTCTAAATCATATGGCAACTGCAAAGCAATTTGTCTTCATTAGCATGAGGCAAAAATCCTAAGCACTTGGATAATTTAAGTAAAAAACCCAACACACCTTCAGATGAAGATGTAACTTAGGTCCAGCTGCAGACCACCCAACCCGATCACCTTAATGGAAAGTAGTTCAGAATTCAACATCATTAGCACTGAACACTGCAGCAGCATTGGATTTAAAGCCAAGTTGTCTTCTGCTCTTGCACTGGTGTGAATTTGGGTCATATCCAAAGAAATTAGTGGGCTTGCACTGATTCTGCACTGGTGTAAGTGAAGTGACTGATGGTCTCCACTGGAGTGTCCGGGCCTCTTCTACAGAATCACAATTTCCTCTCTAATAAGGGATGGTGTCAGGTTAGGATGGTTATTTATAAATCCCTTTATGTGCTGTAAATATAGCTGTGCTGTTTGACAGAACAAAATCCCTTTGGAGAGCCACACAGCAGGTAGATCTGTAGCCAGACCTATGTTGCAGACTTCTGTTGGCACAGCAATATGAGCCAGGGATATGAAAAGGTGTGATCTCTGGCTAGTGGAGCCAGGCTGGGAAAATCTCTTGATACCAATGCGGTTACACCAATGTAACTATTATATAGTTACAGGGTGACTTTCAGAAGGGTTGCCACATACAGTGGTTCTGCTGCTGTTAAGTTACATCCACACTAGGGATGCTCTGCTGGCTGCATAGGCTGAAATAGTTACTCCAGCAAAAGGTCCTATTAGTATCGATCAGATACACATYTTTTAAGACCTGCCTTCTTTAGTACAGCAGTTAATAACTAGCAGGCTTTAGGCAAATGGGGAATCTGATTTTTTCAGCAAACTCTGGAAGATGGGTTAAAGCTGCCAAAACCAGCCTATGTGTCATGGCACTTGTGAAGCAGTAATTACAGTCCCCCCTTGCAAGCAGAATGTGGAGGAAAAGTTTGTGTTTTACTCATAAGCCTACTCAAAAGTAGGTTTCTTTTTTTTTTTTTTTTGTGGTGGTTTTTGTCAAGAGTTACCAAAATACATGGTGTATAATACCAAGGGTAGTAGAAACGTTATGCAGGGATTTAAAAGCATAACACAGTGTTTGGTTTTGAGTGATGAAGGAGAAGCAATACTGCATCTCATCTGGATATAAATGTTTACCCTGCAACCTAACTCTCAGTGTTTTTGGATCCCATCTGTGAACCCAGTCCTAAAACCACGTACCTTCCTGGGAACAGCAGATGCTTCACATCTAACAGAGCTCTTTTCTCCGTCCCCTTCCTTATTTATGGAGTCTTTATCCTCGTCTGGAAAAAGCACTGGTGATCTTTTGTCTAGTTAAAAATAAATAGGGTTCCAGAAATGAATAATAAACAGAGCTAATAATAATATTAAATAAGCAAGCTGCTCTCTTAAAGAAAAAAAGAAAGAAAATCTAACTTTTTCTAACTATTTGCTTTATTTTAGCAACATGATTTGCAGTAATGCTTCCAACACAGAGATTCTTAGAGAGTTATAACTCTTCTGCTCTGTAATTTGTTGGGATTTTGGACAATCTAGGCACTGATACCAATGGCAGAATGGGGAAAGTAGGACAAATTTGTTCTTACGTATACACTAGCACTTGCATTAATCTCTGGTTTATATGTGCCTGGAAGGATTCACATCCCTCCCCTCCAAGTATGGCCTCCGTGTGTCTGGGATTTGTTACATTCCAGTCAATGCAGCATAAATCCTTATTAGATAGGTCGTAATGATTCTTACTGTTCAGCTAGCGTATGTGTCTGATGACTGTAGCCATTTACTAGTAGAATTTGAAACAGGCTTCTACAGAAACGTGTAATAAAAAAACCTTTGAATTTTTAATACCACTTATTGCATAAGCTAGTTTTATTAATTCTGCCCCTTCACGCTGACTTCTTAGGGCATATCCCTGAATATGTTGTGAAATTAAGATATTGCGGAGAAAAATATCAGAAGAGAAGGAAAAAACTTCTAGAGCCAAAGGGCAAGAGAAAGAAGTTTCTGTATGTGTGATCTCAAATAGGGATGAGAACTAGTGAAGCAAAGCACCACCAGGAAAACTGCTGCAGTCAACACTGCTGGGAAGAGCTGTGGTGGAACAGCTGGTTCTGGTAGGCAAATGCAGAAATCTTGAGGCTCTGTTGTTCTGCAACACATCTGGGACACTTAAACCCATTTTTAATGAAATGAATGCAAAAGGATCGGAAATGAGGCTCAGCAGTTAGTTTTAGTGTAATACAGTAAATGATCCTAGGGCCTGATCTGGTGACATGGTGAGCTTTCTCCAATATCATCCAGTAAAAGCAGACAAGAAAAGTGAACTTCTTCCAGATGGACTCCCACAGATCATCCACTGCATGTCCAGTATTTCATAGGAAAGCACACCAGCTAATAACATTTAGGGTAAGCAGTAGCAAGATTATGAGCGTCTCTCACTGATCCAAAACTGTCATCTCTGCTATGTTTTAAAAATAATCTTCTCGAGAATTTCTACCATGCATTTCTTAAGGAGAGATAACCTTCTGAGGGGATGAATTCTGGTTTTAGCCTTCAAGTTTTCTATTTGCTGTTACAGTGTCTCTTGTGAGAGCCAATGGAAAGTGATTTTGAAATCATTTGGTGTGGAGCATCCACTATGGTTTGGCATCTGTTGTGTTGCTGATCAGATTAACACCACTGAACTGTCYTGCATGCTTATCACAGGAGACGGACAAGCAGAATTCCAGAGAGCGGGGAAGATCTTTACACTTTAAGAAAACAAATTCTGATTATGTCAGATGGGCTTTGTAGAAAATTTTACAACTCCACACACTTATTGTGGAAAGGGCTTTAGTATTTGAAAACTCTGGACTTTCACCTGAATCTTAGCAGTGGGTCAATGTGGTTGTCATGCTACATTTAGTAAGCCCTGGAGAAAAGAATGTAGTTTTGATAGCTGTTATGTGATTTGGTCTGCATCACAAATATGGCTTTAATTCACAGTTTACTCATAAACAACTGAAAATGTCTAAATGTGCAAGGTTGAATTTGCTTCCTTCCTGGCATGAAAAACCAACTAACCAGCCCCTTGCCCCAGATGGCACTGATTTGTGGGGGAGTGAGCTTGGGAACTTAACCCTCCAAAGGAGAGGGGTGTTTTGTTATCCAAGTGAGTTTTATTGATTCAAATAACTGTACAAGTTGCAGATCTCTTTACTTGCTGTTGAAGTCTCTAAAATCTGATTTCTAAAATCTGATTTCCAGATGGCAGCCTAGTAAGTCCTCTTATCACCAAACTTACTCCCTCCCTTCATATTGATGCAGAGACTTAAATGGGTTCACTCTGAAAATGTAAAGTACGGAGCAGGAATAACTAACTATCTGGAACAGAAAGGGGAGTTTTATGTGAGGATGAGAAAATGAGAAATTTTACTGCATCAAGCAGAAGATAGAGGATTTAAAACAAGTAGCAGGAAAAGCTATTTTAAAAAGAACTGCCAAAGCTTGTGATGATCTGACATGATGAAAAAACCTGACCAGCTCACCTGGAAATGGAAAGCACCCCTAAAGAAAGCTCAGGATGCCATTTCAATTTACTGACTTTCAAGGTACAAAATCTGTCCAGATGTTTGAGCTATTCTTGCAGCATTTGGAAATACGTATTTCCTTAAGAGGTATAATGTAGTCCTGAACTACTCTGGTTGGAAGAACTGTGTCATTCTCATTAGCCTGAGGAATGGATAATGCAAGCCAGAGACAGACACAATACAGCCATCTCCCTTAAAAGCCCCTGATGGTTCATTCATAATGGTCAGTAACCTTGTTATACTGCTCTTCTGGGTTTCTCCTTGGAGACCTTTTCCTGGGGCATTAAAACTCACCTAACCAGCTGCAGTAGTTTGGGAGTATCCATTGTGGCTGTGCAGGCTGAATGGAAGACGTATCTTGGAGGTTCTTGTTAGCTTTTGTAAGTTCGCGTTAGCAAAACTATATTCCTGGGTGTTCACGGTCACTCTAGCAGCCCTGCTTCCAAACTCTTCCCTCAAAGTCAGTGAAGCAGGATGCCAAGCTTCGACTCCATCAGGTCATGGCATCAGGATAGGCTGCATCAGAGTAGACCGATTTTCACACTACATATATGTGAGGCATTTGCTCTCGTGCTGATGCACTGAGGGGTAAGTATGGTGATGGGCAGAAAGCCAGGGTAGATGCAACTCTGAGACCTTGCTAACCTGCATCTGTTGTCATGTAAGCAGGGTAATGTTCTACCAAGGCAAAACAGTGCAGGAGAAGACTCTGCAGCAGAGGCCAACAGCAAACTGGTCTTAACTGCTGGAGGGACCCAAAGAGATTAGGAGCTGCTGCAGCTTCGCTCCTGTTCTCTCTCAGCTTAGTTTGCCTAACCACGTTGATGTTGTAAGTACAATTGCAAGGAGGTGCAACATAAGGATAGTTTTGAGTATTTTGGGCTTCATTTCCAGTCAATCCTTTTTGCTTATTTGTGCTGAACCTGTAACAACCTGTCTGGATAAGAAAGAATTCCAAAGTAAACAGTGAGCAGCTGCCAGGTGAGGTACATGTGTAAATGCACCATCCGTGGTAGCAGAATGGCGATGGTGCCTCTGCTGTCAAACTATTTGTCACTTTGAAGGGGCCTGTGTCCCTTCAGTACTACACATAGCACAGTTTGGGGACCCAATTGCAGGTAACGTTTTCTAGAAAGAAAGCTGGTTTACAACTTGTGGTAAAAACTGAGGCACACGGTATTAAATCGTAACCCCTGAAGTGACAAGTATGTCCTCAAAATATGCAAGTCCTCTGCTTCTCTGCAGAGCTCTTTCTACCTTGCAGACATGCCCAGACTTAATTGCTGCAGAGTGTTAGAACTATGCTAAAAGATCAAATTCCTCAAGATAAGATCCTTAGTGCTATGCAGTGTATATTACATTCAGGCAGATGGACTAGATGATCGTTGTAAGTACCTTCCAACTGAAGTATTTTATTTTATTTTCTCTGGGTTTAATGCAGATTTTTTGCAATGTTTGCTGTTACTTATTTGTTTAAAAATATGCAGTGGGGAGGGAATGTAGAGTTTCCATTTGAAAACTAGGAATAGTAAAAGTGTTATTTGCTGAAAAGTGGGAAATGAATATTCTGTTCTGGGCCAGTTTGTTTTGGCATCTGGGAGGATGCAAGTCCTCAGCTGGTTGCTAAGCATCATTTCACGCTCTTCAGATAGTCTAATCCAGCATTTCCTTCTTTGGCTCATACTTGTCCCACTTTTTCTTGGTACATCAACAGGTTTTTTTCTTTCTTTCTGGAAGTTTAGCAGTTTTTCAAGAAGAAAGAAAAAATGTTTGATTTTCTTTTCCAGAAAAAAAAAAAAGAAAACCTTTGTAGCATCTTTATACTTATATTTGACCTCAGCAAGACACAAAGGAAACATGTTTGACAGAAACCAAGGCCCTGACTAAGGAAAACATTCTTAAGTACCATCTGAATTTTTAGTTTCTGATTGTAACTGGACTTGCAGCACATTGGCGTCACAAACCTGAAATTAAGCATAGGCTTGAATTTTTTACTGGACTGCTATCTCTAGGTAGCTGGTATGTCTTTTGATGCCAGGAAGAAACAAGTTCTCAGAGGATTGAATTAACAGTCGCTTAAAAAATCTGTTTTTTTGCATGTACTGTTACTGGTCATACAATAAACCAAGTTGTCTCTGCATTTCATTAGCTTTGCCCATGCATGCGTACATAAAATAGTATGGCAATGCCCACTGAATAGACARTCTCTCAGTACGCCATTGTGTTTGCACATGCATGCATAAGAATGTTGCATTTTAATATAGAAAGGCTCTTGTTATGTGCTCTGTGATGATGTTTGTGGAAGCAAGCAAGCTTCCTGGAGTGTCCTGTCTCATGCTGTCAACGACCCTGTCTCACTGTTTATCTGCACTGAGCAAAGAGGTTTGGCTTTCCAGACCCAGTACTCTTGCTTCACATGATGGGATTTCTGTATTAAAAATAATCTGCCCTCTTTCCTGGACTTTCCTACTTTCCTTGTTAAAAAAAAAAAAAATAAAATTGCTCCTGTTGCGATGTGTGTTATAGTTCAGTCTTTTTCACTTAAACCCATCATTTTAATTCTATAGAAGGAATTGTTCAAGTGGGACAAAATGACACAGATCTGTGCAGCAAATGGTGTTTGCAAGATAGGTATCAATGTGACACCCAGAGCCACAAAGAAATTAAAGTGTTTTAAAATGTTGCTGCATTTCTTGACAACATCTTTTCTGTGGAGGGAACAAGACCAGGTTCTTACAGATTAAACAGCACATGATCAAATGATAAAGAAGTCTATCATTGTGCAGTGGAAACATGATTAAAAATCCCATTGGGACTCTTAATGTGGATTTCTGTGTAGGAAAAGAGAGAGATGGTACTGTACACTGGTAGGAGTGTGAACCAGTAATTAAAAGCTACATAATATATGCATGCTTGCACGTATATTAAAAAAACTGTGTAGTGGAGAATGTAGGTGATGGAGATAACCAGCAGTGTAAGGTGATGTTGAATAAAAAGTTTACAGCTTCCCATGAAGTGAACGTGCTTTGGCTGTGAACTAAATGATATCTCCCTCCTATTCTAGTCTAGAGACGGCTGTGGAGAGGTGGTGACCTTCCTTGTTCGTGTGATTGTGTGAGGTGTTATCAGTAGCGAATTAGATCAGTGCTGCCTCATTCAGGTCAGATTTTATTAAAATTCCGGTTTAAATACTAGTCACAACAGAGGAAAGTATTTTACTGAACTGCTCAACCTGAAGTCTCTTCGTAGACATCCTTGCAGACCAGCAATGCCCTTCTCCCCCAGCTTTCCTCAGTATTCCCCTTCCCCGTGGGGTGTTCCTGTTTCTCCCCCGGCAGGGCTGGTTATGCTGACTCCACTGTAGAAGTATGTGCTGATGCCTTCTGAAGTCAGTGGGCACCTGCTTATTTAATCAAATGATTATCAAAGCAAACCCTCAGCTCCGGCAATTGCAGTGCTTCCTATAGCCAGTGGGGAAATACTAACTTCTGATCCGGCAGTTTTTGGGTACCATCTGCCGAGCCAGGCTGTCGGAAAGCGCAGCTCAGTAACCCAGCCGGTATTGTTTGAGGATATAGCATGGCTGAATATGAGCAGAACATGGGGGTTTCTTCTCCATCCTCAGTTACTGCTCTAAAGCAGCCTTTCAGGAGGCGTCCAGCCGACATGGAAAAATCTTAGAAACCAAAGTAAATACAGCAGGGAGTGGTGACTCTCCACATTTCCTCTCATCAGCCCCACCATTTTTATGAAGACACTGCTTCTGGAGGGAAACAACCAGGTAAATCCTGGGCTTTGCTGGGGATGGCCAAACAGGGTCCCAGGTAGTGCCACAGGCAGCAGATACGTAAGCTGATAGATAATGCTTGACTGACCAGACCTGAACTGATGCTCTAAAAGTGAAAGCCACCATGACCATTCAGCAGTTTCCTCTGAAACAGAATCCTTGAAACCATTTGGGTTTGAAGTGCTCAGAAAATTAGACTTTATGTGCCTGCAGAGACTGGGGGGTGGGGGAAGATCAAGGGCTTTGATTATTTCTCTGCTTTTAGCTCCACAATTCTGTGTTATGCATTATTCATGGCATCAGTGTATGGTACTGCTGACATTTGTCATTGCTGGTTTCATTATATGCAAATGTGCAAGCCCCCTTTGTAGACACTACATGATACTTTTTTTCATTATGTGAAAGAGAGAATGTGTAATTAACAGTGTAGCAGTGAAACCAGCGCTTACTTGGCCTATCATAACAGGAATCTGTTCTTCTCTAATAGCATTTTCAGTTCATCACACACACTGTATCTCCTTGGGATATGAGTAATAACCTTGCCTTTTTTGAGTCAGAATCAAATGGCTTTTTTTTTTTCCTTATTGCTGTAAAAGGAGTTTGAACACTGTTGTACATGGTAATTTAAGCTACCCCTATTCAGATATTGCTGGCCTCTGCTGGTACATAAACCTCTGCAACATCGGGCTTTCATTAGCCATAAGTATGAGAATTAAACTCTGAATGTGGTTATCCTGATATATCTCTGGAATATGTTCACTGAGATCCACAGCCTGACTGCAGATGTTGGGTTGTACCTGGGGTGATGGAGAGAGCATGCCTTGGCAGATGAGTCAAGGCAACTGGTACTCTGTGAATAAGGCCCATAGATTTATGTGTAAATAAGAGAGTATTTTGGCTCCAGAGTGCCAAATGATACTCAGGGGATGGTGCTTTCATTGCATTTATTTTAAGAAAAATCTACTGTTGGAGCAGGAGCAATTTAACTCTTATTATGCTCATTTCTATGTGGCTCACTGAAATATTCCCTGCTGGAATATTATTCAGAGGCTTATTATCCCTATATAAAGCTCTTCATTTATTTAAAGTTTCTTAAGTTAAAACCTCACATGCTAAAGAAATCATTATAACAAGTACTTTCTATATTTCAGAGTTCACCCAACCTTTCAAACAAACAAAAAAATGTTGCCCTTTTCCCTGCCCCCTTTTTTTTAGGTCTGTGTTCACCCTTCCAACACAGTGCTCAGATAACCGAGTTCTGTTTGCAGCTCTTTGCAGGAACAGTGGGGGAATAGAGAAAAAATGATTTATAGGAATTGTTGTTACTTCAGTGTGGAGGAAAAAACACCACAGTGCTGTGCCTGAGAATCCTTCTGGAGCCGCTGCAGTCTGGTTCAGGGCCTGAGTGGGGAGATGTGGACTAAGCCAGCCCGGGAGGAGCACAAACATGCTTCACAGGACTCTCTCATCCCCTCAGCCTCTTGTTTCTGCAAGCTCAGCAGTACAGGAAGTAAGAACAGGGAAATCTAAATGTATGCTTTTTAAAACATCCAGTGTATACTGTCTTCTAGCCTGCCATGGCTGTGCCAGAAGGCAAAGCTTCCCCAAAATATTTGCGGAAGTTGTTCAAAACCTTTTTTCCCCCCTCTCTCAGTTGCAATCTTAATTTTGGCCAAAATGGGATTTTTCACTAAAAATGAAAGTGTTTCATTCAAAAGTCTTTGCAGCAGAAAATCTTTTTGTTTGTTAAATTAAAAACAAACCATTTTACTTCAGAAACCCTTTCCTCGCCTTGTTTAAAGTCTCCATGGAAAATAATTTGGGTTTTTTTGGTTGGTGTTTTTTTTCTTTTTCACCAGCTAAACTAATAAAATATACTAGACTCTTAGGAATATTCTATTTTTGCTAAAATATCTTAGCAAATGAAGCCTTCCCTAATCTGTGATTTCATCTCATTACCTCTGCACACACCGTAACCTCAGCAGTACTCAAAAGCTGTTCACTGTACTGAAACCAGACTGAACCCTGCCATAACTCCTGCAACTCAGTGGGTGAATTTGCCCTCTGAAATCTCCAAGGCAATTTAGCAAACCTCATTTGCAGGAGGAATCAGGTGAAAAATTGTTGCTCTTCTATGTAATCTTATCCAATTTTCCAGATGAGAGGGGACTGTGTTGATCCTCCTGTTCTGCAGCAGGATTTTCAGTGCATTGTGGAGATCAGGCACGTGAAGGTCATGCACATGCTGCTTCAGCTGTGTGTTTTTTACCTCCGGAAACAAGAACTTCTCAAAAAAGGCACGATTGTTATTGCTACTTATACTTATGCCTTCGAAGAGGTGCCATTATGTAGTAAATTACAGTGTTTATATATGGGTTTGAGACCTTGAACAAAAATAGAGAGTTTTCTTAATCCTGTTTGTCAGAGGTAAGATTAAGTGTAGGTGATCCACTAAAAGAAAAATTGAAAGAGTGTCTGGATTTGATCCTAGCCTGACAGAAGTGCTAAACTAAAGATGAAGCTATTCACTCTTAAAGCTAAGCCAGCGATTCTCCTGGAAACCATTATGGCTAATGATAAATTCTATAGAAATTGTTTATGTATGAAAATATAGTACGCACGACATCCAGAGAGATATAAACGAAGCCAAGCAGAATTCCTAGACATTTCTGGCACTGTTGCACAGAGAAGTCTTTGTGGTGTTGTGAATAAAAAGTATTTAACCCCTGGCAAAAGCAGTTTGCAAGTACCGTACATTTCAGAGTAGACGATGGCTTTACAACATGGCAAAAGGAGAAACTGTGAAATTCCACCCACCGTAACCCCAGATATTCTCCAGGGCTTGCGTAGTGCAYCTGGGACTCCTGAAGCATCTTTTGCATTGTAGCCTGATGCCATTGCTGGGAACAAGCTCCTGCCAGACGTGGAGCCCGGGTTTACAAGGTGCAGCTAGAAGAATGAGTACAGCTATATTAATTGTGTCTATTATCAAGGGAAAGGGAGACCGATTAGACTCCACGAGTTCAGAGGTAACTGGGCTAAAGATCATAGSTCAGATCGCTGTCATCAGTAGTAGAAGTCTGGGACTGCCTTTGTGTATGTGCAAAATAATATGCATGTTTTATAAGATAAAGAAACTCCAAGAAAAATACAGCATATGCACTGATTCTTTTTGCCTAATGTGAAAAAGAGCTCTGTACTAGTACTTCTTCCCTTTAATACRGCACATCAGAAGACAGCCATAAGCTAGCCAATTTATTCCAAGGAGAAGAATGAGAGATGGAAAGGAGGCAAGATTTTTGTAAAAGTTTTTCAGTGTAGAAATTTATCAAACAGCACTGTGTAGATGTCTCTGAGCTATTGCAGGCTGYTCAGGCTGAAGTGAAGGAAGCTTCGTAAGATTAGTTCTAGTGCAGAGTTGGTTTTGCCATGTCTGACTGTAGTGGAAATGGATCTCCAAAAATTTATAGTGTCTGTCCCAGGATTCAAATCTGTGCTTGACATGTAGGAAAAGCCTGGATGGTTGAATGAGGCTTCAAAGGTGACAAGTGTGTTGAGAGCTTTAAAGCCATTTGGATCAGCTGTAGAAGTACAGAAGTCARTCTTCTGCTCAAAGCATTTGAGAAATGTAACAGGAAAAGGTACATGAATAAGTGTTTTATATTAAGAGTTTACAACTGAAATTCACACATCTATGACAGAAAAGAAAATACGTTGTTTGCTTATGGCTGGAACTGTTAAAGCCTTATGGTCAGCAAATGCTGAAATGCAGTTTATTTTATTGCCTCTGGAAGTGATSACTGTGAGAAGTCACTGTGATCAGCAATATGTAGCCTTACTCCCAGCAGGAGAGGGAAATGCTTTTTCTGCTTTGAAAAATTCAAGACTTGACTTCAAAACATGTTGTTGTACATCTATTGCTGTGCAGGAGTCAGAATTTGGCTACAACATGCTCTGTAAAAAGCCCCAGATGAATTTTCTGTGATGCTATAAAAATCTCTTCCTTTCCAAGAAAAATCTAGTAGTGAACAAAAGTGGAACAATACAGACAGGCCGTATAGAACAGCGCTGCCAAAATAGTTCCCTCTTCTAGCCTGGGAGAGGAGCAGAAGGACAAAAGAGGGTTAAAATCCATGCAAACCTATCAGCCAGGCCTGGATCACTGCGGTTCCATACAGCATAGTGCCCTCACCACCATTTCTGCTGTGCCTTTGCTGTTTCTTTCTGCCAAGTGTAGAAACAGACCCTTACTTACTCTTAGGTATGGGGGAATAGATGTATTAAGCAAATTGTAGTGATAATGTGCCTGCTTTGGTATGTACAACCTTTGAAAAGGAACTTTCTTCCAGAAAATTATATGATGTTCTGCCCTGTGCCCCAGATTTCCATACCCCAAAAGTCAAGCTAAAAGTTTCCGAACCAAATCAAATTAATAAATAAACCTCCTCCTTCGTGAAATGCCACTCCAAGCATGCTTCCTACCCCGCAAAGAAGGCTGCTGCTGTCATTCTTTAGTGGGCACTGACATGATTTGAATGACTTTGAATGGTGCTTTTCTATTTAAGTCTCTTTTTTTCTGCTGCTGGGCTCTCATTATCTGTGGCTCTGGTCTTGCTCATCTGCATTCAATTTATTTTGTGGTTTTGAGAACTGCGGTAGTTAATACTGAAAGCCGCGAAGGCCGATAATGAATTACAAATCCTTTCAGTAAATTCTTCTGAAATGAGCGCAGTGCTTGAGAAAGGTCCTGAGCAGACAGGATCAGGAACCAAAGTCTCTTCCTGCCATACTTGTGTAGGAAGCTCTACCAACGTTCCCCTTATTTTAGTGAGGTGCTCCCTTGCGTGTGGCTGACTCAATAGGACATGGCCGCAGAGCTTGAGGGACCTGGCTGCYGTTCTTGGCTCTGCCAGTGAACTGCTGGCCAGCTGCTATTCTACCTCGTCTTCCTCTGCAGAATGGGGACGGTGCTACTAGCCGTAACAGCACGCGTTGGGAAAGCGCTCTGAAGGGAAAAGGAGAGCGGCTGGGTAGTTATTCTAGACCCGCAGGCAAACGGCAGTGCGTGTATGTGCGTACTGCTATCTCATTAGCATTACTCAGCCCTCTCCTGGACCATTTATAGCTCTGAGAAAGTCTGTCTCTGACCATGTTGTATAATTCATACGGTATTCTATGTCATTGGGCTAATGAATATATTGATATATTGTAGCATGGATACACCTGGCCAGTACTGGACTCCGTGAATGGAGTTGTTGCCTTTTGGTTGCCCTAGAAATATACGGTGAAATATCTCTTAAATGGTAGGATAATGTTAAAATTAATCTTCTAGCATGCTTTGGTGTAAAGCTTGATTAGCTAGTAGCCCGAGCAGTGCAAGGCAGAACTGCTTCTGAATATTCCTATTAATTATGTATTATCATTTATTAATCATTGATATTGCTTTTTTAGAYGGGCATAGGGGCTTGGAGCTAGTTAAACGTGCCAAAGAAAATGATCTGTACGATGAGRGGTTGAAATTGGCAGGAACTGCACTGGGGGATCAGCACGAAAGCGGTCCCGCAGTTTGTTGTTGTTTCTGACAGTGAAGCTATCGTGGGGCAGGAAGGGAGGGAAGGGGAAACACAACCGCAGCTGGAATTTTCCCTTCTGCGCTCTGCTGCCTCTCTCGCCRTGCCTCGCAGCAAAACTGCAAAGCACTTTTGAGCTGGCACAGTTACTGTAGAAGTAAGTACTGGGTGCAGTAGCATCCCTAAGGTTGCTCTGAGGGTGAATTTCACTATCTACCACAGCAAGAGCTGAGYGGGGATGTGCCAGCAAGAGGGACCGCAAACTGCTGAGTGCTGGGGAAAGGCAGCGAGCGCTGGCTGAACAGGGCAGTGCTGTGAGGGGGGAAAGGGTAAACCTAGTGTTTTAGTTAATACTGAATTATGATCCCAGCTTTTTCACTTGCGCTCATGTGAGCATTAATTTCTTTTTGCCTGACCCTTTCGGACTGGAGGAAAGCCCAAGCCRAAATCCCATTTACAAGCACTGTCCACTCTACTCTCTTAGGGTCTGGATGGAAAGAGCCTGCATCTCRGCCGTCGTGGAAGTGATGTCCCTAGAGCTCATTGCATTTTGGGTGCGTTTCTACATYGTTTTTAGCAGCCAACAGATTTGCTGAGGGGCTGAGCTAGAGAAAAAACAAGRTTATTGTAGCAATTTGAAATTTTAACGCTGAGGATGAGTGGTAAATTCAGAGGTGTTCCTGTTGTCTCTTTCTAACAAACATAAAATAGTACCCACGGAATCCCACTGAGGCACAGAGTTCAACACCCGGAGCAGTTTCTCATGACCCTTTGTTTTGGATGGTGACTTTTACCCATRTTTTTGTTAAAGTTCCTTAACAGTTTAAGTTACCTGTTTCCTTCAAGAAACTTAATGGCTTTGTGAAACTCTCTTAAATGCATGACAACTCTTAAAGCCCGTGTTCCTCTTCCTCTGTAAGGTTCAATGATTTTTAACAAGAGAATAAGTCACTGCAGACTTCAGTAATCACATATATCAGATATTCAACATCCTTTSTTCCTGGAAGGAACTGCCTAGAGCATCCTTCAAGTTAGACTAGACAAATAACGAGGGTATTGCTTCTATTTTTCATGAGTCAATATAATAAAGTGTCAAAAGATAAATATGCTCTATATAAAAGAAATTATTGCTTGTGCTACAGGGGATTTATTRCTTCACTAATAATAATATTTAACAGATGTATATGCTATTTTATAATTGCCTTAAGTGCAATAAAATGGCAGTGCAATGAAGACTGTTTTCCAGGGCTACGAGACAACTGCGCCATAAAAAGTTTTGAGGTAACAGTATCATAATGAGACATCAATTAATGCATGTACCACTACCAGAGGGGGGATTTGAGACAGGAAACATGTATTATAAAAAACAGTTAAAGTCTTACGCAGTCTACATTTCAGGCAGAACCTGAAGAAGGTAGCCTAAAATACAGGTGTTATTTCTGGTTATATCCTTTCATGGAAATATAGAGGTGTTTTCATGAGTTATCACAGGGCCTTGTTACTCAAGTAAAAAGTCCCAACTTACACAAAAGCATTTTATAAAGCCAAAAAGATGGTTACACAATCTTTATGGTTTGCGCTATAACAGCATTAACGTGGCTGCAACCCTTTCCCTGTGAGGACCGCTCTGGCATCTCTTGAGGAAAAGCATCGTGGATATATGGTGGTTCACAAACCTCAAAGTGAGAATTGCTGCTGATGAAATACATAGGTGATGGTGTATTTCTTATGTTTTTTTCCATCGTAGGTAATGATTTTGAAGGTAGTTGGGACAGAGAACAAGAAACAGCCAAACAAGAAAAGGTAGGATGTATTTTGAAATATTTGTAGCTTTCCAAGTTTGGTTTCAGCACTGAGATTAAGATTTTTCTTTCTTTTTTTTTTTTTTTTAATTAATAAGAGCCCTGCAGACATTTTGCTCTAATTGGAAGCTGCAAATAACTGAGCAAGAAAAGAACTTAAACAGAATAGAGAGCTGCAATAGGGAGCCAAATCTGTGGGTGGGCCTTCCACAGAACTAAAGAAATGAARAAAAAAATTGGAAAGCAGACTATCTCTGAGGGATTCTCCTCCAAAAAGCTTTTGTGAGATGGGAATTCAGCTACCAGCAGTTGAGGAGGCAATAATGCGAATGACAAGCATACTGGAAAAAATCTATGGCTCTATTGGCACAGTGTTGCTTTTTTTGTGCTAGCTGCTCCAGAGCTTGAATTCTGTAGTTTTGTTTTTTGGTGATGGTGGTGGGTTTTGTTCACCTGATGTCCCAGAATTTGGAACTCATTTTGGAGCGGTAATGTTCATGTTGGTGCAGTGCCATGCAGTGGCTGCCTGTACTGCCTCAGCTCTTAGGGCTGTTGATTCACTGATGTTGCTGATAAAATCAAACAAACAAAAGGGATCAGCAGAACCCATCCAAAATAGGAAGTCCTTCAGAGACGCTCTTGATTATTAGTTAGTTGGATTATGGTTACTTCAATTATTACTACATTTTACTYGATTATTTTCCTGTCTCAGTTTGCTATGTTTTTAAAAGCAGATATCAAGAGTCTTTTAGATGTCATATTACATGTCAGAGATTTTAAGACTTGTGCAGTAATAAAGACCAATAAAACTCTGCAGTTTTACTGCTTAAGCGCTGAGCTTGTGGTTTGATCAGGTTAGCATTATCCTGGGTTGTATCCCAGGGATCAGGACACATCCTCCACTATTTTTGCAGAACAGTTTGGACCAGTCTTAGGAGTGACCAAACGCTGGAATAGCTTCTTTTAGTGTAATGTTCTATGTATGGGTCTCTGATAAATACATCTCTTAAGGCTAGTCTTTTCCTTCTGTAGCGGACTTTTAAATAAGTATTTCAAAGGTGCTGAGTTGCTTAGGGGACCCCCTGTACTTCGTGTGAACTGGTGACGTTCAGCTGAACCGATGGCACTAGAGGAATTTTGAAAGCATGTTTGTGTGAGTTTCCCTAGTGCTGATCTTTTCTAACACATCCAAATTTTGAAATCTTGACTCATATTTATTTGCTAATCTCCAAGAGTTAATTGCTTCCTTGTGGAAATCCCGGAACAAAATGTACTCCCTACACTGTCCTTGGAGAGAGGCAGAATACACATTTCTTGACGTACATTTCTTTTTCTGAGGCTTTTTATTCCTGATGGTGTCRTCTGATTAATTTTCTTCACTTCTCACTGATAGAGGTGAATGAGGAAGGGGTAACGATCCCCCCTCAAACTTGTCTTAGAAAATCTGGCTGCTTAATAAACCTGTGGACTGRCAATCAGAAAGCACAATTGTGAATGTCTACGGCAGTGGCCACAAACAACCCAAGCAGTTGGCTGCCTATGTGGGACAGCCCACCTCTGGGCTAGGGGGGCTATCRTCACCTCCAGAATAGGCTTATCACAGGCAAACCACCTCTTGGGAAAGGTCCCTAGGCCATCCTAACTGCCAGACCATGTCTGGTGGTGGTTTGAGGAGAGTGTGGCTGGAAGTGGTAAATTTGTGACAGAGAGGACTTTTGGGTAGTTAACTGATGGAGAGGAGCACGTTGGAGCGCTTGGGAATGCTCTTGGGCGTAGTTTGTCGGTGTGGCCTAAGTGGAGAGTATGTGCTGATGCTCTCTTTCACATGGAAACCATATCATATATGGCAAGATCACTGCAATAGGAGTCGGAAAACCTAATTTCTACCTCTGCCTCAAAAGCAGATCTATTGCTTGATCCTCATGAAGGTAGCTGTCACTGTGCCTCTGGCTGAAAACATGGGGAAAATTACATTTCTTAAATGACTTCTGATGATATTACTGCTACTGCTATTACTACTACTTAGGAGCAGTTTGTGGATCTACGCAATCTGGCTGTAGCCACTACTGCTGCTCCAGACAAGGACTATTGCAGTTTCAATGTCACCTGAGGGGCAGGAAGCCAGTTTGACAACGTTAATTCTCAGAAGTTTGAGTACTCTTACCATCATATCAACACACACGAATATTAGCAGTGGTAAAATTATGCAGCCTTAAAAAAAAAAAATCCAGACACATGCCAGTTCTATTATAGACCCCATCTGTGCATCTACGGGTTCAAAATGGAAAAAAATCCCTTGCCTAGCATGTTGATCAACTAATTATTATAAACTACATCTCACAGTAACATCCTGTTTCAGTGGTGTACAGCTGTTTCTGTCTCTCTATGTTTCTTTCTCTTTTTTGTATCTTTTCCCATGCTTCCTTCTCAGTGCTTTGTAGCCAGTGGAAGAATTGATAAAGTCTTTAAAATCTGAAGTCTAGATCCAAAACAGTGACTCAGTAACAGTCTTTCAAATTAATTCAGTGGACTTTAGATCAGTATCTAATCACAAAAAGCGAGGAACAATGAAACATACCCTCTGGGGTTTCTTTCCCCCCAAAGCTACAGATTTCTTATCTTCTTTTGAAGGCCCACGGGGATTTAAATCTGCTTCTCAGGCTGCCCCGTGGTGTGGCATGATCAGAAGGGTGCTGCAGCAGCAGCAGCGCTGGCTTACAGAGCTCCTGTCCTGGTCGGGCCAGGTCAGGGTTTCACAAGCTGTTGTGCTCGGCAGCAAGACTTGCTCCATCTCTGCCGGCCTTTATTTCCCATTCTCCTTTCCAGGCTCCCCACTCGGTTGGGCTAACACAGTGGCTGGTGGGATCCCACCCTAAATGGGCTCGGGGAACCAATTTGGGTTATAATTCCTTATTTCCTACCTCTCCCCCAAATTTCCATGCTCTTTTTTTTAAGCTGGACTCTTCCCCTTATTGGTTTTACAGTTTGGCCATGTAAAGAGCCCTCCTGGCAGAGCTGAAGACGAACAGCATGGGGTGAGGAGCAGGGAAGTCAGGGSAATAAGCCAGGAACTATATGAAAGGTGTTTTCTCCTGACCAGTCAATGCGGAAGCCAAGGAAAGGGAGTTAACCCAAAAGACTAAATTGTGAGGCTCCTGCTCAGGGTTCAGCCTTTACTCTGTGAGTATTTCCACTGAAATTGCTGCCTCTGCTCCCGGGAAGGAAGTGTGAGCGCAGTCTAACTCTTATCAGCCCCTGGCTCCAAGGCAGGCCCATCTGGTGATGGATCTTTTTCAAACATGAAGTAAATTTGGATTGATTTATGCTTTTACCTAAAAATCACGCAGTACTTCCAGAGCTGAATATTCAGTTGACTCTGARCCAGGCAGTGTTGTAGCTATGTTTATTTTAGTTGTTTGTCTTTGCAAATCAGCTCAGACTGAAGGCAGARAAAGATTTGCATGAATGATTGCAAACAAAAAACTGCTGATTTCCCCAAACTCTAGTTAATTGACCATCCACCAACTTTAGGACAGATGGAAACTGTGGCCAGAAAAAATAATTTTTAAAATAAAATCCTTGAAACACCAACAAAGAACCTGCAGCAGAAGTTTATAGCAACGGCTGTCTTTTGGGGGTCTTTAGTATTCATTCAGAATAGGCAGCAGAGCAGGGCATACATRACGCTTGGACCTCACTTCTTGTTGGCTGAGAGCCACCCAATTGTTGCACATTATGAACATCACCTCCTCTTCCTTGGCACTGACAGGTTTTCCCATGGGGGGTCAACGCCAGCAGCACCAAAGGCTGTCTGAGGGCTTCTCAAAGAAAGAGGTCGTGTCTGAAAACCAGAGTCCAAGTGGCAAGCCTCTGCAACAAGTCATCTAGAAAAGATAGAAAACCCTTTGTCTGAGGAGGAAGCTCTTTGCCCTGAGTTTCAAAGAATATCTCTGAGGAGATGCCTCTGGAGTCTATGAATATACCCAAGGAATCCTTCTCCTATCATATTATTACAATTTTGATTGCAATTTTATTGCAGTGTATAAACCAAATCCAAGATCTAAGTCTCTAGTCTCTGTTGGTCTCTTGGCTGTTCACGTAGGGGGGATGAGGAGAGAGCATACAAATATTCTCATTTGCACTTCTTGTTTGAAGGCTGTATTGTGCAGTCTAGACAATGGGGGAGATTAGTCTGCTTGAAAGAAGTTGTATATTAAAGATAATCTTTGGGAGATGGCTAGTCCTGAGGGAGGGATATGAAGCCTGTGGAAGAGAGAGATGCTTAATGTTTCACTGCAGGCTAACTCTTGACATTCATCTGCTGTCCCTAATCTCCAGGCTGATGATATGACACATGTCCCTCTTCAACTCCTGGAAGAAAGAAGCAGTTTTGTACAATGACTATGCYGGGGTAGGAGCTATTTCTGAATTCAGTGAGAAAAGCTGTTACAGAAATRGGATGGATACAGAATAGATGGGATACTATTTTTGAAACCCCTGCTCTCACCATTTCAGGTAGGAGACCCTAAGGAGTTTGCCCTGTAAAGTGAGGCCTCTGAGGAAGCCTGTGCACTTCAACTTAATGATTCTTTTTTTTCCAAGACAAGAGTTATTTCAGATGCCCTGGAGAYCAGAGAACATTGTTTTCACTTGCCCCTACATATCCCAACTTACAGAAAACTTCCCTACAAATTAAAGATGTGATACCAAACTTCAAAAGCTGAGACTACCGTATATGCTTCAGGAAGAGAACATGATACATCATGGGCTATCTCTCTGATTTTTTTTTTCTCTACAGTTTTAAATCACTCCACAGTTTCCAACTGCAGGGATATTCCTGACAATGACCAAAAAGACATTAAGGTATTTTCTCTATGAAAATAGTGATATTTTCTCCCCACCCTTTCAAGGCAGACTCAGATTCTCTCCCCARGTTCCATGGACACTTGTAGCTGTCTCAGGTTTCACAGGGAGCTTTTCTTCCTCTGGGTGTCTTAAGATATTTCTCTATTTGAGCTTCATAGATGTGAACTTCATAGCTTCTCCATCCAGAAGATGTGTGTGGCTACACCAGGCAGTGATTAAAAATTAGAGAGCTTAATTCTCAGCCATGAGGCAACCAAATAACAGTGTGTATGAAGAAGAGAGGCATTACACGCTCCACCAAGGGGTTGGCCACTCAGAAAGCACACCATCTTACTTCACATTGCCTCGCTCGTCCTTCACCCTTTTTTCTGCCCCAGGCTTTGCTGTTATCACTCACCACATCTTTTTTAAACCTTCCAGGTCATGGCATGAGTCATGCCTTGGTTGAGGCCTCCCTTCTTGAAGGATGACGCAGTTTCACCATGGCTGAAGGCAGTCCAAATCCAGCTGGCCATCAGTCCATGCTTGCTCCCACCCCAGGTAGTTCTGTTGTTAGGCAGTGGAATGGTTCAAGGAATTGATCTGGCTAAAAAGGAGTTTAGCAAAAAGTAAAATAATAATTTTAAGCTCCTTGAAGTGGCTTATTTTCCAGTTGCTACACTGCTTATTGCTGCCACAAATGAAAAGGTAGGGAGACAATCTACAAAGACAGAATATCTGGATGATTCAGCATCCTGTAGTATGCTTAAGGTCAGGTTAGACACAGCCATTGTGATTCCATGCTTGCTGTTGGATAGGGATTTTTTTGAGAGTTGTGGACAGAGCGTTTCTTTCTGAACAATGGTGAAGAAGCAGAACTCTATGGGGAAGCAGAATTAAATGTCTTTATCCTTGCCTCTGTCGATGAGTTCTGTAGGAATGTCATGGAGGTCTTGTGAAGGATGAAATGCCAGCGATATTCTGCTTGCAAAAATCAAAGCAGAAATAGCCAGCCTAGGGATGCAAATTCRGATATTTTATTCTACTCTGGGAGAGCTGAGACCATTCTAACGCACTTTTCTAATTTACCGAGCAAGCGTGGTGTAATGGGAAGCTTGCTGCACAGACTGCTGTAAGATAAACAGGCAYGAGAGTGGCTGGGGTTCGCTGACTCAGCTGTAGCGACTCCAGTGCTTCCCCGCGTCCTGCTGCTCTGCATCCTATCCTCAGCGCTGGTGTCACCGCTTTCAATCACAGACGTGTCACCTCCTGCAGTCACGAAACACAGAGGGGGAGGCGATCACACGCACACGTACGGCCGCGGCAGCAGCGAGCGGATCCTGGCAGTTGCGCAGCAGCAGTGCCCTTATGGCTCACGCAGCTGCTCTGCATCTGAGGCAGGGCTGTCCCCTGTGCCGCTACGGCAGATGTCAGTCACGGCAATTTAGGGGACAGGGTGCCACTGCAGCCCCAGCCAGGAGGCCATGAAAGAAACGGCACAAAGCAAGGCCGCATCTGTTCTGGAACAAAGGACATCTGTCCCTGGCCCGAGCAGCTTTTTGGCATGATTTCACAAGGACAAAGGCTCAGGTTGACTGATACAAGGCTGGTACTCCATAAAGCAAGCCATAGGGTCTCAGGCTGTCCAAATGTGTGCTGACAGTGAGATGGTGCTCGGGTAGGCATGAGGTTTTGTTCTTCCATCTAAGGGGAGAGTGTAGCACAGGATGGGGACCATCCTGTGCACAGCCTTTAACCACACATCTGCCCATGTTTTAGGATCTCTTTGTGCAGTACAAAAACTAGACTACTATCAGATTATAGACAACAGATGTTCTGTTCAAGTACTTTGTGTGTGACATCCTCGTAGCAGGAAAATTTCTTTTGCTTCTTTAGAAGTTGGCTTCATCTGTTGCTTTCTCCAGGTTGTGAAATTTCAGTTGTGGGCAACTTATTTATTGAAAGGCTGAAAACTACAGAAGCACATCTGCCTTCTGGGTGAATGTGAGTCTTACAGGAGAAAATCTTTTAGAAAGGACAGACTTTTAATGTGCCTTCAGTAAAGTGTTCTGGAATGAAGCTGACCTTAGCAAATTCTAATTATTAGCTTGCTTAGCATCATTTGTTAAAAAATATGCTGTAAGTCCTTCCCTTCTCTGCTGGTGCCAGTAGTGGCTGTAATTCTTTTTAGCTGGGGGGATCACAGCAGAAAATTTTGTAGCAGAGTGTGTGCACACGGGTGCACACAAGTATAATGCAGTAGAGATTTAGGAGAACAATATCATACAAAACCAGAACAGTCTGGGTTATTCATTACTGAGATTGTTCTAACAAGATGAGTATATTTAGTTGTCATATACTGAAAAACAGAAGCAAATGACCATTAACATTTTAAGACCTTGTAACTTTTTCCTGTGCACTTCTTTTTATGTTCAGCCCAGGTTGCCACATGCCTGTCCCTGTGGGGAACAGCAAGCAAAACCTTCACCGCAGGCTGCTGCACAAGTGCACAAATGCACGAGAAGTCTGTAATGCATTTAGGCATTTAAAAAAAAACCAAAATCCATGGAAGCTTGTTACATGGTACCTCTTAATCACATGCTGTCTCCATTGTGTTATGCCTCCCATGCTCGATAGTGTTAAGACAGAACAATGAAGAAAGATTTTAGCATAATTTATAAAGCTCTGGTGGGGATGGTATACCCRCTGTCCTGCAGCTAAGAGCCTCTAACCTTGCATCTCATAATGATAGTTGCTGAAATTGTTGGCCTTGCCCAGCTGTTTGGGAAGCTGATTTTCCTACTGCATCTTTGAAGAAAAAGAAAATAAAGTGTATTACAGGGAACCGAGACTGGAGATATGCATCCTCATTCTTCTCAATGAATGGGAAATATGACTGAGAAAAAAAGGAAGAAGAATTTCAGAACTGTCTAGATGGTCTGAAACTTAACGCCTGCTGATGCAGCTGCTACATCTGTGGTCTTAACAGAGAGGTGTGAAGCACAAAATTCACWCCGGGATCCAGATGAACTCTGTATACCACAAAGTACAGAGTTAAAATAAAGAAGGTGAAAATCGTTCTTGTGTATACAAGGGTGTCCAGGCAGAATTTCAAATGTCCAGTGATGGTATGAGAAACTGCAATAAGAGAATGGTTAAAAAAAGATCTAATTTTCAACTGCTAACTGAAGATTTTCTTCTGCAGAACAATTTGCTACATACTGCTGTTTGATGGCTTTTGCAAACACRCATCTGTAATAGTGCTTCTGGGATTTGAGCAGTCTGCAATGTTAGAGCCGCTGTTCATTGCCTTTAGCCCTCAAAGTGCCAAAAGACATGGTAAGTACAGAGACATACATGGAGAGTTCACATTGTCTGGCTTTATTTTCATCTAGCTTGAGAGCCTAAAATAAAATCACAGGCATCATATGCAGCCAATGGGACCTTCAGATAGTGACTGAGAGTGCCTACGTGATGGACCTTTCCTCTCTCCATTCCCTATACAAACAGTCTAAGCTTGGGCAGTGTGAATTCTCCACTTGAACTGAGCTGATGTGCTGGATCCTGAGGTATGCTCTAGAGTCCATCCTACGCACTTTATCCAGTTCCCGGCCACCTCTGGCCAGAGGGATGGCCCCCGGCTAGCACATTCTGAGCACAGGAGGAGACAGAGCCCTCCTCCGGATCATCGTGTTTTCATCTGGACCCAGTATCACTGGCAAAGGATGAACTCCTTGAATGCTCTTCCTGGTTCTTGCTTGGGAAGCTGCTCTTAGGTTTAATTCATGGCCTACATGGATGTCAATATGATCCATCAATAGGTGAGATAAAGCCATCAATCTCGGCATAAAACAGCTTGGTAGAGGCTTGTGGGCATACAAAGAGTTTAAGACATCTATGGATACTCTTGATGCTAGTGCCACCTTCAGCACTACCAGTCTCCTCATTTTTGTTTCATTCTTCGTTAGTTATAAGGATGAAACAGTTCAGGGAACTTATTTGGGTTAAAAATATCCCGATTTAAAACCTGCATTAATTCCCTGATCTGTTCACCTTGTGATGTTTATAGCTGCATTATATAACCACATCCTGAATAAATGTTCCCTAAGAGCAAAGTGAYACCACATGAGGTTTGTTCAAACACAAGTTTCTAATCAGTAAGTGTCCTGGCACCACTAAGAGGGTGGTGAGGTAGTGGAAATGAATAGCTGTGAAGGGGATGGGAGCTGGTGGAGGTTCACATGAGCACTGCCGCTAAAAGAGACATCCGGGAGCCATGGTCTGGGTGGACTGTAGGTGTAATGTACTATACAGAGGCCAGCAAAATAGGTATTCCTGAATTACCATTAATTAGGAAATGCAGGGATAGGTCTCAAGCTTCTACTACAGACCTGTGCAAATTAATCTGCTGGAGATTTTCCATTCCCCAAATTCCTCAAATGCTGCAGTAGTTATATATAGCCAAAGCTGTTGGAAGGCAGCCATTTATGAGGAAAAGGACAGTAGTTGGCAAGTACTACTACTATGACTGGCACTCAGAGAAGCTGTAATGATATGCAAAGTCAAAGAGGTGGTGTGTTTAAAGGTAATAAAATCTTTAAGCAATCATTATTATAAAGTGTTCACCCAAGAGGATGAAACTATATTTAATTTATTAGCAAAATAAGAAAAGCTGGACTTGATTTTTTCTGGGTTTGAACTGTGATTCGGCCCCCCCTCCAGCTGTCTGAAACAAAGTAAGAGGCATTGTTTATTTACTGGTTTAAAGCCAGTTTCTTGCACTGAACTTTTCTAAATCTGGTATTGTAAGGATCAGTACTTTGCAATGTATATTTTAGCCTTTCAACATGTATTTTAGATTATGTTGTTTCAAAATTAAGTGCCTAAGGTATTCACAGTAATGACTGAGAGAAATTAAGAAGGTTCATCTCTTGCAAAATGTCATTCCCACTCTTCTTAGTTAGCCTTAGCCCTCAGCCAAAATTTATATCCAAGTTATATACCACACCCCAAAGAAATATTAACATTTTCATAAGAGGAAAAGAATGCTTTGAGATCGCCAGAATAAAAGCTTCCAGAATTATCTTGGTGATTGAGTCATAAACAAAGTCACTCTGAAATGGAGGCATAAAAGTCATAGGGATTAATACCAGATCTTGCATGTTTGTAACTGTTAGTACTTCTCCAGTCCTGCTGTGGAGGTGAACGKATGCTCCAGATGCGAACCGTGGGCATGCTGAGTCCAGAGATGTCCAGGTTTAGCCTTGGTTCTGGTCCCTGTTGCTCTCTCCTGTCTTTACCGTTAGCCAAATCCAAGCTCTAGAGCCAAGTATCTCAGTCCCTTGAATTGACACCGAGACCTGAACTACCCCGCTGGCTCCTGTAAAATCCTGTGCCCTGAAAAAGAGGCGGGACGGGCTTGTAAGGAATGGAAAGGAGATTGTTTATTAATGCTACGAGTAGCAAATAGAACCCATCGTTTCTCCAGGAGATTGAGAGTCTTTTCTCATCTGAGACTGATCTGAGTTATCTGAGCATCTGAGTTATTTAAATACACCCTGGGTTGTCTCCTGTCACCAGAGAGCCCTCCCTGGGCCTGGACAAASAACTTTGCAGGTCTCTTGCTCATTTCTTGACAGTTTTTGACATTACAATGAGCCATTTATTTTCCAGTGGAAAGTTTAAAAATGAGCACTGCAAATTCTTAAATAAAAACATGCAATTTTAAAAATCTGAGTACACTGTCCCTCTGCCCCAAATCCTTCATCGCTTCCAGTTGCAGATGGCTSGCAGTCAAAAACATGCTATTATTGGCTTTGTGTTTTGTCTTTAACAGATCTKTCTCTCTGCATTTTGTTCTGAGATTTTCCTGATGGATGTGACAGAATTCTGAAAGCTGTAGGTTTTATTTATTTATTTACCCACTTACTTTGCCGTTAAGCTCCAGGAATGATCATTTGCTTTCCTCTGAGGAGTCGTTAATTATGTAACATGAATTATCCATGGTTGTAGAGACTGCAAACCGTCTGCCRGCACAATGGCCCCTGTGGTAAAGGGTAGAGAAGCCTCATCATGGTACCYGTTAGCACTATTTCAGTTAAGAACCTGTCAGACTCCATTAAACCCCCCATTATTCAGGATTTCTGAGCAATCTATAAATACTTGCTCTGGTACAAAAGAGCTCAGCTGAAGAGCTCCTACTTTTAGCTGGAGGTTAGGTTTGGTTGGTTGTTGTTTTGTTTTTCATCTCATTTTAAAAAGATGCTCTCAGGGTTAATGGAACCATAATTTGACCTCCCTTTTTAATACTGTGCCTGTTTGCCCTATGCGTGTATTTCTCTATATGTGAGTATTCCCCTGACGGATGTGTCACAACATGAGTCACTGCGAAAGATGGAGACCAAACAATAAAGTTCATTGGTAGTCTGTCCAAGACTGAATTCAGTAGTAGTCAGGGCACAGTGTATCTTCTGTCACCAGGTTTTGAACCTTTGTGAGAAAAAAAGGTCCTGTAATTAATCCTCGATGCCTCTCTCAGGGCCTAATCATACGATGGGGTGTGCCTACAGTGGCCTAAATGCTCAGTGAATGGTATCATCTCCTGCCCTGACCCAGCAAAGCCCTTCYGCAGGGAGATAGCTTTTGAAACATAGGTCTGATGGCTTTGTCTTTTGTTAAATKGTATAGAAGTTCTCCTAATTAAGGTAGTGGTGGGTTTTTTCCTGACTGTTCATAGTACAGCAAGCCTCCTGATGGAAGCAGTCAGAATTATCATCAATCATCGTGAACCAATCTGAGCTCAGCTGTCCTTATTATGAAAGGCCCGGACCAATTACTTTAAAGGCCAAATCATATCTCATAAAGCTCCTCTGGTAAAGAATATTGCACATTTTGGTTAGTGTTTATTGGTGTTCATCTACATAGCTGGCATCATATAGGTAGATATAAGCGCAAGGAGTCAAAAATCGGTTTGGGCCTTGCTCGTCTGCCTCTAATTTGGGAGACAGAGTAAGGGGTAGGCTTTTAGCTGTCAAGCTTTTCATGTTCAATCTTGCATTCTACAATATATTACAAATACATACAAAATCCTGCTTTGAGAAAAATATTGCTAAAGTCTCGCCTGTGGGAACTGAGAAGACTACGAATTAAGGTCGCGGTGCAATCTGTATTTGGCCCATGTGGGCATAGAGAGTAGAATAAAGTCTTTGTTGACTCTTACCATTTCAGTGCATGTGACTGACCAGATATGTGTCTAAAAGGTACAGAAACCAAAATAATCTAATTTCATGCTTCCTGCTTCCCTGAGCCTTCTAGCAGAGTCTGTGGGAATACAGAACTTACTACTTTCTGTAGATAAYGGTAGGGAGTACTAAGCCATCCTGACATACCGAGGTCCATGTGRCCACATGGGATGCACCCAAGGGTGTGAAGGGAGCTGACCTATGTCRTAGTGAGGCTGCTCTCTATCCTTTTTGAAAAGTTATAGTGACTGAGGTAGATTCCTGATGACTGGGAAAAGGCATCACACCTGCATTCAAGAGGGGGAGGGAGGATCCAGGGAGCTACAGGTTGCTCAGACTCACCTCGGTCCCTGGGAAGATCATGGAAACTTGTGAGACAGCATCTGGGGTACTATGTCCAGTTTTGGGCTCCCCAGTGCAAGAAAAGCGTTGACATACTGGAGTGAGTTCAGTGGAAGACCACCAAAATGATTAGAGGCCTGGAGCACAAGATGTGTGAAAAGAGGCTGAGAGAGCTGGATCTGTCCCACCTGGAGAAGAGAAGGCTGAGGAGAGATCTTATTGTTGTCTACAACTACCTAATGGGGCAATATAGAAAAGGTTGGGCCAGACTTCTCAGGCACACCRTGGCAGGATGAGAAGAACCAGACACATGCTGGAACATGGGAAATTCTGACTTTGGATAAGGTAATTTTTTTACTGTGAAGGCGGTCAAACACTGGAACATGTTCTTAGAGAAGCTGTAAACTCTCCACACTTGGGGATCTTCAAAACACAGCTGTATGAGCCCCTGAGCAACTTGCTTTAACTAGACCTGCTTTGAGCAGGAGGTTGGACTGGAGGCCTCTGGAAGTCCCTTCCAACTGGAATGACTGCATGCTGGTTTTGAAGGAAATAAGGTATCACGTTTATTTCAGTAATTCAGTGAGATACCCTAGATCTTGTGATTTGAGTTAAAAATAGAGTTTGGAGTTTGCCAGACCTCCAATCGATCACATCTGTGTTTCCAACTTTGCTCTCACAATAGGAGAGCAGTTGCTTTCTTGGAATTGTTTCAGATCGTGCCTGGCTGTGGGAGGCAATTGCAATGACACAGCAGAAAATTATCATGAGATTGTCACATGTAGAAAAGATTCAGTGATAGCAACTTAGTTCATGGCCAAACTTGACCTTAGAAAGTCTTTTTTTAGGTTCTTCCACCCTTGTCATTCTAAAGGAGCCGGTTCATGACAGCCTTCCCGGAGTTCTGCATCACAGTAACTCCACTGCTGACTGTGAAATTGTATCAGTGTATATAACTGGAGCACACTATTAGCGTAGCGAGCCCAAAAAATGCCAGACACTTGCAAAATAGTGCACTATTAAAACCGTATGCATAACAGCTTTTCAGTAACGATTTGATTTGACTTTGTAATTTTGTTAAAGGACTTAGGCTGGGTTTATACCACTATATTAAACTTGCCTGGGAATGTTCCCAGCCATTGAGGCCAATTGGCATGGAACATCTATGCTGGTGAACTGGGTTTGCCGGYGCTAGGTGGCTGCAAGCAAACTGCTGCGGTTCCTGGCACACTCCTGTGTCCAAAACAGGTCCAGAAGTTGCTTGGGAAAGCACTAGTTGGAGCAGGCTACATTTATGCCAGGAAACTCTCTCACAGTATATTAGCATAGGTAACAGTGTTGGAGTGCATAGGCACATTGTGGGCATGCATGAATTCACTAGTAGAGCTTTATGCTCTAAGGCAGATGAGCTAATAAGTCTTTGTGATGAGAAAAGGAGACCTGAATGCCTATTCCTGAGACACTGAATACAGATAGATGTCCTGGATCCTCTCCTAGTACTAGCCCGCTGTAGACTTTTTGGGGGAAGGGCTCAGACTTTTGAGTTGGCTTTCATCCCTTCATAAGAAATTTTGTATTTACAGCTACTTTAGCATTTTTCTCTCTGGCAATTCCCAGTATGTTGGGCCTTAGGTCAAGAAAATGTTAGTAAGTAAATTTAAAACTCAGTTATTCTGTTACAGTTCTCTCCCATGAATAAATATGTGTACAGACAGAGTCTCCTGCAAGAAAGTCGAGCGGGCATGAGAGCCAGGGCTTGCCTGCCCAACTGACCCTCTCTGAGATTGTGACTTCTCTGTGACTTCAACCAATGGTGGCAAAAGTGTGTTTCATTGATGTCCATGTGATACCCTGAAAAATCTTTTGTGCTACAAACAATATGTATGTTTCAAATATCTCTAAATGMAAAGACCTAGAAACAAACATTTCTTGTTCCCATTGCTGTGTAAACCCAACTAAGCGTGCACTACAGACCTTAGAAAGGCTGGAAGTTGGAAAAGTTAAAACCCAAGGATGTTGTTCCTCTCTGCTGTATGTGAGTAGAGCACTAGCGTATGTCTGCATAAATCTAATCAACAAAAGATGTACAATTGGAATTAAGCCAGTCCAATAAGGACAATAACTATTCTTGAGGACTCTGGAACAGTAAGTGCTGAAGTGGAGCAATTGCTTGAGTTAGCCGTGAGGCATTTTTCTGTTCTGAACTTTATTTCTGTTATAAGTATGGAAGAAATCCCTCTATTTTTGATGGCTTCAAAAACAGTCTACAGAGAAGGTCTGGCCAATACTCTGAGGATGTTGCTGGCACTATGGCTCCAGTGCCTGCGTATATTTCTGTTCTTTGTTCATAACATAAATTTTCAAGGTGTAAAGGACAGAAAGCAGATGGCAGTGGGAATCTCTTGGCTTTCCCCTTTTCCCACTTGGAGCAYGCATCCATGCAAGACAGAATGGTACCAGAAGGTGACACGCTTTTTCCCTGGAAGGACTCCTAATGTGGCAAACTGACAATATCTGCTGTGGTTGCATTGTGCTACCTTCAGTCCCCCCTTCATGGGACTGCAGAAACAAAGTCACTGAAATGATTGCCAGGTAGAGCCATAGGGTATTTCTACACCTGGCCTGAGAAAATATGTCCATGGTCTTTCATAAACTATCTTTGAAAGTTTCTGTGTGTGTCCAAGGATGCTCCTAGGGAAGCATTGCACAAACTCTGCTCCAGGGAAACCTTCCGTGGTCAGAAGGCTACAGAAAATAGTTTTGGCTGGTTGCAGGGGTTGCATGAGGACTTATGGGGGATGCATCCCGGTAGGCGACCAACACTGGGGCTGTAAGGATGTACAAGGCCTTACAGCTGTTCAGCAGGCCACGCGCCACACTCTGCTCCTGCCTAAAAAGGGGAAGTTCTGTGGACTTGCAAAGTTCCAGTGGTTCAGAAATATGAAAATCACTCCTTTGGAGCTGGTTTCCTGCCTGCTGAAATGAGCACATAGGCTTTGATTTGAGTTCTCCRTCCTTGCCTCAAGCCCTTAATCCCACATTCAGGGACAGAAGCAATGTTACCACGACACAGTAGACGTCCCACAAACCTTACAAATTATTTTCTGTCGACCTTTTTTTGAGTCTGGGATCAAATTATAACACAATTRTACAAGATATTAGTAGTGATGACCAATTGACCATCTAATCCTTAGACAGAACAGCCACATAGTGCTGTTGTTTAAGTCTTTTTCCACAGATACAAGGAGTGAATGAGTTTAGTTCTAACGTATGCTATAAACGTTGCTGGGGTTTTCTTTACAAGTTTTAAGCTGGTTCTCAAAAGTGATCCTTCTCCCCATTTTGAGGTAGTTAATTTTAACTCCAATACCACGTATAGTTCTGATCACTCTCTTTGCAGAAAGGTGAATTGGAACTGGCAGATGCAGAAAAGGGCAGGGAGAAAGATCAGCAGAACAGGGATCCTGCTTTACAGTAGGAAATTGAAGGGAATGATTTGTTTAACCTTGCAAAACAAAAGCAGAAATGGGATATGTTTGCTGTCTGGAAATGCATCAGGCGGGTAAATACCAGAGAGGAGAAAAAGAGCCATGGATGCCTTAGAATACAAATGACCAGGAATAAATTTAAGCTTGAAATTAGAAAATGGTTTCTAGGCATTCAAACAGTAGCCCCACAAGTGGGATTCGTGACTGCTTTTAAGATAGGTCTTGCTGCAGATATAAATGGGAAAGGGTGGTGTGGGCGCGTGTATTAGCAGTGGGCTAGACTGCATGACCTGGCGGGTGCCTGCTAGTTTTGTCTTCCTGYCATTACCGTGCCGAAAAATTGTCTTGGAGATAATACTGTGATGACGGCAAAATACACATCCATCACATTTCTTCCTTCTTTAGTTGGAATTTCTCTTCCTAATTTTAAATTCTCTTTTGCTATGGGTTGCAACATTTCCTGGTTTGACTGTTTGSCTTAGGGAAAAAATCCTAATACTTCTAGAGATGGGCCCGCTGCATTTTGAGGACAGCACGTACCTGCTCCAGGGCAGGAAAGACAACAAGGACAAGCTGGGAAGGCTCTTTTGGCCCTGGCCCCCCCTCAGACATCCCAATGAAGTCAGATCCAGGACCTGCATCTCATAAAGCTTTTTGTGGGAGAGAAACCCACAAAACTTTTCAGTTCTTCTTGCTTGGGATAGCTTTGTAGGGGCAGAGAATCTGCTCTGCCACAGTGGCGGGTACAATTGTAAAGGAGGACAGTGTATTCTGCGACAGGTTTCTTCACATTGTGTACAGATATTCCTGGATATTTGAACAGACATTCCTACCTGCTCTAATATTTTCCTGCCGGGTTTTCAGCAAGCAGAATTGCTAGAGGGCCCAGACAGCGGCATCCTCATGAGAGCAGCTCTTCTGTGTACATGAAGATTTCTACACAAGAGAAATTTGGGATGACCTTTTCCCCTGCAGATTGAGCCATGCTAGTGAATTTCCAGCCATATATGAGGACAAGGCAGATTATTTTGGTTGTGGAAGAAAAATAGAGGTAAAAGGGTAGGTTGACACAGGCTGAAAGAAATGAAAAGAAAACAGATCCAGTACACTGGAGACTTAGGCTGCCCTAAAAACAAAACAAATGGGGTCCAGTAAGTGACAGTCCAATTTCATTTGATGTTCCCAGAAGCTGTGGGAAGAAATTATCCTCTTAAAACAGAGTCAAGGCTCATTGAAGTGGATGAGAAAATTGGCTGAATCACACCCAGAGGGTGTCAGTGCCACAGTTTGGCAGAAAAACTGACTTAGAAGATGATAAGAGTAGTGCCTTTCTGTGGAGAATGGAGCTGGTCTAACTCACGAGTAATGGCCAAGCCATGAGCAGCTGAGGTACTAGAGACCTGTATGACAGATCCCCTGAACTGTGGGGGGCTGGAGGGGAAAGAAATGCCTTAAAAGACTCAACGGCAACATAACTGAAGAATACCCTCTGTGATAAATAAATCCAAATTGTAGAGAATTTTTACTATTTTTTTTCTTGCTCCATTATTATTTTGATATATTTTTTCTTTTTTTGTTGTGACCACTTCAGGGAGAGCTCTCTCCTAGCAGAGGTTTACTAGAGACTCTCTGACACCAATTCCCATTTCATTCCAGAACCTGTAGCAATGGGCAACAGAGCTGTAATCATGGGTGAGTTAATAACCTCAGGAGTGATTTGGAGGTGTTCAAAAGGAAATTGGTACCTCAGGTGCAGCTGTCCACAAGCACAGCTGCTTTGCATGCATGCTCCTGCACTGACAGTTCTGCTGTAGAAATGCAGACCTGCCAATCTCCAAACAGTTTTCACAGGTGCGCGTATTGTAAATGCGCCATGGGCCGTGGGTCAGCTAATCCAATTTGGCAACACGGAAATTAGTAAGAGAACAGAGATTCAGAATGGGTTGTATGATACATTCAGATGTGAATTGTCCAGAAGAAACAGTGACCACACAAATCGGGAGTGCCCCAAGAAACCAGTATTGCCCCACTTGGGGTATGCATGTAGCATCAATGTATGATCAATAAAACCTTCATGTTGTAAATGAGTTRGAAGTTGTTTGTGGCATGGGGCATCTCAAAGCTCCCACCCTGCCCCGAATGTGTAGTAACCTCACATCTGCATTAACATCTGCTGTGTAGATCAGTCATGTAGAGTGGAAAATAGGCAGGCTGAATCTCTCTCACAGCTCTAAATGATTCTTGTTTTGGAGGGCACCATGTTAAATGATTGGTGAGAAATTTGGCCCTGAATACTATTTGTTTCCTTCCTTGTTTGCTTCCTTGCAATATCACTCCCACACTTTTTATAGTATGTCAAAACTCTGTGATACCTCTCCTTGCTCCTGATGCTTAGATAACACTGTTTTATGTGTAGTTCATCTAGTCCACCTAACCTTTTCAGGAATATGCATCATGTGAAAGATAAGAAAATGCAGTCCTCCTATTCTACTCACATTTTTAGTACAGACTCATTGTCTGTGTTGGCATACATATCTATTCTTGCCCTTGTCTTGTAGTCTTCTGTTTAAAATAGAGATAAGATAGACAAAGARTCTACTTTACTTCACAGGAGTGTTTGAAGGTTAATGTAATTAATACTTGCTAAGTATTGGCTGGAAGATGCTAAGGGATTACAAGGTCTTATCTCTATTCCAAGTGAGGTATTTGGTGGCTAATGAATACCTACAACAGCACAGAATGGAGCCACTAAAGGAACTTTATTCCTCTGGCTTGCATTCAGGCAAATCAGCTTGGAATCCTCTCATCCCAACTTCAGGGAAAGGGTTTGAGGAATATATGAAGCTATACTGAAAAATATTTATCAGCCAGCTGCTGCTGGTGACATCAGCTTGGCCCATTGCAGGGAACAAAGCATGCTTTGCTAACTCCTGCTAAATAAAGCAATGACTTCTTTTTTTCCTTTTTAAAGGGCAGATTTCCTTATGGAAAAGTAAAAAAAAAAAAGACAACACCAAGGCAACCGATCTCATTCCAGCACTTTCAGGTTCTGTTTTTATTGCTCTCGGCTCCCTCCTACTTCCAATTATTTATGGAACAAGCTGTGTGTGAGTCACATGGTGGAGCTGGAATGATTCAGGAGTTTGTTGAGTGAAGAGAAACAGGAAAAGAAGGGCCTGGCAGTACAGGCAAATGACATCAGTGCTTCGGCATCCCATCCCAGGCCTTGGAAAATGCAGCCCTTGCTGTGAGAAGGGTTGCGGAGTGATGCTCGGAGGCAGAAGCGGTTTGGTTTCCTGGCCGTCCTGCAAAATAGCACTAGAAGTAGTCTTGTAAGGTTTATCGGTAATGACAAGTCAAGTGGGAGATACGGACGTGTAAATTGTAGCAAGGGAAACAGCTGAAAGTATTGAAGAAAAATCCCATCCAAACAGGTGATTATGCATCTGTAAAAAAGTGCAGAAACTGTAAGGAGTATCTAATCTTCTTTACATTTCTCAGTTGATCACCAATGCGGGTTTGCTTTGCTGGATTTTCTTTCTTTTTTCCTTCTGAAGAATAGGAATTATACCTAGGTGACAATTCCTGTGAACTCTGCAAGCACAAAGCTAGCAAAGAATTTTCCTGTTTTCTAGGATAATGAAAAGGAAGCCACCAGGCACTCGTCACAACCTGATACCCTTTATCCCCGGATTTTTGAGACTSTGCTTCTGGTACCTCATAAGAGATTAGCTGGAAAATATTGAGATGCTAAGGCAGCATGTTTGCGTTGACATATTTTTCTTTCAAAGTGGGGCTTTGGGCTTAAGGGCCTCTCAGTGGCAGAGCTGATTGATGAGACTCTCTGAAATCCAGAACATTGCTATAGCTCAGTAGAMAGTGCCTAGGACAATGGTTGTCTCTGCAGCTGCTACAATACAAGAATAAGATAAAAATCAGTGGCAGTGCCTGGCAAGAAGCATGTCCCAATGTAAAAGTGACAGAGGTACATCAGTGAGGAACAAAATCAAGTATGTGCTGATTTCAAAATTGTTTTTTAAACTTGATTTGTATAAATTTATGGGCATCAGTACTGTTATTCCCGACCAATGTGTCCTGTTTTTAAGGAATGTACACACTTAATGTTAGTAATGACGATTTACTGACATAGTATAGTGATCTGAAAAGTCACACCTTGTGGCAAGCTGGTGAAAAAAAAATTTCTAAATCAATAGGCTCAAAACGTAGAAAACATTTTACAAAACCACATTGATTCTGATTCCTGCRTTACGGCCTTCTTGCTGAAAGGACTGCAAAGGCCCAGTTTTAGCCTCTGCAGCATGACCCAGATGTTCATCTCTGCTCTAGAGACAGTGAAACCGAAGCACGGACGTGGTGCCAGTGCGGGGCAGAGGGTGTGCACRCTCCCGGGGCTGCTGCAACCACTTCTGCTGTAACGCCTGCCGCCCTTCCAGGCTCTCTGTACGGCTCTGGGGGAATGTAGTGTAGGAAAAGGTATAGAAAAAGGACGTGTAGCCAGTTAGACTGCCCCGCTGGCATGTGATTCCTCCCTGACTGTGCTCATTTGCAATAGGCACAAGCGGTGCGTAAAGCCAAGCAGCTGCTGGGGCTACTGGAAGGGAACCAGCCGCAGTGGCGGGGCCGGGCAGGTCAGTTCGCAATGTCACCGGCAGAGCCACGGGACCAAGTCAGGAGGAAGGTGAAAGGGTGGAAGCAGGCAGTGACAATCATAGCACAGGTAAAAAAATAGCTCAGCAGCAGGAAGGAGYGAGCATCCCAGCCTGCCGGGTGCTGCGCTTTTTGGGGTGAGGCTGCGACAGCTTGCAGATGGCATGCAGCGGTCGCGGTTTGCTAAAGTAAGCTTTCCTGGCAGCTGAGGCTGGCAGCAGGGCTCTGGTCATTGCCTGCTGYGGCAGGTGAGGATGCTCAGAAGGGTGTTCATTTTGGCCAGGGGAGCTCTCTGGCCCTGCCTGCAAAAGGAAGCTGGTTGGTACCGAGGACCTTCTGCAGGTGGTGAATGCTCTCACAGAAACGCCAATGGGGAAGTCACCGTGTTTTACCCCTTTGCCTCCCACAGTACCCTCCCCGACCGGCACTGGGTTTCGGAGGAGCTCCTCACCAGGTCAGCAGTGCCTGTGSCATATTCAAAGCCAGGGCTGAGGGTCCCTCTCTGCCCGCTGCCGGCCCCAGGCACCACGTTTCCTTCTTTCGCCTTTAAGATGTGGTTCGGCAAGAAGAAAAAAGGTGGCGCAAAGAGGGTAACTAATGTCATCTGTTTTGGTGGAGAGGTGACCGCCCCTGCGAATCCCTTCCCTGCTAGCAGCTCCGGTGCCACTGCGGCAGGCATGGCTGGCGCAGGGGTACGAAAATAAACTCGTGATTCACTGGGAGGAAATCTCAGGAATGATGAGTGTTTAAAACCAGCTTAATTAAAGCCTTATATTTTGTCACTGTAGGCACATGTTCAGATTGCAGCAGTCCTGGTAGCGTGAGCATAAGGCTGAAGAGGGAAATGCTGCAGCAGTGGAGGGCTTTATGTGTGGGCGGGAAGTTGCATTTTCCCTTGAGAGTTCAGGGAGTTTGCACTGGGGACTAGCGAGCGCTCCCACTGCAGCAGCGGCCAGTCAGAAACCACTAGACCTCATGTGGGTTAGTCACGTCAAGTCACAAGATGTGACATTGGCTGGTGACTCTAGCMCATGCTGCAAATTGCTTATTTTCATATGCAGAAAGCACAAATAAAAGCAATTAATTCCCCATTTCCCTTTTTCTTGGAAAATAAACAAACAAACCAAAACTGTTTTGACTGGATARAATATTTTGGCAGCATCCAAGTTTTGTTGAGGCATTTACATTTGTTCAAACMTCCTTTCATTCCCTTTTAAAATTATATTTAGTCAATTTTCAAAATAGAAAAAAAAGTATTTGAGGATGTCAAAATAATTGTTTTGGCTATCCTAATATTTGTCCTGTTCTTTTAACTTAAGCTGTTTTATGATCTTGTTCCAAATTTGTAGGTCACTTCCCCTTTCCACAAAACTTCATTTTTCAGTGACGTTTTATATTATATAACATATTATATATATTAATATATTTTGGCTATTGTAGCCCCAAAGCATGCCCAGATGTGAGCAAGCAGCATTGTCATTCTCCTGCTTTAGTCACTCTTTCCTGAATAKGAATTCAGGTTCCTATACATGCCTTCACGTATAATTTGTCTTCACCAAAATCATCCACTCAGAAATTCCTGGGAAYAACTGTCTTGCTTCTTAATTTTAAAAATTTGACACTTTGCCTACAACTGACTGGATTTCCAGAGTCCCAGGCCTTTTTTCTTCTCCATGAGGCATAGTAAATAAGGCTATTTCTAATGAACTCTGTGGGTGTGCACTGATGCCAAATTTGGAACTGTCTGTGAAATGTGTTTCAAAGGAAGTCCCTCAAAAGCAGAGAGATGCCAATTGTTGTTACTATGAAATTAATGTGAAACTGCCTAGTTCTTACACGGGCTGAAGGTCCAACCTGTATTTAAGACTATGGGTTGATGAGGCATCTGGACATTTTCAGTGGTGTTATGTGTTACAGCTTGGGGTTTTGTCTAACAGCACTTTGAATGGAGAGACATAACTATGGGGAAAAACAGAAGCAAAGAGTTATTTTGCATTTGAAGCCTGCCATCCAAAAGGAGCTGGATTTTGCCTTGAATGTGTACATTATTGGAGGAAATCTGCTCTGAGTTAAAGGAATAAAATGTCTTATGAAAACTGAAGAATATGTAGATTTTTTTATATACCACAGTGTGAAAGAGGAGGATGGAAGTTGAATAGTTCCTGTGTTTTCCAGCCAGGACCCTGACAGCTGAGAAAATAAATGGCTGATTTAGTGAAGCTGAAGTTGGTTGCAATGGGACAATAATTGTAATTACCAGTGGAATACAGAGCTTCCACACAAGGCCAATTACAGATGTCCCATAACACCACGACTATTTTTAATTAGCTATGTATGTGGGAGAGGAAAAAATCTTCTATTTAGGTACGTTGTCTGGCAGCAAAAATTCAAGAAGTGTTAGCTACACAGCCTTTAAGCCAGATGAGTGAGTTTTGCCCCTTTCTCTCAGATGGTAGTAGGTGGCTGTGATGTATTTCCTCTGGTCTGGGTTTTTATTTTGTAAATGCATTGTTGATCTTTTTTTTGTTAGCTATTGGTTGCTTTAGTTTCACTGCAACAGCTGCTTTAGACACCCTCGATATTCCTAGAAAGCCCATTTTTGCTTCCTATGGATGATGTGCAGCATCTCGTTGAACCTGGAGAGTGGACARCCGGGTCGGATTGTTCTCACTAATGGAAATGCCCATGTGAGAACCCAGGGAAATCTTCTGTGGGCAGTCACTCAGATGTATGTTTCTTTGTTTTTTGTTTTGTTGGTTCATGCTGCTTCTGCAATCTGTTCCCRGGAACATTCAGAGGACAATTTTACTGCCCTGTGTGCCCATGCTGTAATGCTGTCAGCAGACATAGTCTGGGCCATGAATTAAAATAATAGAGGAATATGGGTGCCTCAAGATCTTTSCCTGAAATAGTGGCCATTTAATGGTCTAGATGAAGATCTGTCTACAACCTTTCATCTTTCTTGACCAGCATGAATTCATATATGCATCTATTTTGAACAGCGATTTGAATGTAAAGAAACAGTTGTTAAGAGTGTTTGAGGTCTTGTTATGGGACAACRATTCCCAGGAAGTGAGAAGATGAATGCAATAAAATAATACTCTGACCATTCTACTTTCAAAGTATTTCATAAACTTGTTCTTAGCTTGTTCTCAAAACACTTCCGTGAATTAGAGAAACTTCATCCACAGTTTACAAAAGAGGGATCTGAAAAGCAATGAGCTGGAAATTTCAGTGAAGGTCCTGACTCCCACATACTTTCTTTGGCTCAGTACAACTTGCTTTCCTTCCAGGCACCAAAATATTCAGTGCTTCCTATAAAAACTACACTGTAGGCCTTCTGAGCCTACAAAACTGGTGTCCCCCATGCAGCCTTGACTGTTATAACAATACTGACCTTTTATCAGGTGCTTGGCAGCTGCTTAAGGAATTTTTCTTCACAAGATGGTGGTGATAGACTGGTGCTCTCTGCAAAGAAGGAATCTGGCATCTTTGTTCTGAAGCTTCCCCAGAACCTTTTTGCCAGCTGCAGAAAGAACCGCCACATGGCCAGAGGTATCCTAGGTTACCTCCATTCCTTCTTGCCCAGCAGTGGGTTGCTCGCAGTTCCCACGGCGGATCTGACATTCTCTTGCATGCACTGGTCCACACAGTGACTGGTATCCTTCAGCTTATAGCCAGAAGTCTATCATTAAGAGAAAATGCATTTGATTCAAGTTACTGACATGTTTGGAGTTGGACCTAAGTTGTGAGTCAGTCTTATCTGACCCCTAGAAATGCATGGGGTCTGCAAATGAAGCCAACTGCATGTGGAGGGCCTATATGGGAAAGTCCACACCCAGATTAACTTTGCCAGGATTTGTTCAGGACCAGGGCAGAGTTATGTGACTGATTATTTTGGTCTGGCTCGTGTGTCATATGGAAAATAGCTGTTGTGGGGCTGGGAAAATACATGGAACCTTCTAAGCTTTCATGAAAAGTTCATTTCCCAGGGAAGTAAATTATATTCTGGTGGTTTCAAATTTTATGGGTATTGTTTGGCTTTTGCTGCCTATCTCCTGATAAAGTTATTCCTTTCCAAGGCATATGGTTCCTCTTCCTCATGTCACTGCCATTAGCAGGGTCTGCATCATTGCCTCAAATGGCCTTTATTCAGGACTTGGGGCATGTGCTTAAAGTAACAGGATGCTTTGAAAAGGACCTGGGCCCTTACACGAAACCATAGCCATATCATACTACCCAGTTTTCGTACTTCACTGCAGTCCTGCATTGCATGTTTCCCTGCATACGGCTCCATCCCATACCCTGTTGCGTGCCCATGGTTGGGGGTGTTCCTCTGCAGCAACAGCCTGCATCTCGCAGGGCCTGGCCTCCGGCAAAGGGTGCGTGTTTATGCTCTGTTTCAGTGGGGGTTTCATACAAAAGGCCTTCAGGGCATCCAGGCTTCCACTGGCAAACTGTGGGCAGTTCTCCAACGTTTCACAGCATTATCGGGAAACTTGAGGGGGTCATTTCATCTTACTTCTTGCTCCTTATGCATGATCCACAGTAGAAAAGCCACGAAACTGTGACTCTCATGAAAGCAGTGCCTCTGAAAATCGGGACCAAATACCTCCACAGAGGCAGCAAATTTTCTGCAGTCTGAGCTTTTCAGTGAGATGCTTTCTCAAAACAGTTTTGAGATTCTTTTACTACAAATCACATGCTTTGGCCATATTTTGATGTTCCTAGGAGTATTGTTTTTTTACCTACAACCATTTTCTTAAAAGAGTCATGGTTTCTTTATGTTGCAGAGCTCTTCTGACATTACTGAGGACTTCATGTTCTGTTGAATAATCTGATGGCCTGAGTGACTGTGTTATTTCTCATGCACCCCTTTTTTCCTTTTCTCCAGACATATAAAGGAATGCTCTCCAAGGGGTCTTTAGAGACAACAGGGATATTTAAAGATATTTAAAGGATATATAAAGATAAATTACATTTCCTTTCCAAATAGTTGTAGCTCCAAAGTAAATACTTTGTATTATTACTAGTTGACTCACTATTTGAAAAGACCACTCTGCCTTTGTGTTTTGGAACAAATTGGATCTGGTAGATCATCAGATAATTAGCAACATCTGAAGCACAGCCTGCACCCTCTAGCAGGTTAATCACTTAATCAGTGGTTTGCTCCCTCTACTATGGAAAAGTAAAGGGGCGAATCCCTTAGAAAGCAAATAAAATGTAGTTTGCTAAGTTTAATAGTGCTGGCAATGAATGGGGGCCCAGGCTAGGATTTTACAGGTTATTGGGTGTCCTTCCACTTTTTGCATGGCCTATGTGATGTGGACGGCTGAAGTTCAGCTCAGGCTGTGACTCAACTGAAATCCCCTTGCACATCGTTGATACTTTGCTCCACAGACCTAAGTTACCCTTGAAAATGACGTTTAGGCCTCTTAATGCCATGGAAATATCACCTAATTACCTTTAAAAATTGAAGCTGTGGTGCTTTCCTCTGCTTTTGTGCCCAGCCCTCCCTCCTGTAATTGGATCCACTAGAAGTTAATTAAGTTCACTGTGTAAATTATGAAGCTACCTCAAAGGTTGTATTAGGCTCACAAATAGCAGCAGGAGTAGGTAACACTTACTGATGATGACTCCTTTCTGCCAGAGGGAAAGATGTGTTTACTACAGGCTGGGAAGGCAGCTGAACCCCTCCAGGAGGTAATGTCACTCAGCACTGCTCGCCAAACTTGGCTCTCCTGCCCCTCCTGAGCCATTCCTGTGGTTACCTACGCAGGCTTCCTCACTGTGTGCTTGCTTTGATGCTAAGAGACAGTGATAATTGCAGCATTGTGAAATACTCGGAAGATTGGCTTGGCTGAAGGACATAAATCCAGGAGGGGAAGTGCTGGGAGGATGAATGATTTCACAGACCAAAGGCTTCCCATGTTGACATGATAGCAATAAAACTTCTTAACTCCAAGCATTGCAATCTCAAGTGAAAGGAGAACCTGGCAGTCTTTAATGAGTGATGCGTTCAGACCTCGTTGTTTTCCCTTTGCTTTGCGGTCGGTGCAGAGGATGGGGACTGGCACTAACTCTCTTCCACATGAGTCAAAACGAGAGCTTGCGTGACGGCTAAACCTGTGAGATCACGGAAGGGTGCAGGAGCAGCTCTGGGTTATTATTTCATCAAGCTGGCAGATGCCAAGAAGATCACATGATACAATTATCTCAGCCTCCAGGTAAGAAGCAGACACTTTGACTCCCCACTGTTGACTGCGTATCAGTAATACTCACTGGAGACGGTCTTTTCTAATTTCACTTTTTTTTCCCCAAGAATTATGATGTGAGTGCTGCGTCCTGATGGACCTTCTAGACTAGTTACTTGACGCTGAGTTACTGATGTCAACTGAAAACAGTGGGCAGAGAAAAATATTTAAGAACAGAAGATATTTTTCTTAAATTGACAGCCCAAGGAAGAGCAGCACGGTCACGACACTTTCTGTTCACCTGCAAGCCTCAAGTGAGGTTTGGGATCCTTTAAAACTTATACGAACTCCAGATGAGAGACACAGCAAGCACCAAAAAATCACAGAGGAGGTTTGAAGTGATCAGGTTAAAAAAAAAAAAAATTGACTGTGCACCACATGGGTTTCCTAGCAGCTGTTAGCAGTGATTTAGTTGACTTCTGGGCAATGTGTAGAGAAATTAAAACCAAGTACATCTCAAAATTCATTCTGCAGTGTTTTCCAAAGCCTTTATAAACTGGAGAAATTCAGCCTAGCTAATCCAGAGGTGTGTCCTGCCAGTTTTTATTATAGTTGTCCCTTGTGACTCTTTCAATTACAGGATTGCTGCCGCTATTCTAGCATTATATTTGCCAACATTGTAAGATGCTCTGTAGACACTGCACTAAATAATATAATGGTAGCCAGCAAACTCCTTTCCTCATAGGTTAGTGGTTTTGAACAAACAAAGAAATTAACTAAAGAATTAAAAAATCAGTACATTTAAAGGTTCCACCAAGGCAACAGTTCCAAACATAGCACTTACACTCCCTTGCTATAGTGCAAACAAGCAATTCACAGGTCTTCTGAGAAGATGCAGGGTGCAGTTAATCGTGTGTTTTGTGAATGAGATAACAATTCGTATTATGGTGGCTGTGGGAACTCTTTCCAGTTCTGTGCCTTTGCTGGTGTGCCTGGGTTAGGAAGCTGTGGGTGGCAGAATGAGAGATTACTTTTAGATTTCATTTCTGCCTAGAAAAATTTTGGATGCTATTTGTTCCTTGGTATCTTTGAGTATTAGTCAAAGTATTAATAAATACCATTATTTTCCTCCCCTGTGGAAATATTGATCGCTCTGTGTTGGAAAAGCAATGTTCAGGCTCTTGCAAGCTATTCAGGAGCAAGGAATAGTTGTTGATTTGCCTGTGAAGAAAGCATGGGATTTTGGGCTTGAATCTGGAGCTGCGGGGAGAGTGTCCTCAGAAGTTAAAGGTGCTAAAAGAGGAGAAACAATAAAAACTGGGGGCTGTGACACCTCATTTTGCCCCATGCAGATCATTCACTATGGAGAGGACAGCTCAAAACCAGTGTGGCTATACAGAGCCGTGACTATGAAAGCCGTCACTGCCAGCCCTACCCTGTGGGGTTCGCTTTGGGCTGAGTCACTGCTGAAAATACAGTGGMCCCTTGACTGTAGGCCCCCTGCCTCCCCTGGCCCACGCTGGCTCTGCAAAACAGAAAAAACCCATGAGGCTGGATGGCAGGAGTGAAGGGTGAGAATATTTCCACGAAATAAGAAAGAGTTTTGAAACCATGCAGAACAGGAGAGAAAGCAGAGAAGAACCCGAGGGAGGAACAAATAATAAAATGGAGGTTTCGCCAGAGTTTAGTTCTCAGGTATCTGTTTCTCRATTTTTGTTTCATCAAAAATCTGCATGTTTTGTAAACTTCTTTACACAAGTTCTTACTACCTGAATGTTAACTGTATTGATCTGAATGTGCTTATAAATTAATCATGAGGATGTCAACAGGCTGGTATCTGGCTCTCATGGGGGAATCCACAAGACAGGAACCACCTCAGCAAGCCCAAAGCAAAGGATTTGAGAAGGATATAATCTTGACTGCCTGATCAGAGGCTCATGACAGAGGGCATATGCCAAAGGCTTCTGGTTACAAGACTGTGCAGTGCATGTTTCTTTTGGCTTTCTCTGTGGAACTTGCTGGAGAGACAAGTTGCAGCTCTTGACCCAAGGGGTGATAATAGTGAAATTATCCAAGCGAGCTGGCTGCAAGCCAGAGGAGGAGGGGAAGGGAAAGAACCCTGCGGCGGTGTAAAACCTGCAAAGAGGAAAAGCTAGCACAGCAAAGACAAATGCTGGTGCAGACGCTAGTGCTGTTTCAGAGGCTCCAAACTAGGATCTCAAGTGAAACATGGAAGTTTCTCTTTCCTTTTCTGCCTCAGTGCAGGAAAGTTCCAAGGGAGCTATGCAAGAAACATTTTTCTGATGGAGGTTTATTAAAGAGATTACGTTGCCTGGGGAGGGCTGAAAGGCTATTTTAGACCATGGAGAAMCAAAGTGGAATTGAGTCCAGAGGCAGAGGGAAGGCTTCTTGTGGGCTTTGCAGGTTGTCTTGAAAGGTGACTTTTTTGGGTTGGAGATATGAAGACAGAAAATAGTGGCCAACTTTCTCAAAAGAGAGTAAGCTCATGCAGCTCAGAAAAGAAATGGGATACCTGCTGTGGGTGAAGAGGCACGGCACCAGAGAGGGTTTCAGAAGGGCAGTGGGACTTACCGATGGATGCTGCTTCCTTTTCTACAAGATTCCTTTTTTTTGCAGTCACAGAAAGAGAGCTGCATATTCTAGATGCATGGAGTTGAGGCTTGAAATGAGCACAGTTATTTCTGTAGCATCTAYTGGGTTCTGTTTTGAGGGTTTCCACATCATGTAAATGTAAATTTGGCATGGGTTTGGGAGAGCGGCCGTCCTAGATATTAATGCCTGTGCTGTATTCTGTAACACTTACTATTTCTAATGAAATGTGCTACCTTCATCTTCTGTGCCGGACTGCAGTGCAGCATAATGAATTTGACGTAAGAGATGTTTGGAAATCAATCTTTAACAGAGACTTGAGATTTCCAGATAATAGATTGCAGCAGGAACAAACTCTGTGAGGGACTGCCAACATGARCGAGACATCCACTGAGGTTACCAAGCCAAAGTTAACCCTGGTGTGAATACTGTTCCAGCAGATGCAGGGGAAACACAAGGCTGTGATTTACCCTGGCATATGCAAAGTCCTCATTGTGCCTTATTCAGTAAACTTGAAAATGTCTCAAGGGAGGGAAAGAGAGGAAATTCCACGCTTTCCTTTGCAGCTCAAGGAAATTACCATAGCTTGCCCTAAAGAAACCTGCAGCAAAGGCTTGGCTGCACTGAAATCAGTGGTAAAACTCACATGATTTCATGAGCTGGTGCTTCACTTCTGGTGTTTTTCTTCTTGGCAATTAACCTCTCTGACTTTTTCTGTCACACCTCGAATCTTRCTCATGACTGCATTTCTATTGCCTCCAAACTGGAAAGTGCTGTTCATGGGCTGATACATTTATTGCAACCACCTCCTCCCTATTTTATACGGAATCTCTTATTTTTSTTGCCTCCTGCTATTTTCTTTTCCCCTGGAAAGAAATTCAAGTTGCACATTGTGCTTCTCCTCTGTCGCTTATATGCATGTATTTTCCAGATRTCAGTCCCCAGGTGCAGATTGTCATTCTAGGTAGGATCTGAAACTCTAAGAACATGGTCCACCTCCTCTTGGAGCTGGGGTCTGACCTGAGAGGAGCCTGGAAGTCTTTGCACAGTGGCTGTTGCCACCTCGGAAGAGTTTTCTGGAAGTTTTTGTCAAAACTGATCTAGAAATATATTCAGATTTAATCCTTGGTTTCCAGCTCTACAGCTCTGTGGCCTTTGTGAGATTAGATGGACTGCAACGGCTTACCCTAAAAGCATCTTAATCTAAACCTTATCTGAAACAAATGCATTATTTTGAAAAGGCTTGCCATTTTATATCCCATCACTGGTGCTGGCTCTTCCTTTGCACACAACTGTCTCATCTTGTTATGCACGTGTAYGTACATCTAAGAGGTCACCTACTAAGAACTGCCACAACTTAGTTTTGCGTTTGAACTACAAGGTTACATGCTTTGTTGCTCCCATAGGCTGTGTTTCATGGCATTTGGGAGGATTTTTGCACTGCAGTGCTKCTTGCGACTACAAACTTTCCGTGTGTCTTACCATCCTCCTTTTCTGAGCACGTGTCCCGCAGCTGCCTAGCAGGGGAGTTCTAGGAGTCTTCTCTTTCCTACGTTGTAAGCTCTGATGCTCCCTTGCATTACTAAGTTCACCAAGGCCAGGTTTGCAGTTGATGGGGTTTGCAGTTCTGCAGCTTGCAGAACTCCCCAAAAGCAGTAGGCCAATATCCAGCAGTACAAAGAGATCTTTCTTATCTTTCTTCCTTGTTCTGATTCCCAAATGTATACACCAGCAAGCCCAGTGCACATATTGTCCAGTATTTCCTATTAAAAAATAGCTTAAGCTTATAACTGCAAATGGTCTTTACATGATGGTATAGTGGTAGTGTCCTCTACCATTAGACTTGGACTTTCAGAAGAACTGACCTGAAAATAAGCTCTTTTTGGATCAAGTGTCCAGAGCTGAAAGCTAAGTCTGCCACTGTTGCAAGCCCCAGAACACCAACTGTCTTTGGTGGCAGCAAGTTCGAGCTGAAATTGTAAAAGGTTGTTCTTAAAAACCCCAAACTTTCCACATTATTTTATTTTTATGCTGTTTTAAATTGTATGGGATGTGATGGCTGGCTAGGAGTTATCTGAGTTGTGAGTATGAGTTTGTCAAAAAGCATCAATTCATCTTCTGCTAGACAAGAAGGAAGTGACATAGCAGCTATCAAAAAAACTTCCAAACCTGTCTTGCAGAGTGTCCTTAAAAGAACCCTTTTCAAATGATAAAAAGCTGGTTTGTATATGTGCAAAAAATTTCCTTTTCCTCTCCTCCTCACAGAGGCATTCATTATGTTTCAGCGTGCCCAGGTTGTTTCTGTGCTGGATTCCTGGTGTACCCAAATACCTTTGTTGTCGCCAGTAACCAAGATTCAACTTGCGAATAGTTTTACTGATGTACACGAACCAAATCCCTTCATCCAACATGTGATGTTAATGCAATTCCAGGGATACGTGGCGTTCCTCTGGATTTGCATCCGTGAAGTAAAGGCTGAGCCTGACTTTGAAGGTGTTCCAGGCTCCTTTCTGATGTCGGCAACTATCACGCTTGGCAAGGGTGGAGTTACCTCCTTGCTGCTGAAGGCAGAAGTCACCCACTAGTCTTGGCTGAACACATACAAACCCTTGAAATTTCAACCCTTCAGTTAATTTGATTGAAGAAAGAAGTAATGGGCAAAGCTGAATCTCTCTTTCTTTATGGAGCTGCTTACAGAGCAYGGTTGTGCTGTGCCTGGGAATGCTGTGTCTGACTCCTATGAACAGGAGCAACTTCTGATAAGGTGTTCTGCCGAAYGAGCTCTTAAAATGCTTGTGCTCTTATGGAGTGCCGACTCAAAATAGACTTCATTTTCTGCAAACATGAATAAAATCACAAAGGGAAATGAATAGGGTAGTAAAATGCTCTTAAATGTCCTGGATTTCTAATGGAGAAAATAAAAGAGTCAGTATATATATATGTGTAGAGAGACCATAATTTCCTCCTCTTTTTTTTTTTTTTTTTTTTTTTCCTGGTGGAGAGAAGAGAAGCTGGTATTGCTTTCTATTACTTTTTATGTTCTTTTCCTGGAAAACATTTTGGGTATGAAATTGAGGAGAAAAAACTTTTGATGGATTTCAAAACAACCAACCAAATACAGAAACTTGTTTTTCTGCTCCTTTTTGTAAGACATCTCAAAATGAAAACGTAGGCAAATGAAAGTGGGAAGAGTTTCAATGAAAACTCATTTTTAAACATTTTTCTTTGGGTCTACAAAGGGAGGGGAGGGCCACTTYTATGTGAGGAAAATACCGCTTTTATCCTCCTTTCAGTTTTTGAAGGGGAAGGTCTTTGTAGCATTTACCACACAGGAGGGAGTTATTGCCCAGAGCTGAGCACAACTGAGAAAATAATTTTGACCTGATATATAGAAGTAGTGTCTAGACAGAGCATTTGAAGTGCTTAAGGGGAAAACTCAGAGTAGGAACCAGTTATGACAAATTGAGCTTTTGAAGTGACAAATGGAAGCAAACAGGTATAAACTTAAGATCTGATAAAGTAAATGTGAGATTTGCTGCTGACTAAAATGAAACTAGAATACAGGACCAGCTAAATTAGAGTGTGGTTTGTTTCTGCTGCCCTGCTCTTCCAAACAGGAGCCAGAGCAATTGCTTGTGGAGCCATGCTATGCAACCAGAAAGGTGAAACCACCTTTATTTGTTTTTTTACAAACCCAAGGCTTTCTTTTTTTTACCTGGTTGAGTCTGCAGTCTGGATTGGTCTCACAAGGATTTTCATCAGGATGACCTAGAGGTTAACGATCTGCTGTGTGTGGGCAAGAAAGGACCATAAYGTACTAAACTGGGCTCTGCTCTGCAGGCAGCTGAAGGGAGCTGTATTTGTAGGGTTCTGAATATACTATTTTCTGGGGCGTTTTGCCTTCGCAAAGCTAAATGCGTACTTCATGGTATTGTGGGTTGTAAAGACACCAAGAAAAATGTTGCCTGCATCTGGAGGAATTGAACTGAAGAGTGATTTCTGACCATCCGTSCTTCTGAAATGTTAGAAGTGGAAATCTATTAYTGGCATGAGAATTTTGATTACAGAAGAGAATTATCAAAGGCAAAGTCCTATAGCCAARCTGGTCATTTGCATCCCCACAAARYGTCCTGAAGTTTAGAWGATCACATTTGAATTCTTGATCTGTATCAAGGCATTCAGGCTTGGTCTCTGCTAACCCAGTGAAGAGCCTATGGCACTGACGCAAACTAAGGAAAGTTACTGAAATACTGGAGTCTCTTAGACTAGAGAAAATATTTTCACAGATTGTGCTGATTAGAAGAGACTTGTTAAAAGTTTCAGGAGATACTTCTGTCACTGGGGAGAATTAAAGGTGGATCTCCTTGATCCTAGTTCRGTGAATTAACCTTTTAGAGTGTCTGTCCGTGTTATACTTGAACTACTTAACGAGTAGRGACACTTGTCACTGCTAGAATACATTATTACCTATGCTTTCTATGTATCTTCCATCATATCTAATCAGATATAGTCTAATTCCTTGAATGAAGGGTTTTACAAGTACATAGCATGATTATAGTTGGTAYACGTGTAATTGTTAACTATTGTTTATCTATTTCCATTTCCTTCTGTCTGAATCAATAACATAACAACACTTTTATGAAATCACAAACAATTACTGTGGAAGTGAGTCAGATGTCATCTTCCACTCCAGCATTTATGACTGACTAAGTTAAGAAGGACAAATAAGCTGACTAGACTCAATACTTGAGGTGAAGAAAAGCTCTTCTATTCCCAYAATCTAAAAATACTGGTCCTAGTTGTGTTTGCAGGGGGCACACTACAGTGGAGGTGCAAAGTGACACCAAGAGGGCTTTGGGGCTCCAGAGCACCTTCAGCCTTGCTGCTCTCCCCTCCTTTTCTCTTTTTTCCCTAACTGCAAAATGCTGATGATCCTATCAGTGTTTTAGCCCCTAGTTTCACCTTCTGAACTATTTAGGGCCCAAATTAGGAAAGTGTTTTCTTCAGGCAGGATTTAAAAAGCACATAAGCCAAAATCCAATGATGTCAGAAAGATGAAGAAAGAGCATGCGTAAGSAGGGGTTTTGTTTATCTTTAAATAGGCATACCAACTCAGAACTTCCCTTTCCTTCTTTCTTTAGGCCCTGATGTTTTTATTATTATTTTTTTCTAGAATGCCTAAACCTACAGTAAGACAAATAATAAATCCTCGTGATCTTAATGAAAATGACAACATGGAGCAYGCAGTAGATACTGTTCTTCCCTAACTTCTTTTGGACCACATTTTTTGCTGCTACGTGGTATAAGGACTGTTTAATTTTGAACTGCAGTAAATTATTGAAGTTCTTGAGTTCTGACGCTTTGTCAGTTATCAGCTTTAAGCCTATGTGGATGTATTCTACATAGTGGAAGATCTTGCACCCAAGCTTTTTGATCCCTTTACTTCTGAGGGGACTGGAGCAGCAAAGGGAGAGGTTGGCATGAGTCTGGAAGCATTAGGTGATCCAGTGCAACATGCTGTAATAATATTATATCTTCCTTGTTTGAAATAATTTGATATCTCTTTTTTTGGGTGGAATAGATGTCAAGGAAAGATCTTCATTTATTAGTCCAAATGACCCCGGAAGAGTTAACATAGTCCAAAACCAGGACTTATTACCACTTAAATGACTACTTTATTACTCACAGTCAATGACCATAAGAGTTATGYGTCGTTTAAAGCATGGCAATAGTTTAACAGAACCTGATTCCTTCTATACTGTCCCATCTTGGCTTTCAGGGGAATGACTCCATCATGTATCACAGGACAGAGAATGACCATAAACATGGCAGAAGAGCAGATGATGATATTACAGGCTTTAGCATTTCCGGTACATTTAGTTCTCTTTGGGTACAGCAAGAACATTTGAGGTTTAATCCTTGAAAGTAGATTAAAATGAAGGTAAATTATGGGGCATAAGAACTACCCAAGCAGAACGTCTTTGAGAATAAATCTAATATTGAAATGTTTGTAATGTCTTGCTGAGAATTACTCAAGGCACAATCAAACATAACAACAACATAATATTGCCTCTTGCAAAAGAGTACGTAAATTATATGCCAAGTGCAGTGTACTGTATTAACAGGTGCTCTTGGGTTGTAGCTATAGTCCTGTACTGGAAGTCATGAGAGATAAGAAGGAATGACCTGAGAGACTTCTAAAAAAGCTTTTCCAAAACTGTATTGCTTCTGGGCAGGTCTTGGTAACAATCCGTGGCAGATGATCTCATCCAACCAGAATTACAAGGTTACGGGCATGATGCAAAACATAATTTGCAAGCAAGGTACGAATGCTTAACAAAATATATGTGATAAGACTAGATAGCAGTAGCATTAAAATGTGCTTCCTTTTGAACCAAGTGGTAAATACTTATCAAGTCTGACCTGTATCACTGATCTTTAGTGTATCACTATTCATGCCTACACAGCATGACATATGATGCTGCATAGGCATGGCAGGATGTTGTAATGAGGCACTGTTCATGAAAGTTTTCACTTCAAGTATAGTGAAGGTGAAACTGCTCCTAAATGCAGTTGAGAGCTGCTACTACAACATGCTTTGGGACGGTATGCAAGGGGTTGCCAACAAGTACACCACAGATTTTCTTCTACCTCCCACCACGACAAGAGAAACCGTCGCTTTCTCTTTTGATTTCTTTTGTCTTCCTTTGCATGCGATACGTTTTTTGCAGACAAGCAAAACTGAGCAATGGGATTTCCCTTTTTAAATGTTATTCTTTATTTTTCTTTCTGTCACTGATTGTTAGTAGGAACCCCAAAAATTAACACTGGAAACGTTACAAGAAAGGGAAGAATTAAATCCTCTGAATGATAATAGTTCCTTCTTACATTTACTAGGATGTATATACAATGTAAAAATACTGGTTTTAATCTGTTTTACGCATTCGTTGGTGATCACCGGCCTTCTTCCCCATTATAGACACTAAGTCTATTTCTGGAACACCTTTCCCTGTCTAGAGGGGTATGTTGGAGACACAGCACTCTCCTGAAAAGAATGCAGTCCATACAGGTAATAAAATTCTTCATTAGCCCCATTTATAATTTTGGTTATAGTGAATGATATCATATTTGCTCTGAAGGAAAAAGTTTAATTATCCCTTGTGTTTTGCAAAGAAAAGCTTTGTAAACTTCTTGTAATTACAGGCTGCTAAATATTACCTAGAATTGAAGTTTGTTCTTCTTGAACATAGAAAAATTTATTTTCTGTTTATTGAAAATTCCTGTATTATTTACTTAACTAAAGACTTGAATGCTTCTTTTTGTGTGGGTGAAGCAGAGGAAAAGAATTTTGCACCCAGGGTTTTTCCCTTTGAAATGTGGGAGTTGTGCGTCATTGCATGCCAACATTAAAACGAGACCTACACCAGCACAAGGCCAGGTTCAAGCCCTTGGAACGAAATCCTAAGTGTGAAATCTTATGGTAGAGCCCTTGTCAACTTCAGCAAAGCTGGAATTTTATCCCGAGGCTTTACCATCTCCTTCATGGTCATGACCATTACAGCTTTAAGACTCAAGGAAGCATGTGCTTTTTATTCCCCCTTACTTTGAATGATGGAGTATAATTACAGTCCCTGTGCTCCAGATTCAATTTTTCCTATTTTGCGAAAGTGCTAAGACTTCAAAGCGGAGAAGATTCATGGGCAGGGCTTTCTACCACAGGACTGCCAAAGAAAATGCCACTTTTTGAAAGGCTGTTTCTGAAAAGACATTGTATGATTTTAATATTTTATTCTGCATGTTGTTGTTGAAGCTCTAATCCTCCTACAAATTCCCCAAAGCATTTTTCTTACGTGGTGGAGGGGGTTCATTCTGGAACGCTTTTTAAAATACAGATGTATATGAAGGAGTATTTAAACTTGCATTACCCAAGCAGGAATGGGAGTTAATTTGAAAACAGAGTGTAGTATTTCAAAGCATGGAATGATGTAAGTTTTCAGCAGAGAGCTTACTCTTCACCCTATAAGTTGCCATATAGATGGCCTCTCCAGGTCAAAACCCTATAATACAGCCAGGATCTAGTTAAAAACTCTTCGTGTGGAACCTGATGCTGCACATGTTTTTCAGTTGGTCATTGCCGATCTAGGTCATTATGAAGAATTAAGCCAGGCCCATGGTTTTTGATGTTAAAAGAGCCAATGCAGCAGTATGAGCTGCAAGTGGTTTCTGACTCCTTTCATTTCTGTGAGAAGGCAGTACCCTGTCTGGCCCTTTGRTGGGACTTGCAGTAAGCACTCTGGACATTTCATGCATATCCCCGTACAGCTGAGAGGACTTTAGAAGTCCTTGTGCAGATGGTGGAGAGCAGCCTTCCCTGCTCAGGTCCCACGGGCCCCTTTGGCCAACTTATGTGGCACATAAATTTGGGAGCTGAGAATGTTACGCAGCTTCCTACCTGTGCCAACAGAGAGTGATTTGCACTAACTGCTTGCTTTTGATGCCTTTTCATTCTTCTTAAGCAATACCTAGCTTGATTGGTTTTTTTCTTGTACAGTCGTTTATGCTGAGATTCAGCAGGGCGTGCATTTCTCAGTCTCCGTGGTGTAGATCAAGAGGAATTTCTTTCTTGGGGAGTTGTTCAGACTCGTGCCAGTGTAAACAGGATAAGAACCTCCCTGGATGACACTAGTGGATTTAGTCTGGTTTTATGTTTGTAGAGCAGGGGAGCAGGGATTTTCTTGCAAGAAACAGGCAAAAGTCCTATTTCAAAAGCTTCAACAGCAGTTAAGCTTTAATAATACACTCCCTTCTTTGCTTTGCTATGAATACCTGCTGGAAGAAAGGAAAGGATTTCTTTCTTCTGAATCCCAAATGCATTAATCTCTGAAGTGTCTGGTCAGGACAAAGTTTAATGTCCAGATAATGATATCTGGAGTAGATTTTAGTATAATGGCTCGATATTACATGTTGTTGAGGAAGAGGAGGGGTGTTTGGTTTTGTTTTTATACATTGCATCTGAAAAAGAACTGCATCCTGCAGTTCTACTGTGACAAGGGGTGGATTTTTTTTTACTTGTTTGTGTAGATATCTTGCAACTTTTATTGCTTTGTATTTTTTTATAAAACCATTTAGGTTAGAAGGGACCTCAGGAGGTCTCTAGTGCAACCTCCTGCCCAAAGCAGGATTAGCGATGAGATCAGACCAGGTTGCTCAGAGCTTTATCCAGTCAGGTCCTGAAATCCTCCAAGGACTGAGGTTGCACAACCTCTCTCGGCAACCTGAGCCGCTGCCTGACTGTCCCAATGTGGAGTTTTCCCCCTCCTATCCCTGTTTCAATTTGTGGCCATTGTCTCTCTGCTGTGCACCTCCCTCCTTATCTCTTCTCAAAGGTGCTGGATGTCTGCTGTCAGGTCCCCGAAGCTGTCCCTCCTCRAGGCTGAACAAGCCTTGTTCCCTCAGCATCTCCTCACAGACCTGTGTGCCAGCCCCTGGCCCTCCCTGGACTTGTCCTACATGACTGTCCTCATTCTTGCCCTGGGGCCAGAGCTGCAGTCTCATGAATGCCAAGTAAATGGAGATAATCGCTGCCCTGGATCTGCTGCCCGTGATGCTGCTGGTAGAGCCCAGGATGCTGCTGGCGGCCTTGGCTGCCAGGCAGGCTGTGGCTGGTGCCCAGGTCGCTGCTCACCACCACCCCCAGGTCCTTCTCAGCAGCACTGCTCCCCGGCCAGGCAGGCCCCAGCCAGCACTGAAGCCAGGGGTTGTTCCTCAGAGTATTCCTCCCTGGCGCAGAAGCAAGCCCTTGAGCTTTCCAAAGACCATTTCTTTAAGGAGTTAAGAGCTTGGTGATCCTTTCTGAACACAACAAACCTGTGGCCTAATAACTGTGATGAATTCCTTCCTGCGGTCTTTCCTCTCCTTGGGAATAGAAAGGTGGTGATGGCCCTTCTGTTCAACACGTGTGCCCCGGTAATGATCTCCGTGGGAGACTGAGATRCACAACAGGGGTTTCTACTGCACACTGTGTTTCTTGAATCCTRTTAGGAAAAGCCAAGCGAAGTGTTACTTCTATTTCTAAAATGTTCATTAGTTGTTAAAGCGACCATTACTTTCCAGAAATACCATGGTGCTTTGCCTTGCTATACAAGGCAAAAAGTACGGCMAAAAAATGCACTTCTAATTACTTACGTAGAGATGAACTCTTAATTCTGTAACTGGCATCTACACTTTATTTTGAAGGAGCGGGAGGGCTGCCTGGAAAGGAATGAAGAAGAATGAAAGTCTGAATTCTGACCTCAGTTATGCCAGCTAGTATGCCGGGCAGCTGGGATCCAAATCTGTTTTAGGAAGGACTTTAAGATTTAGCTTGTTAAATCTGTACAAAACGAATTACTGTAACAAAGGAAGAAAGCAAGCCTTGTAGTGATAGGACAATAAGGGTTTTATTCCTGTTTTTTCACAGAATTTCCTTGGTGATYTTGACATTTTTAGGCTGTGTGACTTGGTCAAGCTTGAGCGCCTGTGGGTAGGCACCGGACATTCATATGCAGAGATGCTTCCAGTAAGCAGTCTGATTTTGGGAGAGTTTGATCATCAGACCTCCCAGTTCTCAACAGGACCGAGGTGGTTGTGCTCTGCTTGGCCTCTTAATTTATCTGATGTGCTGTGGTCTGACCAGATCTCCCCGAGTAAGCTGCTGATGCTTATACAACCACATCTATGCTTCGTGCTTTCTCGCAGAAAGAAGGACTGATTCARTGTGCGGCCTGCCTTAAAGCCAGACAAACAGGATTTGGGCCTCCAGTCCTGTTCACTGTTTTCAGAATTGKTTTTTCAAGTTTCCAAATCAGCGGGAACAGCGATATCTTGGATGATCCCAGTGCTGAGTGGGAGACTCARCTGACTGTCAGCAATGTAAGAGAAAAATAAGAGATGACACTTCATCTTCTTCTCAAAGAAGTCAGCCTCAAATCTACTACTTTTTTTTTATGTCCCCTGCTATCAGAAGAAATCTGAGCAGGATTTGAAGAGGAAGACTTTTATAGGGGGGAGATCTTATCATGTGTATTGAAGCAACCTGGAAAGCATTATGTATTTTTAACAGTTTTATGCTGACAATGGTGGGAAGTAAGCTGGAGACAATGGCAACTTCATAGAAGGACACAGCCTGTTATGTATTCTGAAAGTTATTTCCCTCAGTCATGTGCTGGGGTCTCTTGTCTGGTAGCRGCAACCACATGAAGGGGTAGCTACTTAGGCTCTGTCTTCCACGCTGGACAACTTTGTCATTGCTCCARGGGGCAAAGAAGGGTTGCTTTTTCTGGGAAAATTAGGCTAACTCATTTGAGTACCAAATACGGCTTTGGAAAACTACTTTGGGATAAATAGCTTTTGGGCTTACACYGAAAGAAGCAGCTTATCAGTTTTGAAGGTTGTGATATAGCATTGAGAAGGATATGAAGAATAATGACTCTAGGGCCACTCTGTTTCACCATCTCAGGTGTTATGGCATCACCAATCCTTGGACCTGAAATCACAATGAAAAATGATGGCGCTGGGAAAAACAAGCTCTTCTGTTTTGAACCACACTATGCCAYGGTTTTGGGTTGTACTGCGGTAAATTTCTTTGTAGACTTTTTCATTACATTCATCTGATTTTCTTTTTAAAGGGAGATCATTCTTGCTAGCAGTCGTCAGAGAAGCTAAAACATAACTTAGTTGGTGATTTTCAGCACCTAGAATTACTAATACTTTTCTGCTGTAACTGTTAGGTGCTGCTATTATATACTGGCACTTCTCAGCAGAAGATATCAATGCAAACATGTATTTTAACAAGTCTGTGCTGCAGCACCATTGATTGTAGCCAGCTATTGTTCTCCCGAGTCCTGCCTCAGACAGGGAGTGAGAAGTTTCCTGGGATTTAGGACCGGACCTTTTTGACGGGAAGCCGGGGAACAATTAGGAGGCAGTTGAATCTCTCCTCCCCCCCACACACACTTTTTTAAAATGAATACTCTGGAGATGAGGAAGTCAAAAGAGTTTCCCTTGTTTTACTCAGCTGCTGCGCAAGGGGCTRGCTATATATAAAATAGTTATGTTCTAACTGCTTTGGAGACAGGTTTTTTTCTGGCATGTGGTGGAATCAAGCCACTCTGAAGAGAGAAGTTGCTCAACTACTTGCTCAAAAGAAGGTGGCATTTGTGAGTCGAGGCAAGGCAGGAACAAAAGCTTGCTGCTGCCCCACCTGCCAGAAGGACAGGCTTGGGTCCGTCCATCACCTATTGGAAACCATGCGACTGGCAGCTCCCCCCAAGCAGATGGCTGATATTTATGCTGKTTTGCCTTTGTGTTTCTCATTTCCTTTCAGGATAGGAGGATACAAGGCCCTAGCATTGATTTTTCTCTGCAGCTAAAAAGACAAGAAAGCTGCTGTGCTTTTGAAGCTTTAGACTGTCGGTTTTCTTATTCCCTGTAGGTCTTCCCAAGGTCTCTCATCTCTTTTTCATCTATGCAGATGCCTCTGTCTTCTCTAGATCCTTCCTGGTGACTCCTTTTAGGAAGGAAAAGAAAACTGAAATTCTGGTCCCATTGAAGCATTTTGCTATAAAGCTCCRATTCTGTGCTTAATTCTTCATGGGCTTAATTGGCATCTGCGTTTAATTGTGCTGACACATAGTTGTACACGGGAGTGATCAGAGCTCCCTAGAGATTTGCACTGGTGAAGCTGYGTTTGTGTAGTTATATCACTCCAAAACGTTCAGAGGCAGAAAACCTTCCAGTTCTTACGGGRAATATCTTTAGGGCTGAGGGAGAAGGTGTCCCCCGTTGGCTTTGGTCCTGACTAAGACTATTCCCCCTCTATTCCCATCTAGTCCTGCAAGCTGAATTATTATCAATTTCTTGCAGCAACTAACAAATCTTGCTTTGCATTTGGGACCCTGTCAACAAACAGTATCCTTATAATATTAGCAGTGCTTTTAATTCCTGATCTTTTTGTTCAGAAGGTTCACTGCACAAGCAGCATTATGGGTTTTTGATCACAAACGCTATGAGAAAGCAATTGAAATGCAAATAAAAGAGATCCTCACAAAACCATTACCATATATGTATTTTYTTTGAAACGGAGCATGCACTGGGAATATACACTGTCAAACAGGTTTCCAAAAGTAAATACAATTCAAAGAAAATTGCACACAATAGTGGAATGTACATCTCTTGTTTGGATAAGAAACATCTAGCTAACTGTATGTACTTCTCATTTAATCTTAACTTTTTTTAGTAGGCCTGAGTGCAGTAGTTACAATGAGATAACRTAAGAACTAACATAGGATGTTCACTAAAGATTGGAGGAGAAAAAATGAGTACTAGTTCAGCAGCTACAGGTAACCATTCTAGGCASTTTTTGTCACCTCAGCTTGAGTTAGGGTAATGGGAAATAAGACAACTGAGAAACCTAAGCRGTAGGAGAGGAAAAACAAGCCTTAGTGTTTTGCAGGCAACAACTGAAGAGAAGCAGCTTGATCAACAAACTAGCCAGCAGATGGATTTTTTACCATACTTAGATTAAGATAAGATTGTATTATCCTGTCTCTTTGCCTTATATAATTAAATCATTTAATGTTAGTGATGAGACTATTAGGGTCTGGCATAAAAGAAGAGTCTGGCACCAAGATGGTGTTCCTGCAGCAATGAACCCCTGTTCATGCAGAGGTTCCCATCTACAGAGGCTGTGAAAATCTCTTTGACGGTTAGTCTCTGAATTGAGGTTAAGTAAGGTTTTCAGCCCTTATTGGTGAATTCCCTTCTAGAGTTCTTCAGAAACCTTTTTCTTTTATTTATGATTTCTTCTTTTGTTAATTTTTGGTTCTGCTTAGACAATATGCATTTTCCATAAGAAGTCTACATTGCATCATTCTTTACTTTCTCATTGTATTGCACCTTTAATTTTTTTAAGTCAAATTCTTTTTAACTATTCCCATTAAAACCTAGTCTTTCTAGGGGAGGGCTCCCTGAACGCTCTTAATTTCCAGTTGTTTTCTGGGGTYGATTGTATGCACAATTGCCAACTTCTAATACAATTAATTTCTATTTGTATTAGTTTCACTGAAGCAACAGAAGAGATGTCTTGGACTAAGGACTGCATTGGGCTCATATAGTGATACTAGGGGTAAAACTGTGCTGGGGAGGCCTAAAGAAAACATGCATTGCATTTACAGTAATCTTGCARTAGGGTATTGCAGCAATTTCTGCTGCACAGCCCCCGCTTGCAGCAGAAATTGAGGATTTGTACTTTTGACGTTGACTGTAAAGGCCCTCCCTCTCCCACAAGATGAGTTGGGTCGGTGCACCACRTTGCAGTGTTTGTTGGCTCTGTCCCATGGGACGTGACAACATTGTGTGCTGAAACCAGGAGGCTTCTGTAGATTTTTTATTGGTCTAATTTGGGCCTGACTGCACTTGAAACTTACGATGGTGTCCAGTGGRATTAGCACTGGAATACAATGAGCTTTATACCCGCATTGTATGGAGACAAGAACCAGACAACTCCCACTGGCTTTACGTCCCATCTTCTCCCAAATAAAACAAACAAAATACTATTAATGCTGAAATCCAATGGATTTTTGTGCTTGGAGCATCTATGCAATCAAGCCCAAAGGTTTTTAACATGGCTAGAGGTTGTTTTTCCAGCAATCTGTACTAAAACCACTGCATGTCTTTTGCTTCATTCTTCATGTCCCTCTGAGGCTTCACAGTGCGTTCAGTTGAGAGTCAACCCTTGACTGAAGTAACTGACCTTATTTGTTTAAGGGAAAAACCGTCACTGTCCTATGCAACCACAAAAATTTTGTAGGTTCTTTGTTAACCTCCTTATATTGAGAGTGATAGGAGTTGTCCATCAGATCTTGTCCTTTATTTTTATAGCACCTTCTTATAAGAAGAAGGTGCTATGTTACCTTTTATGACCTTTTTCAGTGTGTGTTAAGTATACATGAACCAAACCATATGTATGTTTAAGGTATTCTGGTCTTTATAATATGACAAATAATAAAAAGGGCTTYAGGGAAAATACTTATATGTCTGGCTGGAAGGGAAAAAATACATACGGCCAACACAGTAATTGACTTAGAACACTATAAAGGGAAATATCTTTTCTCACAGAGAAAAGAGCCTCGATTCACACACGAGCTGCACCAAGTAGAACTGATGAATATAGCACAATAGTCCTAACAGATTCACTACAAGCCCCGTCCTGAATAAGAAGAAAAAGAAACAAAGAGGAAGGGGGCAGGGAAATGGTTTCCTTCTTGCTCTTGGGAAGAGTTAGAAAAATAGAGTGCTGAGCAATATAGGAAAAAAAGAGGGAAAATAGTCACATATTATTCACGCTTCACTCGTGTTTGGTACATTCACATGGGCATATTAGGCATGAAAAGAACTCTGAAATGTAAATAGAGACATTCATTGTGTGGTTTTACTTTATTTTTTRAGGAGGAAGGGAACAGAACGAATGGACTCCCCACTCGGCTGTTTCTCAGAAGGAATCCCTTCTGAAGCCATTCTGATGAAAGCATAATTAACCTTGTTTTCGTTAATGGGTCTTTCCTTTGTGGCTCAGATACTGAAAAATCGGGGAGAGTATGGGCCACCCTGGCGATCAAGGAAACATCATAAAAATTGAGGATGAGGCTGTTGTGCACAAACTGAACTACCAAAGGTATGATGGGCTTGAATTTAATTCCCGTAATTATACTAATGATGCAGAATATAGCCAGACTGAAATAACTCAGGTAATTACTTAGCATATTGCTCTAGTTTCTGCAATGGCAGTCATTGTTTACATCTTTAATTATGCCATGTAGACACATCAAATCACTCAYGCTTGTTTTGACTTGAAGTATTTGAAGCAGCAAACACTGATGAGCTGTATCTTACGGATGCTGCTATGTGAATGAATGCAATTCAGTAATACTTGTTCATCAGGCTCAGGGTCCAATCCTGCATGTCTTTCATACTCAGCATTCCTGTTGCTGTGACTTCCCTATGTATTTCTTTAATTGAGAACTTCTCCTTGCCTTGAGCAGGTGTTGAAGGGCTCCATATTCACATAGCTAAGCACTTAGTGTGCCCTTAATTTTAAGAACACAAGTAGTCTACTGCAGGTCAGCTGGACTGCTCATATGTTTTAAGGGAGAGTTACCACTGGTTAGGATACAGCCAGAGTTTTCAGCATCTAAAACAAGGCCAATTGCTCATCCTGGRGTAGTGTAGCGAGAGCAAAGGAAGAATTTGTTCCAATTGCTAACAACAGTAGCAAAAAAATGCCCAACTTGAAGTTATTACCCTCCGCCTACCATTTTTAAACTGATTTTTCTTCACAATAATGAGAAAAAAAATGAAAGAACATTAGAGCAGCTTCATCTTTAAAAAAAAACAAAAACAAAACCAAAAACAAAACACTAAGATTTCTTAGCATGTACAAATGGCTGTGTTGTGCATTTACAGCTCTAGCTGACATACGCTATGTGATTTTTTTTTTTTTCCCACTGCAAAACAGTATGTTCTCTAAGGGTTGTATACAAGTCCATGTGCCAAGTACTACAAATATTTCAACCTTTAGGACAACCTATTTCTGCAGTCCTAGGCAAGCTGCTTTCTCTGCTCTGTGGCTCTGCCTCCCCTTCTGCAGACTCAGAATAATAAAGCTCATCTTTTTGAATACTTCAGGGCTTTCCATTTCGATGTGCAATACAAATTTGCAGTGTTAGGCCATACAAAGGATCATTGCAAACCATACTGAAGGCCAGTACTGTAGACCTTTTATTGCCCAACTGGCTGATTGCAGTAGGCTAAGAGTCTGAAAACGCAGATAAATGTTGTCTTGCATATGTTTATGCCAATGGTGTTTTTAGTAACCTGCAGGTATATTCAATTTATCTTGCTCTGCTGCAAACATAGTGAAGATATACTTTCTATGTTGTCACCGGGAAAAAGGYTCATAAGGGGTAAATTGTTCCACTAGAAATATTCTCCTATTAGATGAAGCTAGTTTACCCTTTGGCAGGAATATACCTAGCTTTCAACTGCAGTTACAGCTCCTTGAGCATTTATAATACAATTTTTAATGGAAAGAACTTCAGGCCYTTCTATTAAATCAAATTCAGTGTCAACTCTGAGGGAGAGGAAGGGGTCTTTTAAGCAGTTTTCTACCCAGAAAACATGTTACAGACTCCAAAAATAGGTTGTGCATACATTAATGGCTATATTACAAGGTAGCCAAAGCTGAAAGGATGTTGAGCACTTTTTTAACTCCCATTGGCTCCAGGAGGGCTCAGTACTTCACAGAATCAGCCTGGGGGAGAGAGGAGGAGAACAAAGYGAGAATACGCGGTCCCAGCAGTGCTCTGGCTGCGCATGCAAACCTCTTGCAGTCAAACCACCCCACGGGAGCATGAAAGGATGTTTCAGTCAGTAGCTCATTTCATCAAGGGCTCCCTCTCACCAGAGGTGTTCAGAAGGGACGATCTTGTCATGTGAACTAAAGACTAAAACAGGAGAAGCTGCTTTGCCTTCGGATGGCACATTAAAAAAAACCCTTTTAACAGAAGGGTGCACATCGTGGGAGAACAGAAGAAGAGTGCCCGCTCCACATTGTTTGCAGCTATTACAGAGGTGTGGGCTGCTTTTTAAAGCTCGTTATCTTCTTTTCACTGTTTGTGTAAGTAAGTGGATAAAGCTTCAATCCCTCTTGCTTTCCAAATTATTTTTGGTACTGTTGAGCAATAGGTAAGCATTTTATTTATTCCAACACTGCACAGGCAATAGAGCAGAATGAGCTAACTGAGCATCTTTGCAAAGGCTCTGGTCTCCCATGTTTACAAATCTGCTAGCTGAGGCTGGAAATGTGACTCTGTCCTTCACTGTAGAGTCCAGGCCATCCATGTTTTCATGGCAGGAATGATTTTAAAAAGTCACCAGGCAAGAGCTCTTTGGTGACTCCAGGCTTGGGAGCTATGACTGCTTTTTGACTTGTTAAGTGGCTTGATGAAATCTTTGAGTCTCCAACAGTTAGAAGGAGCAATTATTAATGGAGCCAGGCACCTTGGATGCAATTATTGCTTATTTACAAGAATGCAGAAAGTCAGCTTCCTTGAGCAAAGGAACTTGAACAAGCAGAGAGYCTCTTACCCCAAGGCAGGCATTGTCCCCCTCCTGCCCCTCTCAGACTCTTTCCAGGATGATGCACCAAAGCTATTCAGACTCCTTCCTCAGATCAGCATTTTCCAACACTAGAGTTTTGGTGGCAGTATCAGCTAAGGGAAATACCTCCCCTTTYTGCCCCCGGCTGGTTCTTCTTGCTCCACACCTCAATACTGTGGTTTTAACCCAGATCACCTGACAGGAGTAGTCACTGCGGTGCAGAAAACATAACTCTGACAGTGCTGCCAAAGCCAGGCTGCCTTCAGATCACAGCCTGCCTTTCTCACACGTGGAGAAAATGTAGATAGTATGGAAATAGCTTTCAGAAGTCTTCATAGCCTGCTTGTGTATGACAGAAGGCAAGTATCCCTATCATTTTCACTACACTGAWGAAGAAACCTGAAAAACCAGGGCTGACAGATGTCACAGCACAGCACAAGGTTAGAACCACAGGCTTATTCAACTTCCTTTGTGTTTCTAGCCATGGTTCACATTGCAAGTGTAAGAGGCAAGAGTTACCTGCCCTTGGGCTTCTTAAACCCCGTGATTTGGCCCTGGCCTCTTCTCAAATTCAAACAWTTTTGCTGCATCGCTTTGGTTGTGTTTGCATCAGTTGAAGACTTGAGAGTGAATTTTTGGCCAAAGTAACCTTCACAGGGCCTGAGTCCTCTCAGCAAGCTGATTTAAGAGTATGTGGTAGGTACTCTGCATGTATTTTCAATGAATKAAATTGTTTACCACTCTGTGAAAGTAAAATGCAAGACCAGAAAATTGTTAGGTAGAAATCCATCTAATAAGTGGTCAAGAAAATGCATGCATTGCTATAATATTTTATGACTCCAATGAGACAGTAAGATCACAAAAATGCAAGGGGATAAAACACATACTCAGTCGGCATCTTCATTCTCTAAGGTGCAATTGCCACTAATTACTTTTGTCTCAAAACTTAAATATGGAAAATAGTAACCCTACATGTCACACAAGAAAGAATAAAACGTGTTTCRATAAAAGCCTTTCTTTAAAGAAAGGCAAATACATGTTTCTCATTTTCTGCTGAAGAGCAGCTGCTGCGCAGTGCCTCTGCCCATGCTGCATACACAYGAAAAACTTGTCAAATGCAAATGCCCACCCTCTATGTACTTTCAAAAGTGCACGACATATACAATTTGTAGAGCAACAATAAAAGGTGCTGATAATAAAAGATAATTTGATCTGTAAGATGTCTATGTCCTTTGGGACTATCCRTCCTTCCTGCTTGTCCATTTTATATTCCACGCTGCAGATAATCTTGCGAGTCCTGCTGTCCTCCTCGGCACACCACTAGTCTAATGCAAACATTTATTTTCTGTGCRTGAGCATTTTCCGGCAAAACTTTTCTGGAGCCACACAGTAACAGGTGATTATTACTAACCCGACATTCATGAACAGCAGTTATGCCCAGATGTAATGGCTGGACGGCATTACACTTGGATGCTCAGGAGCATACCCRGGAGGTGAGAGGACATATATATGCAAGTCCTGCCGCCTGAGCTGAGAACAAGGTTAAGTTGCGGAGGGCTACCGACTCGCCCACGGGCAACAGGTGGCCAGACCAGAAGTGCTCAGTGGCAGGATTTAAAACTGTGCCACAGTTTTACTTTTCACTCCAAAAAGGGGATGTTGTACTTCTGTACTTACTGGATTAAGATTCCTTTTTCTGGAACGGTATCGTACTCATGGGGGAATAACRGACTGATCCTGCATGTGCAGCGTTCGGCATAGTAGTACTTCTATCTTTCATACTCCTAAAATTCAGGATCTGGCATCAGTTTGCAAGCTTCAAGCCCTTTGGAATTTTTCAGCATAGGTTCATTTTCCATGATGTGGAAAATGATGATGTCCAGGCAGTGACAGGCACATAGGGTTTTGCATGATTTGAATATTTTAATTCAGTTAGTTGGAAGCGTGGCACCAGTCAGACTGAAAGTGAAAAATAGAASCAAACATTTAATATTAGCCTACAGGATGGTGCACGCCACCCTTAGCYCAGCAGAAGTTGAGAACCCCCAACCAAGACCTTGCAGAATCCAGCTGAAGCCAGAGCTCTGACAAGATGCTGAGAGCCTTGGAGGTCTATTGAGTGACACACAGTTTGTGGGCAGGCCGACAACGGCAAAAATAATTCTATTGCAAAGGCAGAAAATACCAGTCGGAACGAGCAGAAGTCAAGCGCTTTCCTTGCTTAAATAGAAGTAACGCAAGGCTAACATCTTTAAAAATAAAGGGGGGCTACTCTCGCAATTCTCTTCCTAAAAGTTTTGCTTCCTTAGGATATGTGGTTAATTCAGGTTACCACAGCAACTGTCAGAAGAGAAGGCATTTTATTTTCTTGTTTTGTTTTTACACGGAAGAGCTGGGAAGACCACCACGTACTGGAACAAGAGGAGGGATTACAAAAGCCTGGCCCRAACAAAAGGAGCTATGTGGAGATCTTCCTACAGTACAAAGGTTCACAACAATTCCTTTCCTRTGAAGCCACACTGAATACTCTGAACAGCTAATATGGGGTACTCGGGAGATGTCTAGCCCGACAGTGATGTGAAAACCCTTTTTGTGGTGATCCAAGGTGAAGTGGGTGGGCCTCTGCCGCACGGTTTGCTCCGGGCAGGGGTACAGAGCTCTCCTTGGAAAGCGTGTGCCTTCACGTTGTTTGCTTTGTCTGGTTTTGTATCGCAGCTACCGGCCCAGCGCTGTTCTCAGTGAAGTCGGTTTGGTAGGAATCGGTGCTGAGCACCTCAGGATCCGCTCCGACATCTTGAGTATCGCCTGTCCTGTTTTAAAAAATGCAGATTTCTCTGAAGAAATGTCTGCAGGTGCTGTAGAGCGAGGCTGCAGTAAACAGGCACGTGCCTTTCTGTTTGGAGAGATGGGACTCAGTTGTTTGCATTCTTTACATATGACTGTGCTTCRGAGTGAACTAAAACCAGTTTTTTTATGTAGAAGATAAATCCAGAAAATATACAGTTATGTATTTGAATAGCGAGATTGGGACATCATTGCATTTGTTGGTTTGGAGTTGGTTTACCATAGAGGCATGTGGCACCTGAATGATTTAGGCCATTACTAGCAACATGTTATCTATTGAAAAGAGTGTGATTTAGTTATTTAATTATGCACATTACAGAAAACTGTTAAGTATCTTTCATGTCGGTGCCCTGCCCTGCTTACTTGTACTCTCCCAAGCTGATCCAGCTGCGATGTTCTCCAAGCACTGCTGTTAGCCGTAACAGTGGTCTTGTCTCTGGGCTCAGCTGATTCTTCTGAGCAGTTAAACAGCACCCGAATTGTTACCGTGTGAATTCTGGCCTCCTGAGCCAGAATCCTGGCCAAAACCGGCTTAAATTTGATAATACATAGTGTGAGTGCAATGACCTCCGACCTCCCCAAATTATACAAACAGGAAGGGTCTCTCCCGCCCCGGGCCATGGCATGACCCCGGGAAGTCGCCCACCACCTCCCTCCGCCCTGCCAAGCCCCTCTGCAGCAGAAAGCCCGGTGCCGGAGGCCGCTGCCTTCAAGCAGAGGCCCGTCCTGGATGATGCATCCCACATCATCGCACTGTCATTCGCTTCACCTTCAGTATGCGTATCTCAACCCTGCACCTTCTGGGCATTTTCAGGCATCCAGGTGTCTCCCACACACTTCCTTGCTTTACAGCGCGTCTCCGGTTTTGCCAGACAACTGCTTCTGACTGCTGCAGCCCCTGTCAGCTCTCCCAGTGCCCGGCTCTCTGTGCCTTAAGACAGTGCTTGGGGTCCCCGTGGGAAGGAGGGGCTGCACCTGCAAGCGCAGGCCTCCCCATCTCCCTCCTGTATGCGATGCTGCTGGCGGCTCCCTCAGGGACGGCGTYCCACCAGACTATTAAGAAAAGGCCGAAGGAGTCCCAGGCACGCACTCCCTTTCTCCTGCTTTTCCCCTCTGTAATGGACCTCCCTCTCCCCGGAGATGCCGGCACGGCTGCTGGGGTCTCCGTTTAGGCTTCCCAGGGCACAGGGGGACGCTTTTCAACCGTCTGCGCTGCTGGGAGCTGGCAACCTCGTAAGCAATTCCCCCTCTTCCTCCCTCAGCTGGCCGGGCTGGAAGGTTTTTTTTAAAAAAAAAACAAAAAAACAAACTTCTGGGGTCACTGGGAGGGGAAAAGTTTTCCTCGTCGTCTGTGGCGTCTGCGAAATCGTCCCGAGAAGGAAGAGGAGGATCCCGCCGCGGGGACCGCGTGTTTGGAGGAGAGGCCGGGGCCGGGAGGGGTCACAGCAGCCGCGGGCAGCCCCGCTCCCCCCCCCCGCCGCTGTGGGCGGGAGGGGCTCTGCCTTCCTGCGGCGCTGGGGAAGAAGGGGCCGAGCCACCCCGCTCCCCGCCCCGGGAGGGGGTGAGAGCCGCCCCGCTCGGTGCCGGGGGCTTCGGCGGAGCAGGGGCTGGGGTGCCCGGGCCGGCTCCTTGCTGCGGGCCGCCGTCTATGAGGCGCCGACGGGCCCTCCCTCCAGCGCCGGGAGGCGGCACAGCCCCGGCGGGCCGGGCAGGGCTGGGGGGGGGCGTGTGGCGGGTGGCACCCCCCTTCTCTCTTCCTCCTCCTCCTCTTCCTTCTCCTCCTCCTCCTCTTAACTTGGCCGCGGCGGCGCGGGGCGGTGCGCTTCGCCCTCCGCCGGCGGCGGGGGATGCGCGGGCGGCTGCGGGATGGCCTCGGCCGTGTTTGAGGGCACCTCGCTGGTCAACATGTACGTGCGGGGCTGCTGGGTGAACGGGATCCGGCGGCTCATCATCAGCCGGCGGGGCGACGAGGAGGAGTTTTACGAGATCCGCACCGAGTGGTCGGATCGCAACATCCTCTACCTGCACCGCAGCTACTCCGACCTCGGCCGCCTCTTCAAGCGCCTCCTCGACTCCTTCCCCGAGGACCGGCCCGAGCTGTCCCGCTCCCCCTTGCTCCAAGGTGAGGGCAGCCTCCGCGGGCCCGGCCCTCGTTGCTTGGCGGGCGGGCGGGCTGGCTTTCAGCCGCTGCCGTTTCCCCGGGGGTGGCGGTGGCGGGGCGGGCGGTCCCCCCCGGCGGAGGGAAGGGGGATGAGGAGCCGGAACCGCTGCGGGACGGGACCGGCGGGGGCGTTTTGCGGTCGGAAACTCCTCCTGGGCTGTTGATTTCTGTTGCATTTTTTTGGTAAATATACAGTGGGGGCGAGTCCCGCGGGGTCCGGGCTCCCGCAAGAGGGGAGACCTCAGCCCCGTCGCTGTCCCCAGCTCCGCGGGAACGAGGGGCTCCGGGGTGGGCTAAGGGGACAGAGGGGTCCTTGTTCGCGCTGCCCCTCCACGCTGCCTCCAGCCTCCCCGAGGCTTCCCGAGGGAGGGCTGGGGGGGCTGTTGGCAGGAGAAGGGCTGTAAGCTGAAAAATCTCCCCATGTTGGTATGTTGTTTGCCACAAGGAGAGGGAGGAAAAAAAAAAAAAGAGGCAGCGGCGCTTGCCAGTGGACGGAGCGACTCTGGGAGCTGGCATAATTCCTCGCATAACTTCTGCAAAACAGGGGAATTGCACCAGCGGTTAGAGCCGTGTTTTCTCTTTTCGTTTCTGAAGTGGATTAACCCAACTCGGGGGATGTTGCCCACGCTCAGGCCTCTCAATGCAGAAGCAGAATGTACCTGTTAAGCTGTCTTGGGGTTTGGTTTTAATTTGTTTAACGTTTCGGGTGTTTTTTAGATACAGGTACGTGTTTTGCTCTAAAATATTTCAAGTGTGTAGAGTGGTGCGGAGCATCCGCTCGTCTGAAAACGGATGTGTGCGTAGCACTTTCAGTCTCCCCAGTTGTTTGAGCGACCACATAAATGATTTGATTGAACAGGAGCGGGGAGAAGCTGGTATTTTGTGAATGTTTTCCTCTGCGAGAGGATGGAGAAGTTCTCCCCTGCTCTTGCTCCACCTCACACCTTGCTACTGCGACCCTCCCCTTGCAGAGGGTCTGCGTTGTGACATTCTCGGGGCTGCTTCTCCACCCTGCATGCCGGTGTAAATCCACCGGACTTATTTCTGGGCCCCACCTGTGTGACAGCGGGCTCTGTTCCCGGAGAGGGGAGGGTCTCTCCCGGGCTGACTCGCCAAGGATGTTTTCTGACGGGTGCTTAAAGTGAGACGGGTCTTTTTCTATTGTCCTGCCAGATCCCTAACCTCTGGTGGGGGGGGCGGGGGGGGAGCGGTGTGCCTCATTTAAAAATGCTCATACCTTTCCTTCTCCGTATCTTCTTTCCGCCCCGGTGGCGGTCGGGGCAGCCCGCTCCCCGGGGTGTCCCCCGGCGCCGGGCTTTTCCCCTTCCCGCTGCGGGGAGGTGGCAGCTCGGCTCCGCCGGCGCCGGGGGAGCCCCGCCGCCTCTCGCGGGCCCCGAGTGCCCTCTGCAGACGGCGGGGACGGGCGCAGGGCTGCCGGCGTGGCGGCAGCCTCGCCATCCCCCTGCTGCCCCCTCCGGGGCGGGGGATGCTTGCGGGCKCTGGGTGCCGGCGGGGGGCTGTCTCCCCCCCCACTTGGGCGCAGGCTGGGATTGGGGGAGTCCTGTGGCCATTCCTGCAGATCCCTGTCCCCCCACCTCTCAGCCCTGCTGGGTGCCCGGCACAGCGTGCTTATACAGTGTCTCACGCAATTAAGCTGCTGACCGGGGATCGCAAATACTGTGAAAATTTATTATCCATTGCTGGTGCCCTACCTAAAGTACTCCGAGCGTGATTTTTATTAGTGCTGAGCGGCGGTAAATTCTAAATAACATGGCCTTTAAGCGTATGTGGCAGCTGGGCCCCGGCTTTTGAGGATGCTGTGTAGGCCTGGAGCAAGCCTGCCTGTGGCCTGCCGGGGCACAGCACCTGCCAGGGTCATTGTGACTAAAATTTGACTTCCCAGGGCACCGGTAGTCCTTGTACTTGTTGGCTTTATGGGGCTTTGAAGAGTAGCTTGGCAGCTGGGCTGGAGCGTATGCTGGGTCTGGCCGCAGACGGACTCGGTCCTTGCTGGCCCTGGCATCCTGCCCTTGCCAGCGTGCTCCCTCCCCATCGCTTAGGCACAGGAGCCCCTGTGCATCCTAAACCCATTCTCATTCCTCAACGCCTCTCTCAAGTGAGCGTGGTTCCTCTCCTGTCTCGAGACCTGCCACAGCTTTCGCAAAACATTAAACTCTTTTCACTTCTCTTTGAGGCATCATTTGTGCAGCTGGAGCCAGATGGGATTATAGGCCCTTGCACTGGCTTTAACTTGACAGTCCTAGGTAACATACACCACTAGTGCATGAACAGCTGGGAAAGAGTAAGCATCCTCAGCCCGCGACGCTCAGTTGCTGCCTAAGACCTGGAGCCAGCAACCTTCATTTACCCTTATCTCAGGAACAGGCGTACTGACTTCAGTAGAATCAGGAATGAGCAAAGCATCAGTCCAGGATTTGAAAAATCGAAACCCAATATAAGCAGATCATGATCTGTTCAGCTTGGTGAGGGAGTGGGGGTTAACTCTGCAACAGAGACAGACTAAAAATCAGGCGTAGTTTCTAAGCAATCACAGCGCGCTTCACAATTTCAGTAATACTCTGTTTAAAATTACGCTGCTCCTGCTCTAAAGAAAATTACTTTGCAGAGTGTGCTTCTCTTTACAGAGAACAATTCATCATACCAGCATTTTAAAGTGACTGGCCACAGCCTTGTGTAACTTCACAAAGTTGAAACATAAAAATCTCATTTAACTAAGTGACACTGATGCAAAACTTTGGATGTAAGAAGAGATTGCATGGGGCATGTCCGGTCTTAACAAAACTCATGGGGTAAGCATGGTTTCTTAATGTCCTGTTTAAAAGCAGACATCCTGCTGCCTACAGTGAAGCTCAATATACTTAACCCAACAAAAACACCTGACAAAAGCACACTCCTGTGTGTGATAGCGTTCAGTCATACACATTTGTGTGTGAGTAGTTTTATATACATACAAATGTATATGCATATGTATGTGAGTTTGTATATGTGTGTGTGTTTATCTTAGGCTTTCTGAAAGAAGGTGCATATTAGCTGTGCCTTTTATCTGGAGGAAGTGGTAAAATGTTGCAAACCAAATTTGCATTGCATTGAAGGACTCCAGAGTCCCTACAGATTTGCCTAAGGAGCATTAAAAGGACTAGCATTATCCTACAGCTCAGTCATGCTGCAGTACGTTACATTTAAGGGATATGGTCGAGGAGTGAAAGCTTGAGCTATTTGATGTTATTAACTTTTTAGAAGAAGATTTTTTTTTTTTTTAAAACGTCAGCAATATTAGAAAGAGTTGGTTGTTACCATTATTGCTGGTCTCAGCAAACAGCTCATACTGCGCAGGAGTGTGCTCCTTTTCTTGCTCAGCAGCAGCAAACTATCCTCTCTTTTCCTTTCTCCACCCCTTGTCCCCTTGGACTGACTTCCACAACGCTCTCTCTCTCCGTATTTCTCGGAGCTGCTGAGTGCTTTGAGATTACAGAGGAGAGAATGGGAGGTATAGTTTTCTGCAGTGGCTGTTCATCTTACCCTTTTTTTGGTATGAGAAGAGGGGAGGTCCTGGGGGGGAGTATGGCATTCACAGTCTGGTCTTGTCTTTGATAACTAATAAGAACACGTGGCAAAGTGCACTCTCTGCATCTGGAGTGTACGATGATGCTAAGGGCCAAGGCATCTTACTAGTAAGCTGGTAAACAAGGTTAGATATGTGCATACCTGCAGGGTGACTAAATATGAATCACTGTGATGTTATCAGCAACTTGCTAGTATTTTATTTGTGTTTGAAATATGCCCATCCCCTTGCTCTAGGCAAATGCACAAAAGAGGATCACAGAAAAACATAGGCTAGTTCCCTCTTAGGCTGTGTTCTAGCTCTGCTAATGTTACTAAACTGTCTGTTTCTATATGCAAAATAAACAACTTTTGTATTTAAATTAGTCTTCATGAGAAAGGCAGCACTATGGACTTAGAAGCTGACTTAAAATTGACGATTTGAAATAGTTGCAACAGACCCAATAGATACCAGAAGTGAAGTATAAACCTGGGAGAGTACTCTCTTCCCCTCCTATTTTCTCTAAATATTACTTCTGAGGGGTTCTCATCTAAGATTTATGCTAGAACTTGATCCAGCTTCAGTGCAGTCAGCAGTCAGACACCTGCCTCTGACTCCAGTGTGGGCAGGGTCAGCCCCTTAAGTGCTGGACTGGGAAGCCAGAAGAGCACATTAGCAGCCTTCCAAAGTTGAGATTTGTTTGCCCTTGGAGTGGCAGGGTGGTTTCTGGCAATCCTCCTCTGCCACTGTTTTGTTGCCTTCATCATCAGAACAGAGGCTCAGATGCTCTTCCAATGTCGCTGTTCATATTGCGCCTACGCGTAGCGCCTGGTCCTGCTCTGATACTCTGAGCCACCAAGTTGGAAACTCTCTTCAGTCTTAAAGATATTTTTTTTTTTTTTACTAGATGGGCCCTCTCTTCCCAAAGTGCTCATTTTCCTCCCCCTTCCTTCTGTCCATGCCTCCTCTGACTCATTCTGCTCTGTCGTGGCCTTTTTTCCCCTTGCTCTCCTTTCTGTTATTCTCTCTCTGCTTCTCCAAGTTGCTTCCCCTGAGTCACTTTCTGTTCCCTTTCCTTGCTTCCAGGTTTCCCTCACCAGCTTGCTGCCATCCATGGTTATCTGTGGCTCTCCAGAACTTTTCTGTTCCCTTCTGCCTTGCTGGCGCTCAACCTCTGTCCATCCATAGAAGTTCTCCGGTAGTGGTGGAGATTTCCTATAGAAACTTTGCGTCTGTAGCTTGCCTTGTAGCGTAGAGGTAGTCACTTCACCTGCAGCAGACCCTGAGCAGTCCCTCCCYGACGACTAACGCTGAGCTCTAGCTCTGAGGCTTGTGCGTGCCCTCCGGCGTGGTTACCTCATGCGGGAAGCAGATGATGGGCTGTTTTCTGTGTCCGAGTGGGTGTGCACCAGGAGCACATGGGAAGCTCTTCCAGGGCTGCCGTTGGAAGGACTTGAACAAAGCAGAAGGCAGTTCCTGAAGAGCCAGCTCAGGAACATTATATTTGCTTGCAAATGTCGCATTCGTAACTTAGGGTTTTCTATATGCTGCATTATAGTGTTGTTGTTGTTTACAAGACCATCTGGGAGTGTGATTTATGAGAAGASGGAGCTCTACAGAAACAGCATAGTGGTTTCCACAGACGGCAGCTGTTTCGGTGCTGTGACAATACAGATAAATACACTGCATCTATTGTGCTCTTTTCATTGTTGACATTGTCAACAGTTCATTAGTGGAGCTTGCTCAGAGCTTCTGTCTGGCAGACAAAGGATGCGGCTCTTGGTTATCAGGCTCTAGCAGCACTGTATAACCAAAATTAAGTTGGGGGCTTCTGGGTTGGTTTTTTATTAGCTGAATTTCATGGTTCATCGGTAATGATGGAGATAAATGAAGCTGGCTGTGTCATTATAAAGCTAGGCACAAGTTGCCTTTTTGTGGCGGACCGAGGCAATGTGTCTGGGAGGCTTTTGGTGGAAAGGAATGGAAATGAGGTTGTTTTTTCATGACAGTTCTCACCTGATAAGAAACCAGCACTAAAAACGGTTGTAGGAGCTTGCATTTTTCATCAGGCTTTGACTGCTTTGTTCGCTTTTATCTTGTGCTTCTTTGACATCTTTTTGTTTCTTGTGGCTCATCAGGCATCAAGACAGGGAGCCCTGCGGGGAAAGCCTGTCTGCTGAGTTCTGTCACCAGGAGGTGCCATCTCCCCTCCAGACATCCTGGGAAATCGCATAACTAATAATACATGTGTGGAAAACCCATCCGCTGGAGGGTCTGGAGTTTYCAGCTTTTAACTTGCCTCCTGTGCTTTGCATGGGTATTCTGGTGTGCCGGGGTCCTCAGGTGGTAACGGTCTGAGGGATCCCCCTGCTCTGAGGGATTTCAGTTGGACAGTTGTTGGGGCAGGACTTTGCTCTGTCTGTATTTTTACATCTGCTGCATATGAACTGCAAAAGAAGAAATGGCCCGTGTTAGAGCTAGGTGTGTGCATTGCGGCCAAGGTTTTGAAAGCTCTCTGTCTTTCTGCATGTAACAGATTTCTCTCGGTGTCTTCAATATACTCGTTGCTACCTAGTGGGACTTCTAAAAGTATGGAGTGACTTACATGCACTTTGTGTACTCATACCTCTTAAAAAAACCCTGTCCCTATCTTGTTCCTCAACATCAAGTTTAAGAAGGGCAGCACAACATGCAACAAATTTAAAAAATCCATGTCCCTGCACCCCTCTTTTCAASAGCATTGTATCCTTTTGGCTGCTCCCTGAGTAATGCCACCAAGATGGATCTTGTCAGTGATACTGCATAAATAGTAAACCCTTTGTAAAGGCTTAAGAGACTGTAGTGACTCTTGTCATATGGGATGGATGAATTTCCCCATGAGGGGAAGGGGCAAGTGTGTCTGCCCCAAGAGAGAGGTGTCGTAGAATTAGGCAAGAGGCATCAAAGAGGAGTTGCYAGAGCTGCCAGACTAAGTCAGGCCAGTGCTGTAGCTAGCTCTGGGATCCTGTCCCTAGTGATGAGAACCAGATGCTGCAGAAGACAGCATAAATAACCGGCAGAGAACAGAAAAGTGACAGTCCTGGTCTCTAGTAATTGGAGATCTGATATCCCTGATTRCCTGTAATTATCTGCCCTTCTCTGGATCTTATCAAGTCTTTGGACTTTAGGGATTCCTGTGGTGTTATTTCTGCAGAGTTATTGATAAAAAGTTGTGTGAAACAAGCTTTCCCATCTGCTGGTTTTGTGAATTTCCTGTCTTTGTATACCACTGAGTATTCCTTTGTCCTTCGAACAACCTTTTATCCTATTCTCCGTCAGAGAGGAGGCTGCTGTAAGCGGGAGCTGGTTTGGCCTCTTCGGAGTCCAGTCTAAGACGGCTAATGCCGTAGTTCCCAGGCAGCGAGGTTCAGGGAATGCGTGTCTGCGGGGAGGAGGGGTGCTACCAGGGCAGCTGCTGGGGAGGAGAGAAGCATCATGGCTGTGAAGCAGGGAAAGATGCCAGCTGAAGTGGTTTTGAGAAGAGCCCAGTTCAGCAGAGGGAGGAAATGGGAAGCAGTGCAAAGGAGCAAAACAGCAGATATCATTGGGCTGACTTGCCACCTTTCAGCCCTGGTGCACGTCCCAGCTGGGTAGCTTCAGTTCCTGCATTTTTCTGTGGAATACCAGTCCTCAGATATCCAGAAGTCACCTTGATATGGTGACATGACAGATCAGGAGCCTGATCTGACTTTGGACTTGGTCCTTCTTTGGACTGCCTGAAACCAGACGACTGCCTGAAATCTCTTCCATTGGACATTATTCTGTGATTTTGTATACCTCCTCTTGCGGCTGGGACCTTCCTGCTATTGCTCCATCTGCATCCTGAATTGTCTGTGTGCACATGGGTTAGAACATATCTGAGGGAAAGAAGGAGGAATGAGGGTACAAGATAAAAAAGAYTGGGCACTGCAGTGTTAATGAATACTGTAACTGGGGAAAAGGAGCGTATCTCCTGTTGAAGCCATACAGTCTGGTCAGAGAGGGAGCAGAGTAGCAGTCTTCTGTGCCAGACAGCTTATGTGTCTTCCCTGAAGATTTGAAATCCCTAACTGCTGCTCATGGGCTTGTGCGAAGAGATAAGGATGGGCTCCAGATCTGAATCTATAAGCCTTAATTCTTTCTTGTATTGTGGGTTAGCAGAACACGGTAAGATTTCTCCCTGGATTTACTTGCTACTCCTTTTTCCACTTTGATASCTACTCTGCAGTCTTCCCATAGGGGATGGAGAGAGGATTAGGTGAGGAGGGCTCAATGCAATATTTTAATCTTCATGTACATACTAAAATACRCAGGAATATCACCATTCCATCTTGCACACATCTTCAGAAAGTACACCTTGGCTTCTGCTCTTGCTCAGCGTCYGATGCATATGGAACTGATTTTGAGAAAGCAGGAGATCTCTTGGACATTCTTGGTTCCTCTCCTGACCACAAGCCTGGAGTCCTTCAGATTGGAGAAATAGGGTTTGCCCACAGTTTGAGATCATGTATACATAGTGACTTGTACATAGCAACACACCTYCAGAAAAACAGACTTCTGTGTGTCATCATTGAGAGACGGCATATGAGACGTACTTGACTTAGGCACAAACTTACTCTTCCTTGGGAGGCACTAGAGGATTGTTGAGACAACGTGCTCATTGCGGACACCGACCGTCAGGGCTGTGTTGTGATTTCATTACGAGCCGTGGAGCACACGCTGCGATTCCTGTCCCGCTTTGTTTGGTAGAAGCATGCAGCGCATTATCTGCGGTTGTCAAAATGTCATTAGWTGCAAATTTGGTGGCTCGCGTGGCCGGAATAGGACGGGCCCACCAAGGCTTGTGTGTTGACATCAGGAATTGGCTCCCACTTCGTTCTYCTCCTCTGCTGAGCTCGTTTCCTGCTTGTTTGCAGCTCTGGGCCCCTCTCCCACGCCGAAAGCCAGCGTGCCAGGTACGCAGCTGCTGGCCTGCTCGCTCAGCCTCCTGCAGCTGCGGCAGCACCGGGGTCCCAGAGCAGGAAGGATGCTGCAGGCCTCTGGTGCTGTTTGTGCCGTGTTTTCCCAGAGACGTGTTGCTGTGCGTAAAGTGGCATGGTCTCAAAACTGTGGGCAAATCCTTTTCATTCAGTCTTAAGGATGCTGCTTGGGGCTTTTGATCAGGAAAGGGGCAGAGAAGATGTCAAAGGGATTGCCTCCTCTTTTCTTAAAATGAGGTTGCTGACTACGGGGGTTGTGTGCACAGCAGAACGCTGCTAAAAGCAAATATCCTGCCACCCTGGGTTAAGCGGTGTGGCTGTATTGTCCCTCCTGTCACCCAGCGTGTGGGCTCCCTTGTGCGCAGGGTGAAGAAATCTTCGAGGTTTGTAGTATTTGGCAACCCTGTTTGTGGTAAAAAAGGAGCCAGTGGGGCTCCAGTTCACCTCAAGCCCTATAAACATAGGTGTTTATAGCATTTAAAKAATTTGAAATGATAGCTGATTGTCCAAGCACAGTACGGTAACAAGACAGAGAGGAAAGTTTCCCTGGGAGGAGTTTCCGCATGTTTTCCATTAGCAGTCAGACAAGGGACCGGGCAGAGGAAAAGGCATGAGAACAGCCTTTCACCATGACCTCACGAAGAGATTTCCCAGCTCAAAGCTCAGCTCTGTTGCAGGACTGAACAAGCGGAAGAAAGCGCAACTGGTTCCAGGCTACTGGTTGCTTTATTGGTGTCTTATTTTTATTTTATAGCAAACTGTCTGAATAAGGGTTCTTGGGGGTCTAAAAGCCCCAGATGGAAGAATAGGTACGTATTTATGGTCTGTGGGCAGAGAGACATCAGCCTCAGGACATGTTGTAGCTGCTGTACGGATGCTGCATACGTGACCAGTCAGTCCCATGCACTCCAGATGYATCCAGCTTGTGGTGCGTTGGTGTCAGAGTTAATGACTGTTGGAGGTGCTGGGTCTGTCTGCAAAGTCAGCTGGCATGTGCCTCGTGTCTGTTTGTCCAGGCGTTTCCAGCCTCTGGAGATCCTACACCAGTCTCTGGTTTTTTCTTTTTTTTTTTTCCTTTCTCTCTGCCTTGTCAAAGCTTCCGAACAGGAAAAAGACGACAGGCAGGGGAGAAATCCCCACGAAGTGAAGAACAGAGACGGAAAGTTCGGGTGCAGTTCTGTGGCCCTTCTTTACACAAGTCCTGATTCCTGCTCAAACTCAGTCGGGCTACCTGCATGAGTATGTAGTGCCTGGGTGAGAAAGGTGTTTGAATCAGGCATCCTAACCTGCAGTCTCTTGCTTTTTCTGCTRGGGCTGGGGTTTCCTCAGGTGAAGCCTTTGACAAGGCTGGCTCGTGGTATTCCCCACTGCTCACCTAATTGTGCTGCGGTGTGGGGGAGGAAATGAGTTGCAGGGGAGGGTGCGAGCACCTTAAACCGGTGTTGCCACCGGAGACTTCACCTGGCAAAACCACAGTGTTCCTCACGCACGCATGTGCTGTGGTTGATGACAGCAGCCAGTTAGCGAGTGCTGAAAGGGAGCGAAAGGAAGGGCTGGGGCCTCCGCTCCTCCCAGCTGCTCGGGAGGCAGTGCCTTGCTCCGGGGAGCGTGGCTGTGGGGTTGTGAGCAATCCCTCGGGTYGTGGGATCATAGGCTACAACTAACTGAAAACCAGGAGGGCATCTGTTAACTCTTAAAAACAGACTTGTAGAATTAAGATAAATGAGAGCCTTACAAACTTTGTGGCTATTGCAGAAGAAATTACAGGGTTCAATATATATATATAGCCAGTCCAGTGGTTTCTGTGTATTTGGACTGTAGACATATGAAAAGGAAGGCTTYAGCCCAGCCAAACTCAATTCCCTATATGGGGAATTCATGTAAGGTCAGCAGCTTTACACCCCAAAGCTGTGCATCTGTAATCATTAAGCACGTATATAGGAAGCTGTGCAGGCAGATGTATCACTTACCCTCCTTCCTACGCCGTCTGCATTTTGGTTTTGATATTACTAAAAGCTTCAGTAAGGAACAGTTTTTATCGTGTCGGATGTTACAAGTCGTCTGTGCCAGTTTCCAAGTCGGAGTGTGGGTTTGCGTGGCTGGTGCCTTTCCAAGAGCTGGAAGGAGGAGTRTACCAGGGCTGGAAATTCCTGGTGAATGCAAGAAGCTGTAAAACCTCCTAYTGGGTGATCTGTGACAGTGCGACAGCCCGACGGCCTTGTCCGACTTCTCTTGCTGAAGCATAAAAAGGCTGTGTGGAGCTGCAGATGCTTTCCRTGATGACTAATGAGAGAAAATCCTAAGTGCTTGGCTGGTTTTCCTCGCAGGACAAATGCTCAGTGTGGTTGGTGAGGTGTTTTTTTTTTTTTTTCCCCTTATCCCCTCCCTCCCCCCCCATCTGAGTATCTTCATTTGTTTGAGAGCATCCCTCTTCCTGGTAAAAATACTAGTTTCAACAGTAAAAGCTTATTTGCGAAAGGTCCGAGGTCAAGGGCGGATTTGAGAGAGAGCAGTCGAATGCCGAATCCCGGGTGGGTCAGCGGTGAGGTGTTTGCCTGCAAGGTGGGAGCTGCAGCCGGGCAGTCTCTGCTCTGACTGTGTCAGTATTTATGCGGACTGGAGCAAGACCAGCAGGAGAAGTGGAGGCACCCCATGGTAGCCAGCACCGGGGTGGCTAGCTCTGTTTTCTCTGATGTGGGCTACGGCAGGGCGACAGTGTGTTTCTAACATCGTAGGTGGGTGTCTGAGCTGTGGGGCCATTGGCAGCTTCTTTTCAGGGAAGATGAAAACACTTTTTTTTGAAAGGTTTGAACTTCATTCAGATGTGGGATGGGAGCATATTTGTGGAGGGGCGAAGCAGATCCACCCAGGCCTGCTCACACCCAGTAGTTAGGAAGATGAAGGGTGCTGGTCTGCAATTCAGGTCTGTAACATCAAGCACAACCCAGCTAATACGCGGTCTATGGACCCATGCAGATGAGTTAATTCGCATGTACAGCCTTTCAGAGAATTTCCATGCAAAACTATCTGATTGTAGTGTACGTCAATCGAAGTAAGATATGCTGCTGCCTTCCTTATATGCCTGCTGGTAYGTTCTGCTCTGCTGTCCTAAGAGGGAGCAAGCTGTACCAGGGTGAGGTGGTAGCAATGCCAACAAAAACAGGCAAAATGAGGGACTGTCGAGCAATAGAAAGGCTTAKGCAACCAGACTACTTTTATGGGACAACCATCAAGTAAACCTGGTTGCTCCGGAGACAATCTCTGTTTTATTTAGAGCTGTAATTGGAGGAGAGCTGACAGCTTCGAAGTCACACTTTTGTCTGGAAAGTTTGTRTGGGATCATATCTTGTCGGTAACAAACAACAAGGGTTGATGCAGACTGAAACTGTGGATGTTGTCCTCACRCTGTGCATGTTTGATGGCTCTGTTTGTATGTTTGCCTTTTGAATAGGGAGACGGAGATGCACTTAGAGTTTAACACAATTTTAGTATATTGAAGTGGTTTCTCACAGGCTGCTTTGCAGATTTTTAGTTTTGATGGTTTTGATTTATGGTTTCTTTTTCTGCTCCAGCTTTTACATTTTTTTTTTTTACTGGTGAAGCTTGTTAAATTTAATAGTCTCTTAGGTATTTCATTTTCATGCGTGCATTCTGTTCCTTGGAAAAGCTGCCCAAATGTAGAGGTGAAACGATGATTGGGTTAGAAGAACAGGTTACAAAGATCAGAAATAAAAGGGCTGCTAGAAGGATGCAAGATTTTGGGGCTTACTCCTTATACTCCCTGTCCGTGCATATGACCTGTGCTATATTTCCCTGAGTCTGCTAGAGGAGAGAAAAGTTACAGATGTCCTGCAGGTTATACRTACAAAATATGGTATTACAGTTGAAGATCCCCATATTGAGCAATTCAAAATTAGAAGCATTGTAATGCATCATTCTGGACACCAGACAGCAAAATTTCCATGTTCATCCCTTCTGCAGCACTGTGATAATTCAGTGATTAAAATTAAAGAAAAAAAAAAATCCGTAAGGTTGTTTTGCACTTGAAGAACATGATACTGAGAAATCTTCCTTGGGCCGCTCACTGGGGCTTACATTCAGAGAAATACAAGACTGCCCTCAAAGCCTTYTGTTTAGCTTGTGTTTAGTCTTTTTCTCTGTGGGTTGTGTTATTTTGTTTCTTGGGTTTTCTTTTGCTTTTTATTGACAGAAAAAAGGATGAATCATGGTTCCTGGAAGCAGAAAACAGGCTGTTTGATTATCACTGCTGGGAATGCTGTGTAGTGAAACTGTGGGTGAGGGAGTAGGTGGTTCTACTTCTGCTCGTCTTGCAACTCCTAAATATGATCATAAACAGCTGAATTTGTGTCAGGCTTGCAACTCTGATTGTAACTACACCCACCTCAGTTTGGGGTACACGCTTTATCATCAGTGTGGGTTAAAATACACTTCTGGGAGGCATGATATCTGAGGTTGTTCCACATCTTCTTGAGCGGCTGCTTCTGGCTGCCGAAGTCTGTGTGCACATGAAAGTGTGCTTTTGTCTATGCTCATGATCTGTTTACTTTGTTTCTAGGGCTCATCACAATAAAAGAAGCCCATGATATAGAAGCCAGACTTAATGAAGTGGAAAAGCTTCTGAAGACTATTATAAACATGCCCTGGAAGGTGAGTAAGCCAAGTTCCACATTTAGCCCAGCTTGACTCCTCCTTGATGGTGACACGCACTCTCATGCAGATTAGAAAGTGATGGGCTTTGCCAAACTCTAAAAGAAGCAGCAATTTATTGAGTATCTTGGAGAAGTGCTGAGTGCCAGAACCGTGGAATGACGTCTCCAGGCTGTTGCTTGTAATAAGTCTTTCTGTTGTACTATGAAGGGGTGGAAAGGGAGAAGAGGGACAAARCAAACTACTGGTAAAAACAGAGGTCTGTTTCTTTTTCTCTTTTTAAGTATTCAAGATCTGAAGTCGTCCTCACGTTCTTTGAGAGATCTCCTTTGGACCAAGTTCTGAAAAATGACAATGTCCATAAGATTCAGCCAAGCTTTCAAAGTCCAGTTAAAATATCAGGTAAGAGTTGTTAGCTTCCCACATTTGACACAAGAATTACAAAATGAAAATTACTTTATTTGCTGTTCCCCTTATTCTTTCTCCACCAGCAATTCAAAAGATAGTTCTCCATAGTCTGCTTTATAATATAAAACATACAATTAGCCTTGACATAATATGTAACATGCATTCAGGCAGTAAAATGGCAGGTGAAATTGAAGGCTGATAAATGCAAAGAAGTGGATGTGAGGAAAATGCCGTCCTCACTATTGTCACATATGATAGTGCTGTTACCACTTAGGAAGGAGATTTTGAGGCTATTGATACAATTCTGTAAAAAAGTAAGCTCAGTGCCAAGCAGCAAAACCAGCAGTGAGAATATTAGATATTACTAGGAAAGGAGGGGAGAATAGAAGAAAGGAGCACCACCCCATCCTGAAYACAGTGTGCGCAATTCTGGTCTCTCAATCTCAGAAAGGATATAATAGAATTTAAAAGCATACAAATAAAGGACAAGGATTCAAATCGTTGAACAGCTTCTCTAAGAAAAAGGTTAAATAAAGAAGGGCACTTCAACTTTGAGAAGAGATGACAGAGCGGGGATATGATGGAAGTCTACAAAGCTGTGAATAGGAGGAGGTCAATTATCCTGTACTTCTCATGAAAAAAGAACTATAGGTTATCCAATAACGTTGACAGACAACAGGCTTTAAACAAACAAAGGAAAGGTTATAATATTGTTTTGTTTCCATACGGAGCACAGTTAAGGAGTGGAACTCTTGTCATAGGATATGGTGGAACTGAAAGCATAAATGACTTCAAAAAGAAATTAGACAAGCAAGTGGAGGAAAAGTACATTGAGACCTGTCACAGGTGGAGACATAGGAAGTTTCTAAACCACAGATCGCTTGTGGGTAAAATGGAGAGCAGTATTACTCTATCCTTGCCTATTCTTTGAGCCTTTCCCCTCTTSATCTTTGACTCACTGTTGTTAAAAGGTTTGTGAACTTTTGGTGTGCCTGGTTTTGTATTTCTATTCCAAAACATTTCATTTGAGCCTAATGGCAACTGCTGGTTTTGTATCACCAGAAGAGTTTATTTAGGAGAGTGAAATAAAGTGAAATACTACATAGTCCTCCATGGTGCATAAAGTGTTTAGCATGAAACTGGTATCAGTTTTCTTAGGTATGAACAGCATATTGGTTAATGGCCAGTCAACGTGTCAACATGCTAAAGGCGTAAACAGTGTGTCTTAAGGATCGATCTTATACATAGGGTAGACTTTTTGTAATTGATCCCGAGCTCTGGTTCTAAGCGAACTAGTCCTCTGTTAAATAAATAYTCTTTTAATTAAATGGTAAATGGTTTACGAGCCCACCAATAACTCTTTAGAAGTGTACCATGTAATACAGAGCCTCAGTGAGAAGCATGGTCTGGCCAGCCCATGTGGGCTGGTGCCTTCTTGTAGGGCCCCCTGAGCCCAGGCTGCAGTGCAGTGCAGGGATTGTGAAGAAGAGCCCCCGGGGTCCTTCTGCAAAGGGGGGTGACGTAGGTCTGGCTTCCTGGGAGCGCGAGACGGGAGCCAACATGTGTGTCTCAYGCCCCATCTGTGGCTGGGGAGGTTTGGATGATGTCTTGAGTCGATGTGGAAACCTCAGGTAAAATGCTTCGTTGTGTATGTTCCTGACATTAGTCATCTCCCAAAGGCTGAACGTGGTTACTCGCTTTGCTCCTGAACGCCAGGACGTGCTCTCAGCACTGACCCTTGAGAGCATATTTACTGGTTTTGTCTGAAATATTTTGCTACTCCATGAGACTGGAGCTGCAAAGTCCTAGCGCCTGCCCGTTATGAAATGAAGGATCCCCAAACTATATGCTGTAAAAATGTTTCAAAGTGTGGCTTCTGTCAGTGATGTCTTGTTCTTTTTGCAAACAAGCAAATATCAAGAATTAATGTATTTGGAATTACATTGGTTAGAAACTGCAGTGTTGCTCTGGCTTGGGGCTTTTTGCTGTTTGGAAGGGTTTCATATAATGTTTGTGAGGGTGTGTACCCCTTTAGGGCACACATACTCTGCGTGTGCATGACTGAATACATCACGTGGTAGGTACAACAGAGAGAAGATGGTCAAGACGAACCTAAATTCAGAGTGAGGGTGCCTGGCTGATGGACAGAGGCTAGCGGCAGAGGGAACCCTCCTGCCAGCCTGTATGTAGAGGAGCTGTGGAAACCRTGTTAGCTGAATAATAACATGTTTTGTTTTAATTCTAAATTAATTTTGGTAGAGACGAGACATACCTAATTAATTGGAGGAAGATTTTCCTACCTATGCAGCTATCCAAAAGCATCTTGTGGTAATTAGTTTTATCATTTAAGTGATTGCTGCAAAGAATTTAAGAACATGGGCGGAAATTTGATGATACTYGACATTTGCCTCGTCTGAATGTTGCACACTAGAAATGGTTTCAGTGTCTGGTGGCGTCGGTAGATGGCAGCAAATGTTAACGTCTAAAGCAGTGGAATGCTGTAACTCTTAGGTCATGTCAAGGACAGTAAGAAAACACTGTAGTATTCATGTTAGTCGTAGTGCAGCCTTCTACATGGCTTGCAGACTTAGATAAGCAGGCAAAAATGTTTTGTATTCTCTGAAAAAACAAACTATCCCCCACATGGGCCTGTTCAGAGTGGTAGGTGATGGGGAAGAGAGAAAGGGCCCCCCTCTTAGGTGAAAGTTGAATTTGAATTTATGGTGTAAATCTTATTCTGCAGTACGATGTTGGTTCAAGATGAGTCATGACAGAAGTGTGATTCTACTGGGATTCAGTGTTTTTTACCACCCCCAAATGTATTCTGCTAAAGTGAGTCGCAGTAAAATACAGACTAAAAGTCAAAGATGTCTTTCTCAAGAAAAATAGGGAAGTGAGTTCTGGCTTTACCTTAATGTAGGAACATGTAAATGTACMCTTAAAAAAATTACCTCTCCTCTTTCTCCTCTCCTGCTCATTACTTGAACCATATAGTTGAAATTCATCTGTTTGAGGCAAGGTCTTAGGGGTTCCCTCTATGTGCCTACCATATTTTCTGCTACAGACTAATTTCCTTTTGTTTGTGCTGATAATGAAAGGCTGTAAGACAGGGTCCTCGTACCTTGAGGCAGATCATGAGTCATCCGACTTAACTCAATGCTGATTTATATAGAGATGTATGTTCATTTTGTGGTGGCCCTAGCTTAACCTAAGATTGTGTCACTGAAAGAAATCCTTGTGACTTGCCTTGTTTGCCTTTCCATGTAGCACAGATGTGGATTAACTTCTCATTCACATCAAATACTACTCATTAATTATAAACTTTCCCCATGGTAGTAAGTCAGTGGAATTAGGTGTAAATTTTAGCTGTTCTGGATTAAAGGCTTCTTACACAGTGAGAAACAAATAAGCAGAGTTGAAGGCGATGTAGAAGATGGTATTGCTTTACATGACTTAAAGATGGTGGTTGAATTAACTTGGAAGGTCACTTTTTATTTCCTTTTTCCTGTCTTTTTGATTTTTGCTTAAGTGACTTAAGCCTGGGACTGTCTAGGAAAAATACAATTATGTTTTGGTAATGGTAGGTTGCAATATGTGGATGGGCTGCCATTCTGCTAAGGGTGATGGGAATTTTGCTACTGGCAATAACAGGGCTGAAACTGGGCCTTGCTTCAAATGCTCTGTGTCATGAATTGATTACATGAACAAAATTGCTTAAGCGCTGGCAGTTTGCAGATGTAAGAAGCTATGAAACCAACTCTTCATTCCTGCGCTCACGTGCAGATTTTCAATGTCACGCACACATCTCAGTTCATAACCATGTCAATTACGTATGATATGCAGTTGTTTTCCAGCTTTTTTTTGGATTTTCATCTTGTTTTCTTTCTTCTCCCGACAGAAATCATGCGATCAAATGGATTTTGTTTAGCCAACACTGAAACAATAGTCATTGACCACAGTATACCCAATGGAAAAGAGAAGCACCTGGACGTAGATTCAGCAGAACATTTGTAAGTAGGGTTTGTGCATGAGTAATGCTGTCAGCTTCAGATAAACTGTAGCTTTCCCACCCCCCTAGCAAAATGTTATCCTCTGTCTAGGAGCAAGGCTGGTACAGCTGTCATTCTAACTGGTTAGAGATTACTGGGCCTGATTGCTAAYGCTTCACAGCTCTTTCTATTAAAATGGATAAAATGGCTGTCGGTGAGAATGATTGATCCTAAGGAGCTCAGTCCTCTGTGTATGGAAAAAAAGCTGTAGTTGTCATATGGGTTGTGCCAGGTGAGAACAGAGGTGTTTTTTCTTTCTCTCATGACTGTGATGAGAGCTGGTTTGAGCCCAAATTTGGAAACTCAAACATCCTTACAAATGGAATACCCTACTGTGAAGGGTATGCTTTATTTGGGAAGCAAAACACCATCGTCGGAGGAGGGGAGCACACCTCTGAATGTAATCAAAGGAAGCTCAGCAGCTGCTCAGGTGCTGCGGCAGGCTGGGACTTGCTGAAGCATGTGTATTTCATTAGGGGAGAGGGAAGTTAGATTAGTCTTATTTGTAATTCTGCCTCCTAATGCATGTAGGTATTCTGGGGTCAGAGACCTGTAACCAGGAGGGCTTTTCATGTATGCCCTAGGTCAGTGACTGTATTGACAGGTGACATTGATGGAAATCTGCTCCTACAGATTTCTGTCAYAGAAGGTGATTGATATTTCAGTGAGTTTCAGGTAGTGAAACATTTAAATATTTTTAATGAGAAACATTGACCTACTTTTTCATTAGGGCAGTCAAAATGATGGAAACAGAATACCAAAAGCCTTGTGGAGGCTTTATCTGAATGCAGTGCTCTGTCTTGCCACATTTGAAATGTGGTCATTGTCAGTCTGTGGAAAGGTTTAGAGCCTGACAAGATTTTATCACGGGCTGGAGTGTATCTCTGGCTCCAGTGTAATTTCTTGAAGTCTTTCTATTAACTTATCACTTAGTGTTTTGAACCTTGACCTTGCTAACAGCATTTAAGCTTATAAGCTTGTATTAGTGAGGCTGAAGCGACACACTGGAGGTAATTCTGTAAGGCCAATGTCTGGAGATTAAAGTAGTCATAGTTCATAGCGGATCACTCTTTAGTACTGAAGTGACAAATAATAAGAGCAAATTACCAAAGAAAGCCTTTTCCTGCCTTATTTTGATTATTTTAAAAAAAATTTATTAAAAAAAAAATTAAAATCTAGTTTTGATTTTWAAAATGTGCTGCAGCCCAAGCAAAACTTACTGGTCTGGGATCAGACACTACCATCATCTAACTGTCATCCCTTTGAAGTCAGAGACTATTAAGATCAGAAAATAGTAATATGATAAAAACTCTGTGGTAGGCGTGGTTTCCCAGAAACTGTGGTGGAAGAAATAAATCTAGGATAACAGCCTGGCTTTGTGCATTTGTATTTTAACTTCCCTGAAGGAAGTTAAATCAAGAGTCAAGACGTTAATAAATTTCAAATGTCTGGTTTACGTGGTGCCCTAAATTTTCCCATCCTGTAGCTTTATTTTATAACTGAGAGGTAATACCTAGGAGATAATGGCACTTGTGTAGCACAGCTGTTTTGTAAAAATTGAACTTTTTTTAAAAGCAGAAGTTTTCTATACTGTTGCTTTAAATGTAGGTTAGTAGCCCAGAAAAGAAGCTTTAAAATCTTTCAAAATCCTATGTAGTTCCTTTTTGGTCTCTGTAAAATTGGATTTACGGGATTGGTGTTTTCTGTTCTGAAGTCAGAGTTAATTCCTTGTGGACTTCTGTATCCTCGGGTGCTTTTTCCTTTCAGCAAGATTAAACTCTGTATGACTTTTGGGTTTTGGCTGCTGATGTACTTGAATCAGACATTTTGCAAAACAAACCTTATTTTTTGGAGAGAAGCACTTGGAGCTTCACAGGTAGCATTCATTCCCCGAGGTCCCGCTGCACTAGTTAGCTGTTGTAGCCTGCAGCACTACCTACCCAGTGATCCATCAGCTGAAAAGTCTCATACTTGTTGCAAAAGAAACTATAGCATTTTTGCAAGTTAGTTGCTTGCTCTGTTGTTCTAATGTAGTTGCTTTCTGCTTCCTTCATTTTCTAATTTTAGTTGGCAGTACACCATACTGTTGCAAAACGTGGTGAACCCAGTTTGCATGTATACGACACCCAACAGTCAAAATGCTTTTGTTACCAACAGGTCTTTTTTGCTCAGCATCCATGTGGCATAAATAGCCCTTTTATGYGTGGTTCTTGGAGTACTCTGCAGTCCTTTTGAAAGGAAAGGTGTAAATAAATGCATTCAAACTTATGCTTTGGCTTTGTTACAGAGGTGCCAGGACTGTTTGCACTTCTGTCTTTCAGSCCAGCAGCAGAGGCTGTGGCATTGGACATGCTGCCTTTTTGGCAAATTCACTCCAGTACTAGATGTGCATTTTCAGGACGGTGCTAYCATTGTCACAAGCATCTTGCGGTCCACGGGAGAGACTTTCACAGGTGGCGATGCAAAAGCAGCACCGAGATGGTGAAATTAGATACAGAATTCTTCCAGGAAAACAAAATCCTACTCTTGACAGGAAAAGAAAATGCTTCCCCTGTGCTTTTTAGTTTTAGATGGGAGGAGATCTGTTCAGGTACTGCTTGTACATAAGGTGATGRGAGGAGCTGGGCTGTTGTCTCACACCATGTTTACACTGGGGTTACTCTTGTGAGTTAACGAGAAGCATTGTAGAATCATAGAATTATTTAGGTTGAAAAAGACCCTTAAGGTCATCTAGTCCAACCTGACATTGAGTAAACCTAACACTGCCAAGTCCACCACTAAACCATGTCCCTAAGTGCCACATTTGCATGTCTTTTAAATACCTCCAGGGATGGTGACTCCACCACTCCCCTGGGCAGCCTATCCCAGTGCTTGACTACCCTTTCTGTGAAGAAATTTTTCCTAATATCCAATCTAAACCTCCCCTGGTGCAACTTGAGGCCATTTCCTCTYGTCCTATCACTTGTTACTTGAGAGAAGAGACCAACACCCGCCTCTCTACAGCCTCCTTTCAGGTAGTTGTAGAGAGCGATAAGGTCTCCCCTCAGCCTCCTCTTCTCCAGGCTAAACAACCCCAGCTCCCTCAGCCGCTCCTCATAAGACCTGTGCTCCAGACCCTTCACCAGCCTCGTCGCCCTTCTCTGGACACGCTCCAGCACCTCAATGTCCTTCTTGTAGTGAGGGGYCCAAAACTGAACACAGTATTCGAGGTGTGGCCTCACCAGTGCCGAGTACAGGGGCACGATCACCTCCCTCYGCCTACTGGCCACACTATTCCTGATACAGGCCAGGATGCCGTTGGCCTTCTTGGCCACCTGGGCACACTGCCGGCTCATGTTCAGCCGGCTGTCGACCAGCACCCCCAGGTCCTTTTCCGCCGGGCAGCTTTCCAGCCACTCTTCCCCAAGCCTGTAGCGTTGCCTGGGGTTGTTGTGACCCAAGTGCAGGACCCGGCACTTGGCCTTGTTGAATCTTATACAATTGGCCTCGGCCCATCGATCCAGCCTGTCCAGGTCCCTCTGCAGAGCCTTCCTACCCTCAGGCAGATCAACRCTGCCGCCCARCTTGGTGTCATCTGCAGACTTACTGAGGGTGCACTCGATCCCCTCGTCCAGRTATTTGATAAAGATATTAAACAGAACTGGCCCCARTACTGAGCCCTGGGGAACACCGCTTGTGACCGGCCGCCAACTGGATTTAACTCCATTCACCACAACTCTTGGGGCCCGGCCATTCAGACAGTTTTTTACCTAGCGAAGAGTACACCTGTCCAAGTCATAGCTTCTATGGACCATGTTTCCCTCTTCTTCCTAGCGAATGTGAGCAGCAACTCTAATGCACTAACAGAAGTTAAAATGATAAAGAAGGTTGTCTTACAGAACAAGGAGTAGGCCCTTGTGAAGGATGGTGTGTCTGTCAAAGTACTTCGGGGAAAAAATAGYAAGGCCAGCAGTTTGGGCATTTAGGAATCTGCATGTCCATAGTAGTTTGCAGAGTTTATTTTGGAAAAAAGACCTGTTGGTAACAAAAGCATTTTGACTGTTRGGTGTCGTATACAGCTGCTAGCTGTAGTAAACAGTCCTGGTTTATTTGGTTTGGTTTCRTATGAGCACTCTAGAGCAGTGCTTTGTAGACTTCTGTGCCCACGCTTCCTTTTTGGCGGCAAGGAAAGATTTCTGCGTGACCACAGCGTGTGAATGCCACTGCTTTGTACCGCACATGCTGCTCGTAGTACCCTATCAATGAGGCTGAAGAACCACAAAATCTGTGGGGCCTTCCAGCTGTAATAATCTAGTTCTATACAATTGACAAGAGAAGGAGAGCAGAATCTGAATAGCCTTCTTGCCTGCTCTTCAGCTTTCTTCATTCTGTCTGCACCACTGGTATTTCATAATCTGTTGTTTCTGGATCACTAGGAGTCCATAAGACAGCACAACATGATCTGTGAAGTGCTTGCAAGGTACCAAGTCAACTCCCTTCTGCACATGTTCCCACATATGCAGGCAAGCAAACAGCCTGAAGGGAGTAGAGGAATGAGGGTAGTAAACGTTCAAAGTTCAGTCCCATTTCTGTTTCGTTGTAAGTAAAGTGTATAGCAACAGCACTGCAGGAGAAAATCCATGAGTTGTTGCTCAAAAAACATTGTGGTCCTCATAGTTAAAAAAGAGGTGAGGAGGACCAGGTAGGAGTGTGGAAAAGACAGAGTTGTGTCCATACATTGCAGGATGTAGAGACCATGCTATCCAATAACCTGTGATGCTTCTGAAGAAAGTTTTGGGGAGAGATGGGAGTGGGAGATTTATCTATTTGCTTACCCTAMCACTCTTCTTCGGGTCCTCTGAAGTACCTGACTCCTAGGGCTCTCTAGGGTGAGGTTAGAGGGATGTCTGCAGTTGCCTCACTTAACTAAAGGAGTCTAACTAATTCATGTGTAGGTGAGGTGCAGTTTTAAACCAAATTATTGTAAAGCTTCATCTGTTTATCTGCTAGTCAGGGAGCTGCAGTATTCCAGCCTAAATAGGTGTTAGAGACACATCCTATAATCAGAGCTAGGTTAGGATTTCTTTTTCCATCTTGTGCAATTTTTCAGTTTCTATTTCATTTTTTTCTCACTCCATCAGAATGAATGCAAGTTCTTTCAAAATATTAAAGACAGAGTGTGAGAAAAAGAAACTTAACAGTTCAAGTCCCTTGCTTGAACTGAGATGAGATTTAATCCTCGGCCTGCAGTGACTGCCTTTAACTGCTAGGCTATCTGGCAAGAAGTAAAATGTTTTCTTACTGCAGAAATTCAAGCCTCCTTGGAACGGGAACATGTGTAACTGAGGAAAGTGTAGGTTTTAACAAGATGCCTTCTGGTTGAGAGTAGGCATGAAACKGTGGGTAATCCTTGCAAAAGTTCCGATTATAACACAGGAGTTAGGAATTGGGAAGGAAAATACCAAAACAAGTGAAACTAAATTTGGGAATCTCTTTATATTCGGATATTCTCTGTTTGTCAAAACCTAAATCTCGTGCCATGGGGGAGAACAGCGAGGCTCTGGAGGAAGGACACTGTGGTCGTTGTCTCCTATTTGTGTTAGAYGTTTGGCCTCATACAAAAGCCAAACCCAGAGAAGGTACCTGTGAAGTGAAAGGGTGAGAGTCCAAGTTCGGATGGGAAACAAAGGCAGTTTCCTTTCCACTTCTGTGTGGGAACTGAGGCATTTTGTGTTGCTGCCACATGCTGTGAGAACAAAATGGAAGGATGTGAACCTCAGCTGCATGATTCACTCTTCCAGAGCTCACTTGCTGCTTACTTCCTTCCTCACTAGTAGCTTTGAAAGTCAGGGGTAACAAGATGATTTGCTTGCATGCACCATGGTTCTCATTGCCCTATGGTTTATTCATTTACACGTGGGTGTGGGGAGGAGGAGGTGTGGATGGGATCAGCTCTGAGTACTTTCTGGTGAAGATTTTCCCACACCACAGTGAAAGCTCTTCTAGATTTATAAAAATCTCATTGTAGAGGTATCCAGAATTGCCTGACAAGAAAGGCTATGTCCCAGGAAATCATTCATGTGTTAGTAGGAGGGAAGCCCTGGGGCCTGAAAACAAATTAATAATGGTTTTGATCCAGCTCATCTTAAATGAATGTGGTAACCAGGTGTCATGAGGTATGAAGTTCAAGTATTGTAATGACAAGTGCTGTGAAGAGTCATAAAAGTCCCTTTTACTGAAGACTGCTATCTAAAGAGATGAGAACTTGCTCTCCTAGTATGCYGCACAGCTGTGTTTTAGCATAGTTTTAAAAGGGAATAGCCATCCTGGTTTACTGAAAGCAAAATCTTCAGCCCATTCATTTCCATAGGTTATAAAGAARCAGGCTTTCTGTTTAAGGACATGGAGAGCAATGGTTTCCATTTACTTCTCAATTCTCTCAAGGAAGTGTTGAATCTTGCTTTATGAAAGTGACAGTAGATGTCATTGCTGGTGTCTCAAATAGGTTATGCTAGCATAATGGTACATAGGCTGATAGCAGAGAAACTATAGCTTCATGATTCATAGTTGATCTGCATGGAGCTTCMTTGACAACTTCTAGTATGAATTCGAATTTCAGGCTGCTGAGACAGGGAGTGAGATACTGAAGCTTTGGAAAAAGAGTTGGGACTCTAGATCTTTGTCTTGCAAACTGAGCTTCACAAAGCTGAAGCTGCAAACCAGCATTAGAAATACTTCTACTGCAAYACTGCTGTGGTGTGAAGCAAGTCCACATATTACATTTATTCAGAACTTTAACTTGCAGTACCAGCAGAAGCATTCTTGCCTGCAGCCCTTTTTCCGAGTAGTCCCCTCACAAATGTCGTTTCTCAAAATTTCCAGGGGTCAGTCTTCAGATATCCTAGCTTTCTCCCTCTCCCTCAGTACTTTTCTTCCAATTCCTTTGACTTCGATTTTCTAAATGAACATTAATGACTTAATGCCTTTTGCTGGTTTTTTTTTTTTTTTTATTTGTTTCTCCTTAGGTTCGAAACTGTTAGTGACTTTACCTCAGAGCTAGAAGACAGTGATGATCCAACAGCTTATGTCACCAATTTGACATACTACCACCTGGTCCCATTTGAGACTGATATTCTGGACTGAGGCTGCTCAGTGATGCAGTCAGCCAGCATCCAGCCCACTTCTTCGTCCATAGGCTCTGCTATCTCTGGCATTGCATCTCCGTGAATAAGGCTGTGCGGGCAAGACCAACAGCAGAGAAGTTGCAGCAAGTACGCCACAAAGCTGGTTTTGTAGTCTGGCCCTCTGTTGTGTGTTATGGAGACATCTTGTAAGGAGGTAACTGCTTCGCTGGTGACAAAAAACTCGTTTTCCGTGAAAGCAAGGCAGCAGAGGCCTCTTGGGGCTCAAGGAAATCTCTGCTGTGTCTGTGGGAATTGCCACTCTGACGCAGCCATCGGAAACTTGTGCTGTAGTATGCTGTCACCCATGCTCCTTGGCTTGCAGTGCAAGTTGAGGCTTCCTCTTTTAGGATACCACCAGAAACTTCCCCAGATGGCGTGACCACACTTTTTATGCTATGTAAGCGAGAAGGCGAGCAAACCAGCTGAATTTTGTCAGTTCCCTCTGCGGTTGCTTAGTGGAGGTCTTGCGGGTCACTTTTTGCTCAGCTACCGGATGACTGGTGCCTTACACGAGATGTCAGAAATACCATTGAGTGCCTCCGGGAAACAGAACACATGAGCTGACCGCTTTACTTCTTTTAATCATGGGTTTTTATATAATCACCGGAGAGGCGACTACTCTTTCCTGGAATAGTAAAGCAGACAGCAGCTGGCATTGCAGTGGACTGTGCACGATGTTTGGGTACCCATACGATTTCAGAGATCTGGAAAGCTGATGGGAAAGCTAAGCTGCCCTGCTAAGAAGGGTCAAGGCTGTGGCAGGCACTTGGATATGATTTTTTATTTTCATGTGGACCAGCAAATATGAATGGTGCTTACAGTTGTTTACATCAGAGAGATAATTCCCTATGCATATTTCTCCCCAGAGGATGGGGAGGAAGACAATGAGATTTATGTTGTGTTCGGACTGAAAAAGAGTGATAAGCTACAGTGTCTACAGTGGCAGGAGAAACACTCTCTCCACTGCCAGCCTGGCTCAAGGGGTCTGTCTAGCTTTCCGAGATCCGCCTGCGGGCCCACATACAGGCCTCGTTGTCATGTAATGCCATGGATTTCAGTGGAGGTAGGACAGTGGGAGCAAGAGCGGGATTGGACCCTGCAGCCTCTCGACCACCGAGTAGTGCAACATTAAAATCTCCTCAGGGTCTCTCTTGTGGAGCGCTCCAAAATCCTGGCTCTCACTGTGAGTGCTYAACACTTGCCAACGTGACCTTTCACTGAGCTTTTTGCGATCTGTTGGCAAACATGAATTTGAAAGGATCGAAATGGAAGGAATGCATTTTGGACTTGTTTCTTGGTAGAGAGGCTTGCTTGGTCCTGAAGAAGTTGATACAACTCCCTTCTGCAGACTTTTCATTTCTRTCTATAGAATAACAGTCAAACAGAATTTGCTAATGTAAATAATAAATTATTGAGAATCCTAATTCTTTTACACAGTATGTTTTTAGAATATATTTTAATGAAATAAAATATAACTCACCTTCTGTAGACGTTCTGCAGCTTAAAACAGCAACGACTTTTTTTTTTTTTTTTTTTTTGTCCCTTTCCCAACCATGCCAAATCCTTTCTTTCTTTCTCTAGTAGTTTTGGAAACATGTTAAGTTTTGGCAATTCTTCTGTGCTGCCTGTGTTGTTGCCCATACTGTAAGTATAGTGTGTACTCATGAGAAACCTCTCTACATAACTGTTGATCTTGTGTCTAGGTGTATGTGGTTTAATGCCACTAAGTTTAGTAGAGGAATTCTGCATTTTCAAGACTATTAGGTGAAATCGAATCTGGCAGTTATTCTTTTTGAAGATAAAGCGGATTCTTATATGTTAAATTTCTGGAATAGAAAGGGGTATGTCCTCACTCATGCAAAGGCTTTCCGAGCAGCCTCTTGAATTGGAATTATGGATGTTTTTTGTTTATTTATTTGTTTTACTCTTATTAGTTTTAAATCTTTTGTCAGTGCTTTCAGTTAATCATGGTGTGGTAGAAATAGCATCTAGTAAACATGTGCAGTGGATTGGGAATTGGAATATTTGATTTCAATTCCTGGCCCTGCTGTCAGCCTACCATGTTGCTTTGGGTAATTTATTTCCCTATCCCTGAGTTTTTCCTTGAGTAATATTTGTCCCCTGGTTCATTTGAWTGCTTCTATGAATTTTAACCACATGATAGCTACTTATCTTTTTTTAAAGCACTATAAAATCTATAGATTAAAAAATAAATAGAGAAGTATTGCTGATTTTTAAAATGTACAACCACATTCCTCATATGAAAACCAACTAAGCTGCATGCACAGTAAAGTCTTCAGGGAAGGGAGTCTAATGCAAAGGAACTAATCTACAAACAGAAGTTGCACCCATTTCACTTGGATTTTTCAAAAGCCATTTTTCCAGAGATGATGTCATGTAATTTATTTCTGTCAGCTGAAGTATGTTTATTTGATAAATCAAAGGAATGCAAATGACCATGTATATTACTTCRTGTCGCAAAAGAGTGGAATGCACCTCACTCAGAAGAGAGAAGCAGCAATATGGTTTTTTTAGGTAGAATAATAATTTTGACACGGTTCAATAAATTTGATGGAATTTAACAAAGTTTAACAGTGGTTTATGAAGGTTCATAAAGTTTGATGGCAAGGTTCACTTTATTAATTACTGCAGGGAAGAAACATGAAAAGGAAAATTGGGTTAGAATCAAGTTAGAATGATTCACACAGAGACCGGAGACGCAAAGCATAAAGAAGACCCTCCCATTGAGTCACGAAGTTCAGAGTGGACCCCCTTGCTTTCTAAACTCCTGATGGAGCTTAGGTGCAGCCAGGTCCAATCTTAGTCTCAGACTTGGACAACGGTTTATGTCTAATGGAAGAAATACAAAGAGTAAAGAAGACCCTCCCTGTCATGGTTTAACCCCAGCCGGCAACTAAGCCCCACCTAGCCGCTCGCTCACTCCCCCCCGGTGGGATGGGGGAGAGAAACGGAAGAGTAAAAGTGAGAAAACTCGTGGGTTGAGATAAGAACAGTTTAATAGGTAAAGCAAAAGCCGCGCACGCAAGCAAAGCAAAACAAGGAATTCATTCACTACTTCCCATGGGCAGGCAGGTGTTCAGCCATCCCCAGGAAAGCAGGGCTCCATCACGCCTAACCGTTACTTGGGAAGACAAACGCCATCACTCTGAACGTCCCCCCCTTCCTTCTTCTTCCCCCAGCGTTATATGCTGAGCATGACATCATATGGTGTGGGATATCCCTTTGGTCAGTTGGGGTYAGCTGTCCCAGCTGTGTCCCCTCCCAGCTCCTTGTGCACCCCCAGCCTACTCGTTGGTGGGGTGGGGTGAGAAGCAGAGAAGGCCTTGACTCTGTGTAAGCGCTGCTCGGCAATAACGAAAACATCTCTATATTATCAACACTGTTTCCAGCACAAATCCAAAACATAGCCCCATACTAGCTACTATGAAGAAAATTAACTCCATCCCAGCCAAAACCAACACACTCCCATTGAGTTACAAGGTTCAGAGTGGACCCCCTTGCTTTCTCAACTCCTGATGGAGCTTAGGTGCGGCTAGGTCCAATCTTAGTTTCAGTCTTGGGCAATGGTTTATGTCTAATGGAATTATCTATACAAAGTTTATAGTAATTAATATTTAATAGCTACATGGATTAGTAATGTTTCATTAGTATTAATTCAGCATGCTATCAGTCACTTACCAAAGATCTGTTGTTGGTAAAAGGTCTCTCTCCCTCAGGGAGCAACCTTGAGCAACCTTGAGTCCCAGCTCAAGGAGAGATCACCGCCATGCAGCCACGCTTYCCTAGCAGGGAGAGCTCAAAGAAGGCTCACTTAGGCTGTCATATTTATGGAATAAAGTGGTTGGCTCATAGTCAAATTACATGTGATGGGAAAGGTATGCATGAGACTCCTTGTACCCACAACTTTGTTCCTTGATAAATGAGCCTTGGGAAAAACCACACACTATTCATGTGTTAATCGCATGACCAGTGTTCCAAGCTCATATGCATCAATGCTCACTGTGTCACTCTACTCCTTTGTGGGTTTTTAGAGAACAGATTGAAACTAGAGGARTTCTTGGCCTGGCTACGGCTCAGGCCTTTACCTCCTTTGGAGCCTATACCAAACTACTGGTAGTTTCATTAAGGGGTGGGGTGCATCCATCACACTTTGTCCATAGAGTAAATTAAAAAAAACCTTCTTTGGTTAAATCGCTGTATCTTTCTCATGTGGACCAGGTCTCTACAACTGGGAGAGGTTCAGAGTATGAATTATGCATATGGTCAATTCATATGTACTTATATGTACATACATATAAATACATGTGTATAGTAAGGTTACATATGTAATCTTACTGTTAATCAAAAAAAAAAATCTTAGTTTGAACACATGACTGGAAAGGAACACAGAGAATTTTCTGGGTTGGTGGTGGTTTTTTTTTTCTTCCCAACGAGCTCTTACTACAGAATAGTAGCATCCTGCAAGAAGATAATCCAAACAGATAATAACATCCTGCAAGAAGATAATCCAATCCATTGTGCAGATATCATTCCATTAGGTTTTTTCTTCTGATGTAGCAGAATGCTCAACTTTTCCAACTGTTCTTCAGTTTCCATTGTGTTTAGTAGTATGTTGTGCTATAAAAAGAGCATCCCTTACAACAGCAGATGGGTTAATATAGTAATTCTGAACACTTCAGCTGTGAAAGGGTTGTTGCRTCCAGAGGATAGGCCTGTAGTGTAGCAGTATAAACATAGGTAGTTATGAAAAATCTGCAGTCAGAAGAGAATGTTTTGCCATCAAGGCAGAATAAGGCCTTTGTGTAAAGCTCATGGTTAAAAATGTCGTTGGTTAAGCCAGTGCTAAAGAGTAAAGATATTCCTCAATCAGTATAATGTGATAATGGGCTAGCAAGTATGAGGTAAAAATGTATACACAACTACAAATGCATGTGAGTTGTGAATAGTGTACTAAGATGTAACCCTATTTCTCATTAAAGATAAAATAGCCCTAAGCTTATGTGTTAGTGATGAGAGGGTGCACCTGGCCCTCTTGGAGAATTTTTTTGGGAGTGGAGAGCCTGAACGAGCAGTTCTCACTGTGCTGAGTAAAGGAAGGCTCCAGCTGAAATGTTGATTCTTGCTATGCCCTGTTACTGTGTCTTCTATTCTGGGCCAGTGGTTCTCCAGCTCACATTTTGTAATACTCTGAATTACTCTGTGGGGCTGGACTGGCACGCGCTTCACCCACAAAGCCAGAGGGCACAAGACAGCTGTGGAGCAGGCACGTACCTTCTGCTGTGTCCCACCAATCCTTCATGCAGGGCTTGTGACACTCTTGTTGGCTTCCCCGGTAATGTCCTCGCCATTGCATGTGAGTGAGAGGAGACCTGGGGCTGTGGTACCTGCCTCAGCTGAACCACCAAGTGCTCAGAAGCAAATAAAAGATGGCCAAGCGGAACCCCAGGTAGTCAGTCTGTGGGTCAAATGTCTTCTTTTGGAGTGACTCTTCCAAAACAGCCTTGCAAATGTCTGTTGGGGGTGGGAGGGTTGCATGCATTTTTTCCTTCAACAGAGCCCTTTCAGGGAATTTTTAAGCCAGAGGATTTGTGTCACAACAGAGCCCTTAACAGAAGAAAATTTGTTTTTCAACAAAGCAAATACCTAAAAACACATCTTAACTACTTACTCTTCTTTCACCTTGGTGACTGCAAAAAAACATTCCTATCTTCTTGCAGCTGCTTCTCTGCTGSGGGGGATTGAAAAAAAAAGGTCTTGAGAAACAGGGATTCATCCTGAAATCACTCTGCTTTGGGGATTTGCCTTAATTTTTATCTGCCGTTGGTTGTCACTGGGCAGCTGGCACGCCTTTCTGGATCCCATCTGTCGGAAAGAGCGTCTGCGGAGATCACGGCCGCCTGCTTGCACCAGAGCCCCGGCTTGCCCCTGGGCTGGGGTGGCGGGGGCACAGACCCATCCCCAGGCGAGGGGCAGGGGCTCCTGGAGCACGGGCAGGCTCTCCCCTCCCTTGTTTCGTGGTAGCTGGTGGGGAAGCGGCCATTTCCATCGGCCAGTCCTGCTGAAAAGGAGTAAGAGGGTGGGTTTATACATGACTTGTAGCCGTGGGGTGGGGCAGTTAATGCACGTCCGTCTGTATGGGGTTTTACATAAACAATCCTCTTGACGTGCTGAGGGCATAAACCCACGGGGAAAAGCCATCGGCAAGGCACAGTCCCGGTGTTGCTGCACGGCGACTGTCATGTTCACTGGAAAGAAACGCCTCGACGAGCGGGCTGAGCGTGCAGGGCTTCCCCTCCCTCGGCCTGCTGGGGCCATGGCGGCAGCCAGGGCCTCCCCTCCCTCGGCCTGCTGGGGCCATGGCGGCAGCCAGGGCTTCCCCTCCCTTGGCCTGCTGGGGCCATGGCGGCAGCCATGGCTGCCTTGTGAGCGGCCTTCAGCGGTGCCCGGGTGTCCTGACTGCAGGGCAGGAGGTGGTGGGGGCTCTCCATGGGGCCCTCAGGGCAGGGGCTGGCAGCCGGGGCCTGTCCCACCGCCCTGCCAGGAGCGGGGCACYGGGGGCACCRGGGCAGCCCCGGACATCGGGCGCTGCCCTGGGGACGGGGCGAGGACAGGCTGGGATGCGGGCCCGCTGTGGGGAGCTGGACACCGGCCCTGCTCTGGTGTCGCTGGGGCAGAGGCTGACGGCCCTGGGGGRCTGACATGGGGTCTTGGGCCGTGGGCAGGTGGGGAAGCCCAGGGGCAGGCGGGGACAGCCAGGCCCGTGGGTGCCCTTGGGGCYTGCGTGCTGGATGCTCGGGGTTTTTGTCCTGCATGTTTTGGAAGTACRTTTATTTTTGCCACAGTTAAACAGGTATCCTGATATTCTGGGGACATGAAACGTGGTGCAGAATTCAGTTATTGCTGCATTATTGCTTTCAAAAAAAAACCCAAACAAACAAACCCCAGTCGTTCATCATTTGAGAAAAATGTAGCTGAAATAAAATTCCATCTCTTAGATTTCTAAACAAGACCTCGCCCCTGTGAACCCATTGTAGCTGGTAAAATCCCCCATGCCCAGGTCTGCAGAACCCTGCAAAAAATATCACAGSGAATGCGAAGTGCTGCCATCCATCTCGGTGGTGTGTTTCTCCAGAAATCTAACAATGACTGTAATTTTCAGCATTATTCATTAGTTACCATCTTATGATTCTAACAGAAGTGAGTAGCACAAGGATTTTATCCCCAAACCCCTCTCCACAATGCAAAGCCGATTCCTATGTAAGCCGCGTTGTTAAAAAGCTGGTCTTTATTCTCTCTGCAACTTTGGCTTCTCCCTTTGGCACGCTGCGTGGGGATCGTGTGTACCACCAGTCTTTGCTGTTAGCTGCATGAGCAGAATAGAATTGAGGTATGCTGGTACCTAGTGAAGGAGCAGGAGGTATGTGTCTCTTGGGAAGAATAGTGATGACAATCATTTGGTTTTTATTTTTCAAGTAATGAAATATGCTGGCATTATAAAGTAGCCAAATCTTTAGGGAGTTAGGGAAGAGAAAGGGTATCACACTACACTACGTCTTGTCCACCAGTCTTTTTGTTATTTTCCTGTTATAGCATATACTTTTAAAAAGCTCAGCCTTGGATTCCAAGGCCATTCTTGATAGCAACAATATAGCTCAGCATCAAACTCTTTAAAAAATAGATATGAATGCTTTCTAATTGCTTCCTATAATAATGTTCATTCCTGTTCCAGTCAGCTATCTCAGAACTCCCTTCCCCACACATACACAAATTATTCAGGCTATTTTACCGGTCAGCTTTCATCAATGTAATTGCTTTCTTATGGAAATAGTCACACCCTGAAGTGCAGTTCCCAAGTTTTATAGCACACAGAGCATTCCCATTTTCAGTGTTGTCAGATAATTTCTTCTTGCTCTAAAACCATTCTCGTTATAATTAACATTGTTAGTAATACATACATTGGGGGATTTAGGTAAGGGAAAAATACAAAGGTAATATTATACGCAATATATCTAGATTTAATACATGGAGAATTTGCATTCACCTAAAAGTCCACAGCAGCAGTGAAGATGTGGAAATTGCTTAGATGCATTTAACAATTGAATTGTACGAATTCAGACTTTCTTGGGGTTTCCCAAGCCCTGTTATCATGTCTGTGTTTCTTACAATTAATATGTATAACCCCACCATGCTCTGGTGAGAGAGAGACCAGCTTGAACTTTCGTATCACAGAAGGGGAGATGGGACACCAGAGGTGGCTGAGACAGGATTTTGCAGTGCTAAGTTTTTGTCCTAGCAGGACATCTAGCAGGCAGATGCCTTGCACTGTAGGACGGCAGTTGCTACAGAGGTTTAGGTTGTCGTACTTCACTTGAAAGGCTGCCATTAAGGGAACCTGCTCAGGTAAGGATTTAGACAAAAGCTCCTTATTCTCTAAAGGTGCCTTTTCAAACTTTGCATAGTAGTAAAACTCATTTTCTGCTGCCTGGTGAGGCTACTTATGTGTCTGAACTGAAGAGCTGGGTGGTTCCAGATCAGCTCTCAGCTGCACGAGGGCCCGCTACTACCAGAAAGGACTGGATTAGACCCYAGCCCCTGCCCGGGCTGTGGAGATGCCTTCAACACCCATCTTCTAGTCCTCAAATTCTGCTAAACAATTTTCAGAAACTTTTAGATAGAAATGTCAGCTGATTGTCAACTGGCAAGAAGAAAACCCAAATGTGAACACTGAATCTTGATTAAAAGCATCCCAGCATCAGCTCTCTGTGTGTTTTTTCAAGCGAACTTCAAAAAATAGAGGATTCTTCTCTAAAATCTTTTACAGCATGTGTTGGAGCTCCATGTAGGACCTTGCATGTCCCTCTGGTACAGCTATTTCTGACACAACCTGGCAAAAATCAATACTTGGCCACAGTTGCAGCGTGTGTGTTTATAAGGTCTGGGAGCCACTGAGCCTCCTTTGGCTCCCCTGGCACCTCACGGGAGGCTCTCAACTCCTCRGGGGCACTGGTCCTCTCTGCAAAGCTCTGTGTCATAACCTTAAAATGCCTCCAGCGTTCTGGGGGGCTCCAAGCAACTTTAGTAATTTCCATTAGTAAGTTCGCTTTGTTTAACATTGYAGTTTAGTTTGGAGACCATCTGTAAGTAATCACGACCTTCTGTGTAGCTGTATCACCTTGTGCTGGGCAGGCTGGAGATAGAAATAACTACATGTACCAGAAGCCAACTTTGTTATGTAAAATGAAAAAAAGAACACCAGCACCCCTACCAGCAAAACAACCATTGTCCATTCTTTTCCCTTGTAGCTATTAAAATTATGTTGAACAGAATCCATGACTTCTGAATGAACATACGGTCTTTTCAAAACCTAAATTTCCCAAATTTTGCCAAGTTTCCTTTTGTCTCATGGGAGCTGGCTTCAGTGGTTGAGCGCAGTGATACCACATGCTGCATTCAGCTGTCTTGAAGTGACCTTCATACATAAAAGCAAGCAGTGGGTGTATGTGGAAGGGGGGGCAGAAGGCAGAGGGATGGCTTGGAAGGAGAGGGATGGAGAAATAAGGGAAGGATTGTAGAGCAAATAGAGGAGATCTCCAGGGATAGTTTCAGTCTTGAAGCTGCAATAAGTCATCTTTGTCCGAGTGAGGGTGGGCTTGTGTGCTCTTGTACCGGCAGTGTCTGGGAGCTGAATCATGCTGTTCCTCACCCATTATCCTGCAAGGAATGGTACAAGCCCTGGTTGGTTTTGTTGAGAGGAGGTGATGTCTGTGTCTGATCAGGAGCCCTTGTATAAAATGAGCGGGCTGAACTTTTTGGAAACAGACGTTTTGCAGCGACAAAATTTATTGTGATTGTCCCTTTAAAGCACTGCACAGCTAATGTAAAGGGTTTAGCAATTCAACTTCTGTTTCAGTTAGTCCCTCATGCATCTTACACTGCATGCTTGTTTTCCATATTTTAGGACTAAAAATGCACATGGCTGCAGGTGTGAGGGCACTAACTTTGATTGCCCTGACCACCCTCACCTGGGAGTCCACCCACACCCTCTCACCAGGGGCTCTACTTCAGCTCAGCCCGGGGCCTTTGGTCTTTTCCTAAGATGGGCTACAAGAGAGGCTGCCCTTAGTCCTGCTCCCGAGTTGTGGGGATGTCCCGGGCTGCTCTCTGACCTGGCACGTACGTTCCCTGATGCGYGCTGGATGGCTGATGGGACCTGCTGCTGTCACCACCCTGCTCCACTCACAGTGAGTTCCCCTGTTTCACTTATTGTGACAAACCTCATCTTTACAAGCATTTCCTGGTATGAGCGTGAACTTTCCTGTTACGTGGGAGCACTTCCCAGAGGTGTCTGAAGAGACTACGTGCTTGGGAATATATTCTTTGTTCAACATAYGAGTTAATAGTATAGTTAGCTTGTTCTGGAGAATATAGCTGCTTGATGGTTCAACTGCTAGAAAACGCTGATGTGACATTGATACTTATGAGGAATTAATGATGCTCTGGGTTTTAGAATAAAATGATGAAATGTGTTCACATGTAATCAGTTTATGGGCTTTGAGACTGATGGTTGGTTACTGGGAGATTTTCTTGTGTCCCTCGTCTGATTCCAGCCTGTATTGGTAGAGACTTTATTAATGGGCAGTTCACTTGAAATGGCTCATTGACATCATACTGCTGTAGAATGAGAAAGTACCCAATTTGAGCAAACAACCTGGCATTGTGGTAATCGTAAAATCAAACCCATATTGGCCACGTACTCAGTGACTCCAGGTGGTAGATATGATCATTGCAGGAGGAAGAGTGGAGGTGTCCCCTGGCAGATGGCCCATAAAAGTCAGGGCTTTGATAGGTGGGACATCACTGTGGAGTCTGCGCAATCACTGCTGGTGGTGTTGAATGTGYAAGCAATACACTTTTCAGAAAGAACACTTATGATCTTCTTTCTACTTAATCACTACTGTAGTGCAGATGGGAAAATGTYATAACAGCCTGGGGTTTGGTTGTGAACAGGTTAAGGGGGCTGGGAGTCCCACTCCTCAAGTCGAGGAGACAATAGGGATATTTAACCAATCTGTACTGAAATGCACAGAACTGCAGTTTCTAGGCTGAAAGAAGACTCGTGATTAAATTTGTCATCTTTGTGCTTAACAACCTGAGAAATGATGAAGGAGGYGAGCCAGCTGTGGAGGCTGGGTGATTAGATACATGACTGAGGGGAGAAAAAGCTGGCTGCTAATGGGTGTAAGCAGATGTTAGCAAAACAGGAGCAAGAATGCCAGTCAAGGGATATAGTAACAGGTACTATAGYAATATATAATGAATTTACTGGGCTTTGGCTTAAGCTGTCTGAAGARTTTACACGGAAAACAGACATTATTTTCCATAGGGCCACAGTGCTGGACAGGATTTTTATGAAGCAAGCAACAGGGCAGAGAAATATGTACCTCAGTGAGTCAGGAGAGAGTTGCAGAGCAGTTGTATGGCCACGATAAATAGAAAAGATGGAATTACCACTTTAGGCAGCTCTGAGATTGCAGATCCAGATTCAGGGTTTTAGCCTGATCAGGGAGTATCAGGCACTGCAGTGCCTCCTAGAAGAATAGGTTTTTCACCAGTAGAGTGCTTCAGGTTAATGAGGGAAGCAGCATGTGAGTAGAATTTAATGTGCAAGTTTATTAGGCATCTAAATGGTGATTCATTAATRGCTGTGAAGGAAGATGGATATATTTTGTGTTTTATATGCAGTTAAATGCTCTCACTCAGGAACCTCCTCTAACATATTTGACTAGCCTGAAGAGCGAAAATGTGCTCCCTGTGCATGGCACTGTTATCGTTCTGGTTGGTGAAGCAGCCTCCGACATAACACAYCCCAAATGGGACTCCAGGCTGCTGTGCTAAAAATAGCTGCGTACCGCTTATGACTGCAGCAGAGGCCACAGTTACAGCCTAGAAACACAGACACCGATAGCGCTTATGGATGTTGAATTCTTGGTTAGAGGAGATGTATGGGGCACTTGTTTGGAAGAAGTGTTACTCTGAACAACTAAAACCTTTAGTGAGCTTTCTAGAGCATAGGAATAATTTCCCCAAGTGGGAAAAGCCGACTTCCCACCTGGCTGTTGCCACAATTCAAAAAGTGGTGAAATTGAATTTCTGCTTAGATCAGGACTTGAGATGTCTCTGCTCTGCGCACTCCTGCATGGTATTTAGATAACCAAACTTCCCAAATAAACCACCGCTAAATTAGTGTCAGCACAAGGCTTGTAGCAGGATCTGCTACTCAGTCACCCAGTGTAGRTGCATTACCTTTCCTGCACTGCCTTGCAGATTTAAGGTAAGGCCCATCTCTCTCTCTCTTTAGATGCAGTGCAACAATTTAAACCTTTCGAATGGCAAGGGCCTGGGAGAAAGGATGTGACGTGCAATGAACAGTACTGATTCCTTAGGGCCTTTTCCTTTGACTATAATCTGTTGCCTAAGTTTTTGTAGTAAATATTAAGCTCTTTCTGGGACCCTTTTGGACCAGGATTCCAGGTCCTCATTCCATTTAATCTGCTGAGCTGAGGAGTGTCTTGTGATCGATTGCAATTATTATTATCAATAACCTTTCCCATACTCTGGGTAGATGCTGTRTGGAATTCCCTGTTCAGAAGCCAAATTGGGACACTCAAATGCAGGACTAATGTTAAATCTTAAAAGTGAGGAAATTACCACGCTTGGTTTCATTTTACCCTGTTAATGCCAGTGCTGCTTAATCTTAGCRATGACATTGGAATCTGATTTAAGATGAACATTTTAGGCAGCTGAGCTAAACAAAAATAGATATGAATGTAGGTATGCCAACTTCTTTTAAGAGGCAAAATTTGTAAGGAGTTATGTTTTATCAAAAGCAACTGATAATGAATGGGGGGAGAAAAGGTGAAGCTCTTAGGTGCAGACTTCCTTCATAARCTTTACTATGTTCCTAAAAACTTTACCAACTATAGCTATTGGTTTAAAACAAAACAACCCACAAGTATTGTTCCAGCCTCCAGGCCTGTTTTTCCATGTATTCCTATACCATTATGGCAAGGCTTTTTTAAAAAAAAATTTTCACCCTGAACAGTTTCATTATAATAAGACACATTCTGATTTTTCATTTTTCCCCCCTGATATTTGTATCCCTGTTTTTCTTCCTGCTCTTCTCTTGTCACTTTACTGCTAAGAAAGGTGCAACAAAAGAGAGAGGAAGGAGAGAAGGGAAAAAACATACCAATTAAAATGTAGAGCACCGTAAAACTGCCTTAGTTTTCTTAAATGGAATCAGGAAAAAAGACAAGGTATTTTAATATGACAGGTGGGTTTTATGCCAATAAAACCCGATGTACTGACCTCCTGCCTTTCTGAGGTGCTCTCCCTGCTTCTTCCCCYCCTTGCAGAAGTTCATTTACAGCGTGCTGAAACACGACTATAGAGCTTAGATTCTGTGTTTCTATGTGTACTTCAACACACAGTTATCAAAACTGCATTAGCATTCTTCTTGGAGGCCATATTGATAGCTAGTATTGTAAGAGAGATTTTTCTAAAGCGTAGTGAGTGGAAGACTACCGGTCATCTCCTTTGTAGCTTGGCATAGTAAAATTGTTGCCAAAATCCAGATTTTTAAAAAGGAAAGCCTGCTAGCTGAGGCTACAAGCTGGCTACATTGACACAAGCCATTTAATGCATTATACTCACTAATAAATTTTTGGTGCTTCAGAATGAAAAGCTGCTTTCTGCAAGTTTCTATTTTTACAAGGCGTAGGAACGATATCTGATGCCCAACCTCGTGTGCTGGTGTGTTTATACGTGTTGAACACAGAGGAGGACCAAACTCTTCTCTGTAGTTCATCTTGTCCCTGCTCTGTAAATGAAGCCTCCTTCTTAACTTGCTAAAGTTAATGGCAAACTTCCAAGTTTTCCTAGCCCCAGTCAGGGCTGTTGCTGTTGACATTTGTTACAGGGAGRGAGGAAGGAAGGAGTGTTCTTTTGTTCTCAGGAGGAAAGGTTTTAGAGCAAGAGAAAGGAACAGGGAGCAGTTAAGCAACCGGATCAAGGCTGTGCACGGGGAATGTGTGTGGAGCACGCAGCTGCCGAGCCTCCTCCGCTAACRCCAGGATAAACTGGAGGCCCCTGTTTCTCCTCTTCTCCACATATCTCTCCAAAAACATTCCTCAGGTTTAGTCTTCATGAGTTTGAAATGTATTATGATAACATAATACGAATCCAAATCCGAGGATCAGCTAGGTAAAGCAATTGGTCCTCCTTCCAGCCCATCTGCCAGGCAGCAATGGGGCTGAGGCTGCTCCACAGGGGAAGGGGAGCCGGGAGTGAAGGTGAAGCAAAGCAGTAGGACAGTGCCCTCACGATGGGTCCCGGTCCCACAGTGCCCAGGCAGAGAGGGCAGAGCGGGTTGGGTGACAGTGACCTGGGGYGGGCAGGAGTCCAGCTTGCCATAGTGACAAGCAGGTCCAAGGCTGGGAAGTTAAGTCATTGGGTCAGGGTCTGGGTTGGTGAGGGGCAAGGGTGGGCACAGGGCCACCTACGGCATAGCTTGGGCAGGGACCAAGGGCAAGRGCTTGAGCTTAAATGCCCTGGAAGGAGCAGAAGCCCCCAGCAAGGCTTCTCCCAGCTCTGTTCCCAGCAGTCAGGTCCAAGGTCACACAGCTGCACCGTATCAGAGCTGGCTTTGAGCAATGGCTATCAAGGCCCTGGGAGGGGGAGGAGAGGCTGTAGGGTGTAWCACCAAGAACAAAAATTCCACCAGAATGTTGGTGGGGCCATCTGATAGCCATGAGGACAAGACTACTGCAGAGAAGATAATTTGTGTCTTCTTGCTGTAGAAGAAGCTGGGGAGATCCCCTATGCCATTCTTTTTAGCAGTGATTCAGCAACTGATCAGCCTAAAATTTGAAGCAATTATGGAATAGGTTGAGGTACAAATAAACAAAATTAAAATTACCTGATTGCCAGGGCTGGTGTTAATCACCCAAGTGTTCTGGAGGAGCTCAGGGGTAGACTGAAGAATGAGCTGCTGAATTTGAGATGGATAGTAAGATAGCAGAYGAAATTCAGTGCAGGTAAATGTAATTCCTGGGTAAAAGTAATCCTGGCCTCACATATAATATTCTGAGCTATGACTTCATTGTTGTCACTTAAGAGCGAGACTGTGGGTTTATAATAGCTCCATGAAACCAACAGCTTAGCGCTCGGTAACAATGGAAAAAAAAAAGATGAAATATTATTAGTTTCTGGGAAGAGAATAGAGGAAAAAAAACACTGCATGACTCTGAAACCACCCCCTCCATGCAGTTTTGGTCCTCTCATCTCAAGATGTATTACAGCAGGAGAAAGTCTAAAGAAAGGCAATGTATGTGAGCAAAGGTATGAGATGATCTGTTCAAGGAACAGTTAAGTAGGCTGAACTTTACATTGGCCTTTTCCAAGGATGCATGGATGATATGATAGAGATCTGCAAAATCATGAGTGACATGGGAGGGGTGAATAGAGACTGACTGTTACTTCTTCTGGCATAAGAATGGGGGGCCATCAAGTGACACTAGTAGGAGGTAGGCTCAATGCAAACAGGAGGTGGTTGTTCATGTGGAGTGAATAATGCCTATTGTACTACCTGCCAAAGGATGATTTGGAAAGGAGCCTGGAAAAGTGTTTGGAATAGAGCATCTCTGAGACTTACTATCTAGACAAACCACAACAGGCTCAGGGAGTCCCCTCTGGCTGGGGAGATTTGGAGATGGGAAGAGTATTAGGGTGAAAGTGCCTCCTGAGTGGTACTTAATCTTCCTCATTTACAGGCACTGTTGGAGGCAGAAAAATGAACTAGGTGGACCAAGGTCTGCTCAGATATGACTCTTCCTTTGTTGTTATGATTTTACACAGGAGCATACCTTTATTTTTTACTTTTGAAGACAAAAATCTAGGTTACTTCTTTTAATTCAAAGTGCATCTGTCCTTGGCATGGTGCAAGGTTGTCATATACTGCCATGAAAATTCAGTATTGAGTCCCTTGATCCGCCAAATGTTCAGAAAAGCTTTGACACTTCATGCGTGCAAGTCTTCAGAGTACAACTGCAATGCTGAAGAAAAGCATTAGACGAAGTCCTCTGTTTTATTGTCCGGTGAGGAAGGTAAGCAGCCTGACAGCTGACCCTCCAGCATCAAGAAACTGTGGTTTTCTCCTGTCCTGCATAATCCCCAATCCATTGGGACCACTTCTATGAAGATAAGATGCTGTCTTGCTCTTTGTGTACAACCTTCTTAAAATGTTTGTTCCTTTCCACCCTTCTGTTTTTGTGTTTTGAGGGAATTTGCCATGAGTGGTTTCCATGGTTACGAGGATATGGCTGCTCTCGGTGTGAGAAATCTGCAGAGAGCAAATGCACAAACCAGTGCGTCCGGAACAGGGGAAATGTGCTTTGTATCCCTAATGGCCATTCCACCCTAGGTAAAAGCTAATATGAAATTGGAAAAATAGATGTTAATCCCCTTGTCTTACTGTGAAATGTAGTGCTCTCCTTTAGTATTAGGTCTTTTTAGATTGCTGAAAGCACTCTGRTATCTGTGGTCTCTTGAGTGTTAAAGGGCAGGAAACAGGCTATGTTGCAAAATATTGTTGTGCAAAATTCTTGTGTAAGAAAGAGAAGTGCTTTCTCCCTCTTATTCAGAATTATATACTTCCATTTTGTTCTTTCCTCCAAATAAAATGGAGGAAAAGTCCGGAGTTTTGGGAGACATGCAGTGGTTCTCTCCTTGCCTTTACACTCCTTGGTAGCATTGGCAGGTACTTGTGGCTCTGACCAGCTCTGTACAGCACTTGATTTTGTTGAACCCAGGAATAGTGTTGGACACATCTACAGGAGTGCAGGGCATGTTGTTACTATACACAAAAATCTTCTTGTGAAGAAGCTGTATTGTCACACACACAGGTTGCTGTAAACCCGGAGGAAGAAAAATCCTACATTAGAAATTAAACTTGGTGACTTCTCTTGTTCTCCTCCTCCACAGTGTTTAAGCGTAGTTCTTTACCACTTTAACACAGAACTGTTTATTTGAGCAAGCATCAATGAATTTTCAAGGTGAATGGAGCTACATCTCATGGATGCTGATAAAAGCACTCAGGGGACTGACTGATGTTCCAAGCAAGACTATCAAAGGATTTATTCTAATGTGTTTTATTTTCATTAATTGTTATAAATCCTTCATTTAACTACAGTTAAAAATGAGCCTCTTGGCTAAATACACCCAAAAAACCACCCCATTTTTTAAATGTTTTTCTTATAAAGCCCAAGTTGCAGATGTCTTTTTGTTTGCAACTTCTACAGTTCAGCTCTGCAGTACTCAAGAAAAATAGAATGAGTTTTTGATGGAAGAAGCTTCTAACCATTTAGGGGAACTTACCGAGCAGTAGAACATTGCAAATAGCAATAAATATTCAAATCTCAAAGCAAGACATTTCCAGGCTTCCATATTCCAATAAAATTATTAAAATGAATGCCTCGCTATTTATGGCGGGTGGCAGCTTAACACCATCGTATATGCATATTTAATAGAGTGCTCTTGTAAAGCTGCCACTGCTGAAGAGTTAAGGAACTACTTGCTGTGATGGATGGTTTCAGCTGAGCACGTGGCTGGGCACAGCTTGCTGCTGATGCTGGGCCACCACAAGGGCCACCTGCCAGCCGTGAGGCTCTCCTGGCAAGGGACTGGCCTCTTGATGGGGAGAATTTTTGACACATACTTATTGGTGTTCTTAATCACCTGATAGAGACGTCTATGGTGGTCACTTCTTACACTGCTGGCAGCCAGAGGGCACAGCTCTAGTCAAACCAAATTTGGAGAGAATTGGGACTGCTCTGAGATATGCAGTAGTAATTGTATGTGTGCCTCTGTCAACTAGCATTTGGCTGGCTCTGTGGGTTTTTATCCTTTTTACTTCATGAAAATAACCTCTTACAGCTTTGCCTTCATCTTTGAGGGACATGCAGCAGCCCTGRAAAAATGTGGGGCTGTGCTAGCTCCACAAAAATCAAGGTGGAACTCTAGGAATCAATGATGGAGGGAAAAAGAAAATTAAARCAAAAAAAAAAMCAGGTCAACTAGCGATCCAGAAACACTTCTGAAAAGGATAGTTTAGGTCCAAGCAGTATTTGTGGTTTGTTCCTCTTCACCATCCTACTCTGTTGTGAGAGGAACCTCTGCCAGCTGTGTGTTAAATGAGATGACTAACATCTGCCACATGCTCATTAAACATTGCACATTTATGATACACAACCCTCTGCCAAATCTAGTACTAATTAGGATCTGTAATGAGTGTTATTCTCCTCTTAATTAATATGAGCAGGGTAGAATTTTAAGTAATACCTAAGTGACTGAGGAGCTCACATCTGCTTTTCCAAAAGCAGCTTAGAGGCAGAGAAGCATTTCATTGGACTGAAATGGCATGCAAAAGGCAGTAGCAGAGGCTACTTTTATAAACTGGGACACAGGCCTGGCTGCACTGGGGCTGTTGACTGGCTTAAGTGTGTTATTCTGCTACGGTGAGTTTGGTTATCACTGGGGTAACATGATGGGTTTCCTTTGGCTAGCTCCTTTTTCCGGCTCGCTCCCTCCCCTGAAACACAGATTACTCTATTCTGGAGAAGTACTGCACTTGAAAACTGAGTCACTATTCCAGAATCAAATCTCCCTCCTTGCAAGAGTGTCCACYCAAATGAACCTGCAGTACTTGAGTTTCTCACTCACAGGCTGCACTCCAAATTCCCTGTGGCACAGGACTGTGTTGTTAGAAGGTCTTCTGGTTGTCTAAAGGCAAAACTGCAGAACATAGTAAGGATAGCTTTACTTTTTTCATTCCTTCTGACCCTCAGCCTTCTGTGCCACTAATTTTTGAATATGAGGATCCTTATAATTCATTTGAAAGATGGGCAGTGAAGCACTAGAAGATCAAGATTGCAATGGATRTCTGCAGCTGTATGGTATTGCATCAAATTCTTCAAGGCTGTCAAGCTGTGATCTGGTCTGCACTGGAAATTACGTGGAAAGAGGAAAAAGCTCCCTATTTTCATTTTACAGAAAACATTTTTTAACATGCATCCAATATTGAGTAGAAGGAAATCCATGGAAAATTGGTACTAGAGCATGTATAGTTGTGATGGCAGAGMGTAACGCTGCATTAGAAAACATGAATCCTACTTTGTATAAATAAGAAGGAACTGTGTCTTTTCCAGCTGGCCTAGTATAMAAGATCTGACTTTTTCCTCTGGCACAGAAAGGAAGTTAATTTTGAAAAATGCTTTATATGTCCTTTTTACAGAAATTTTTTCAAACATTCAAATTTTTACATATATGTGTGCAAGCTGAAAATTGTCCCAATCGAGAGTCAAAGCCCCATAAAAACACAATTTCCTTTTTTCTGATCAGAACATTTAAAAAATTACAGTTCCAAAAGCAAATATGAAAAAATATCTAGGTGTGAAGAATAATCTGTAGAACACAAAAATAAAGAGCTGATAGAAAGAGAACATGAATGCATGACTGCTCTTGTTCCATCAATGTGCCCACCTTTCTCCCCTGAAGCTTGGCTATAAATCTTTGCAGGGTCAATTCAGCCTTTTTCCGGTTGCAGCAGATAAAAAGTTCTGTGCAATTTTCAGTGTAGGGGCTCTTGGACGAAAGCCATGATCTTGATCCAGCTCTTAGTGAAGCAAGTGGAAAGATGCCCATTAATGTCAGAAGAGCTTTCGATGTGACTCTTGGCCCGTGACAAAAGATTTTAATGGAGCCTTTTGTGGTAGTTAGGTTTGCTCTGACTTCTTTGTCTATAAAATAACTTTGCCTTCTAGGGTGTGCAGTTCACAGGCTATCAACAATGCCCTTCTTGGGGGATGGGGAAGAGGTATTTTAAAAATACCTCCAAATATTTAGGGATCGAGAGTTCTGTGTGCATAAGCCCATAAAAAGCACAGTCTTCAGGGGGAAATAGTGGAAACAGGCCTTCTAAAGACACAGGTCAGACACAGGCTCAAGGAGCACCTATTARATAACGAGAAAACCTGCTCTGTTAAAGCCATTAAGGATCAGTACTGTTGGTGKTGCAACATATGGCCAAGGATGCAGTTCAACAATGGCAAATACAAAGGTTTGACTTTGCCAGACAGAACTTGCCCCTACTCACCTGCCAGAACCCATCCTGGATCTCCCCTTCAATGCACAGCCTCCATGTCATGGCTCAAGCTGGGGACAACGCATGTATTCTGGAAGATAGGGGATCCCTGTGGGGTGTGACTTAGACCACTTAACTAGGAGCCAGGATGAAATGAAGACAAGCTTTAAGTTGTATCTGAGAGGCAAGATTGTGTTTCTCAGGAGAAGCTGGTTTCTGTGGGAAGAGAGATCCTAGCTCCTGCTGGACGCCTGCAAGTGGACATGGTGTTGCCTTACCCAGCTGCAAGCTGCTTCCAGGTTCCTACAGCCGCTGCAGATCAGGCTGCTGCCTCTGCAAATCACTGCTCCAACCAGCAGCACCTTGTCCCTGGGCAGGATGGTTTGGTACCTGCTGAGCTCCTGCACTTCCCATGTAAGGGTTCAGCAGTTCTTCTGCAGTGACGGGGAGCATATGGTCCTCACCTCAAAGTGCTCTGCCGGGGTTGCCTGATGAAATGGTCTGATGAACTCCTGGTCACCCCAGGATGTGTACTGAGAGAGGAATATACATTGCATAGGCCACAGGCTGCTGCTGCGCAATGCAGGTAAATACTCTTTGGCAATATGTTAAAGGGTGGAAAGACTTTGAGCTGTAACCAGGTGCTGAAGCAGAGCCGAGCATGTCTTGTGCCGAGCTGATTGTAGGAAGAACCACAAAGGTATTTCCTCCCACTGGGTTCAGCTTTATCATTTAAGCTAATATATTTGGTGAGGGTCTAACAGGCTTCAGAGGCAGTAAGCAAACCCACAGAGGTAGGGCAGGGGACAAATGTATCAAAAATCAGATCAGCAGAGCTATTCCCATCTCCTTTTCATTGGGTATTGCAGACAAGAGATAGCAGTTGATTTACTTGTAGAGGTATCCAAGCCTGTTTTGAGGAGAATAATGAGCTTTTGTTGCTGTAATTGGTAATAAGGATAGCTGATTCTCAGATTAAGCTAGGCATCCCATCAGATCTAGTGTTTCCATTTAGAAATAAATGCTGAAAAAAACCTGATGTGTTTATTTTGAATGCAAAGGATGTATCTTTGTTCAAATGAACAGYTTTGATTTGATCTACCAGCATTAGCTGAGTATATGTTTTCTAGAAAATAGGTCACAGCAAGAAAGGCAGYTAAATTTAAGGAAAAGAAAGATGAGCAGTGGTGACTAGAGAGATTAAGGTGTTCAGTAGATTAATGGCTCTAACTGACAAGCAACCCTCTTTCAGTTGGGCATAAATATTAATGCCTTCCACATTCATGCTAGACAGAGCCTTTTATTAAAACCTACTAAATAACAAAATTACAACCTGTGTTTCTTAGGTTGGAGGGCTTTGAGGCTACTGTGGCTGCCTGGTAGGAAAAATGCAAAGCTGCTCTTGTAAATGGTCACTCTTTGGTCACTTGTGAGGGCGAGGAATTCCAAACCTGATCTGTGATCTGACTTCCAAAAYTTGACACATCGCTTTTCAGGACAGTAGCTCACTAAATAAATATAACATAAATGCYACCATTGTTTCCTTGCTGCAAATATCCTTTTATTCGGTGGCTGTGTTCCCCATTCTAGCTTGTTGCCCAGCTTTGTTTCTGTGCCCACGCTGTGAGAATAGCCAGGGCTCTTGCTTGAGTCCTCTCCTTCCCTGCTGTAGTGCTAGCGACAATCTCACACATCACCTGCCCTAAAGCTCCTCATCCTGGCAGAAGGACAGGCTCAAGTACACAGATGGATCACTGCCTCCAAGTAAGATGTGGCAGGCTGCCACATTGGTGTTAGTAAGGTGCTGTGAGACTTTAATCCTCCTGTGCCCCTTCAGTTTTTGTGTAAAACAAAACTGTCTGGCTTAGAAGCATCCCCAAAAAGACTCCGTTCACCTTCCCCAAGGTTGTTAGATGTGCTTCGGCCATAGCAAACACTCCTAGCTGGGAGAGTAAGGTGGCAACTACCGTTTAAAAAGAAAAATTCTGATTTCACCTGGGGTGAGGGTCTAGGACTTCAGAAGAAGGCCTGTGGACCATGGCACACAGGAAGGGGGTAGCTGTTAGGTGGTGAGACTCGTACTACTCACTGCAGCTGTATTTGTGTTCTGTGTCTGCTGTACTTCCAGATGAAGAGGTACAAACTAAGCCCGGGCAGGACCTTAACTGCTGGGCTGGCTGCTTCATCTCTATTTTCTCATTTTTATTACAGCTGTCATATTATTTTCCTTGTCATAGGAAAATAGGAAAGGAATCTTATGATATTGAATTACTTCCTAGCTAATACATTATCTCAGCTGTTKAAGGAGTATAGTTTAAAACACATTAGGTAATATGATCAATATTGTGATTACATGTTATTCTTGTTTGCAATTATACCATAATAATTACAATATGGCAATCTGGAAAGAGTCCACCATATCATTSTTGTCAGCGTAGTGCTGTTACTAGGGAAAATTTGCGTTTAGGACTGCCTGTTTCTAGTGTGATTGAAGGAATGAAACCCTTCAGAGTCAAATATAAGTATTTGAGTTAAATATATGTACACAGGCATACATGTATATTGGTGTGTCTGTATATATATATGTACATCTATATTTGAATATTCACCATATGCTGAAGAAGCTTTACACTTTAAAGGAAGAATTTGAGAATTTGGATCTAAATACTGGGCCAGAACTAAAATCAGTTAATATCACTAACTCTATCCCAGCCATTGTGTTTCTTGGCTTCTTCTCACTTTGCATTTGTTCCTGTGGAAGGGAGCATGAGAGTCAACCAGTTGACTACACCTAACATGTTATTTCAAATATCAAGCGTAKCAAGGCATGGGCTTGATGGAACTTCTCGAAGGTATTGCTTCTACCGACAGTGTTTGTGCTCTCAATGAAGTGGCAGCAGTATGCACTAAGGCTCTTCATGGAGGAGCTAGCCTGTATTTACCCAGACAAAGCTCTTCTATCTGAGTTCAGAACCACGAAGGCCTGTCAATAGACTTAAGAAATCTGTAGTATGGCTTGCCTCTGAGAATGATCTACAAGACCCTGAGGCTTGAATCAGCTATTACAGTAGATTCTCTGTCCTTCCTATGGCCCTTAATGAAAGGGATAGGTGATACTTTAGAGCATGAATTTCTATGTGACTGTCCAAAATTGAAATGCATGGGCTGATTCAATCTTATTTGTTCACAAGGGTTTCGGGCTTCTGTAAGTGTGTTGGCTTTCAGAGAAGCACTTTTGTTGACTGCTGTGCTGCGCTGCTGGCTGTTGTTGCTGCTGATGCCTCATCACATAACTGCGCAGGTGCCCCGGGTAATGGTGGGAACACAGCTGTAAAGGGGGCGATGGTGAATCACACTCAGTACCGCAGGAAGAAAACTAGCTTCTCCTCTTTGTCTGTGCATTGGAGTTTGTTTAGAAACTTCAGGTGAATCACTGTAGCAGTTCTAGCTGTTTTTCTGTTACTTCTTGCCTGTCATAAATCCCAATAGATTGGGGTTTAACAGCCAAAGTTAGAGAAAAATTGTAACTTTTCATCAAGCAACAAGCCTGTTTCTGTAGTTCTCTGCTGGCTGATGAGTCTTCGTTAGTTTAGACTGGTAATGTTGTTAGTATGAAAGGAATCAGTCTTTGTGATAGCTTTAGGAGCCTGTGAATGTAGTGGGAGTTGTAAGAGGAAAAGCAATCATCTTGTTGCTTGAAGTATCAATGAAATCATCCTTTTCATTCCAGCTGTTTCAATCTCATAAATGTGACATCATTCTGTCCACGATCTACCAGAAAGCGGTATTTTTTTTGAGCATTAGTCAGCCAGAGGCTTTGCAGCAAGTCATGCTTGTATGTTGATTACTGCTGCACTCCAAAGCCTCACGTGCCCATGTAATAGCTGATTTTGGATGGCAGGTTATAATCATGAGGAAATGCTTGCAGAAACTGTGCTTTTACACTGATCAGGACTAGAGCTTCAGTGCTAAAAATCATTTGAATAACAATGAAGACTAATGTCGAAGTGAGTGATTAAAAGAGGTTTACAACCTCCAATAAGCAAGATGGTCACAAGATGATGCAAAAGTGAGCAAAAAGGAGATGCGGCCTGGGGAGCCTGCTTCCACCTCTCCAGGCAGCGGAGTCAGTGACAATGGCAATCTCTGTATGCTGGAATCTGTGACTATGCTGTTTGCTTGTCCCCAAATTGGCCTGAAAGTGGGGAAGGCAGGCACAGGAATGRTGATCTTACATTCTGGTTTGCATCCACAGGACAAACCCTTCATAGGGAAGACACAGGAGCGCTACAAGAAAGAATCCCATCATCTTTCCCCTGAAGTGCAAAAAAATCCCACTAGACTCCAGAAATAAGCCCCTCTCCTGTAGTTGTTGGACCAAGCCAGAACAGCCCTTTTTCAGAATTAGTTTTCTTTCTTAATCTTGCCAGAAATTTTACTTCAGGCAAAAGAGTTGGCATTTGCTGCTAATGTTGACTAGATATTTCTAATTTATTGCACTGATTTTCAAGAGCAAAACCAAATAATTCCCTCTGCTGGTGGTTTTTCGGTTTTTTTGGTTTTGTTTTTTTGTAGCTGTTTGTTCAATAATTTAATAACTCGTTAAGCATCTTTGAGGCAGGAACCATCATGTTGTACTGAAGCTAATACAAGGCAATCCTTCCTCGTGGCCAGAACATCATCATAACTGCAAAAATTGATGTATCATTTGGAATAAAAGGTTCCAAAGAATAACTCTGACATTTTTCTGTATCTTCAGAATGACTCTTTTGTGCTCAACAAAATATTACAAATAAATACTGAAACTGTCATTTCCTGATACCCATGTCKAAGTTTTCTAAATCCTTTCACAGCTGCCTCTTCCACTTCAGCTGCTCTCATTYGCTGTTCCCTACTGACTGACAGGTTAACAATAGAAGGCAGGATAGGTAAATCATCATAGACTTTTGTCCAGACATTATTTTTGAACAAAGCTCCACTCAGTTAAATTCCTTATATCATGTCCACAGCTACAGAGATTATGTCCAGCAGCCAACCTCCATGAGGTCTCCTGCTGTTGCTGCAGCCTCTGAAGCAGCCCAGTTGGGTCTTTTGGACATCAGCAAAGTGAAAATTCGCTTTCCAATCCATAGGTACCTTCCCTGACTATGGGGAAGCTGGATTCTTACTGGATGTATTAAGCTGCCTATTTTGGATGTCTAACAAGACGACAGTGGAGAGGACCAAAGTTAGACACCTCTAAACCCTGTCTAGTCAGTGGGGAAGAGKGGGTGTTCTCAGTGGGGTGATTTTCATGGAGAAAGTTTAAATACAGTATCTTCTTGTTTGATGAAACTAAGGTATATTTACTCTGTGTATTATATTTAACTGATTTGTTGCCTTAAAAGAGATTTCRTAAACATATTTACCAATACTATCTATAACTCTTATGCAAAGATCAATGCATATAGGTAGTGTTAGAGACAGAGCTGAACCATACACTAATGTACCTGAGCAGTCTTTTTCCTTTCCTGGCACATTTCTAGATCATGAAGAAAAAGTGTTGAAAATAAAAAGCCTCTATCTCACTCTTATGGCTTGTAAACAAAAGATCATATGTTTAGAGTCTGGGTATGATGAAAAGGTGACTGATATTTTAAAAAAGTATATTCGTAGAGAAAAAGCTTCTAAAATGAGCTTGACTTGCACCTATATTTTCATTATGTGGTTAATGCAGAACAGAAATAAGGATGTAATACTGATGTATAGCTGAACTTTCTGGTTAACAGCAGTCTGGGGAATTGTAGTTGCCTGAGACTTCAAACAGCTTTATTTGAGCTATCTATTTGTTATAGGAAATCATTTTGGAAACCCTCTCTCCTTTTGATCATTAACCTTGAACTTTGTTGGCTTGGAATGGCTGTGTTTGGAGGACCCTGAACAAGCACCGGGGTAAAGTGCTTGTCAGGATCCAGAAGTGAACGGTAAGGTAGATGGAGGAGTGGCAGGGTCCCTGAGACCCATGTAGCACGTGCTGCTTGCTGCATGGAGCAGACCAGCCTGCAGGGTCTGAAAGGAAAGCCCTAAAAACGGGCTCCCCTAACATAGCCCAGTGCCCTGGCCAGCAGCCTGGGGGCAGGGAGGGAGTTAGCTTGAGGTCTCTTGATCCCTCASTTCTGGTTTGTGAATAAGCGATTGTACAGCAAGGGCTACAGCAACTCTTTCCARTGCTGCCAAGCTAAACAAAATGTGTCCCTTCATGTTGAAGAGGTTTAATAGCGTGGATTTCTCCGGCCAAATGAAACCTGTTCTCATGCAGGGAAATGAACTAGTATAAGGAGGCGTCACTCTGCTGGGGAAGGCTGATTAATTCTGATATCATGGTTCTCCTCTGCATCCCTTTTTAACATGCATTCACAGTCAGTCTGTGCATGTGAATTCACTGTGGTAGTACCTTGCCAAACAAGTAAATATGGCTTACTTTGTGGGATGGTTGTAAAGTGCCTCCTTGGAACAACTAGGGACATCGTCCTGACACTTCAGCTTTCAAGGCCAGCAAGTGTACTTTKCTTTTTTTCATCAAAGAATGAGGAGGCCAAACATGACAGGAATACCAGGACAATATGAATTTTGTTGTGCAAAGGTTAAAATACACATGTGAGCATATCAGTGCACTTTGGACACCGATATGTATAAAAGTTATTCCACGGGCTCAGGCAGAAATCGCAGATGGAAGTGCAATTGGATACCCAAAGTTGCGCATTCCCAAGGGAGAGAGAGACGGCACTACATACATACAGTCTGCTGTGATTGTCTAGTCAGAGCATGATGGTATTTTACCTGTCAAGGCCTGTTTAGAGAGGGAATAAGCCCATCAGCTATGTGTCTTACATGGCTCCAGATTGAAGGTTTGGCAGCAGTTTAGCAGCCTGTGTTCCTAGACATGGTGTCCATCATGATGTGACTGCCTGGCAGAGTACATTCTCTGGATTTAATTTACTGTGCATCCAGAGCAACAGATTAAATAACGAAGTTAGTCTGGTGAATAAGGTTTCTGTTTACATAGATTTCTCTTTTCCCCAGTTGTTTCCCCCCCACCCTGAATCTTGGGCTTTCATGGAAGTGCTGCTCTTGGACTTGATTGTGCCTAGATCCAGCTGTGTGAGGCTGCCTGGGTTGCAAACCGCAGCYTGTTCTTTTCTTCTTGCTAATCAACATCATTTGGCTCCAACCAGTGAAGTCAGTCAGACYGTGGTTTGCACCAGTTGTGGTTTTGATGCGGCAGTGCATGAGGTTAAGTAGATAATACCAGGGGAGGCTTGTTACTGCTGTAAACACCATTCAGGGTGTTTTTTTTTTTTTATGGAAACTGTTTTAAAATCCCCTCACACAGCAAGTGTGTGGAAGAAAGTGCCTTTTCCTCCATGGGTATGATGAAAAGTTAAGTAGGTCATTTTTTATCTTTAAATATAAAGCTTGAGCACCCTTCTTTGAAATAGTCTCCACTTCGTAAATCTAGCGAGGGATATTTTTGTCATTGCTTGATGATGCCATCAAATAGAGGTAATGATACTGCAATCTGGGATTACTCAGTGGCACTGGGTCACTGTTGGCTCTTGGTTTTTAAGTAGGCTTCCAGTGATGTGAACTTTCAGTAAGAAAGTGAAAATATTGTCAAACCACAGTGGGTCTTCAGTGACCTTGGCGATCAGCAGAATGTTCACCTCCTGCTCAGTRTCTGCTGCACCTTTCCTTTTAAAGGGAGTAAAGGCATAGCAAATTGGAGAGTGGGCTGAAAGGTGAGACTCCCATCTGGCCAGGAATAGCCTGAGTTGCTGGCTGCTGGGCAATCTYCTCTGAATCCCTAAAATCCCAATGGGCATTGCTTTGTGTTCTGAGCTACCTGGATCTCTASATGAAGTTTTGGAGATGTTTTTCAAATCCAGCTATTCAAGGAGGAAAATGTAGGCTTATAGAAAAGTTCTGTACTTCTTTCTGATGACGATCATTTGCTGGGTGCTGTGCAGGAGCATAGCGGAAAGGCATAAAGTGTTCCCCTTCTGAAAAATAACTTGTTTATATGTATATCCTGCTGTTGTAATTTAGGTCGGAGAAGGTTAGGCTTTACCTTCTTTTTCAGAATCTGGATCTCTTGTAAATATGACATTGTTCTTCATCTTCCAAGCAACATATATATATATATATATGCACAAGTGCATGCATGCATGCATACACACTGTCTTTAGAAATAGATGCCTCCTTTTGCCTCCACTACCAGTTTCTAGGGRCCTTCCACCCATCCCAGTGGATGGCATTTACCAGTGCTTGTTCCTGCTATGGCAGAGCTGCAGCTCAGAGCTATCCTTGCGTAGGATGGGGAAGAAATAGTCCAGCTATTCTAATTTTCTTTCACTGAAAAGGCTCATAGAGGCTTAAAGCTTATGTTAATTGTAGGTGGACAAAGGAGGGATTGTTGGACATCAGGGCCCCATTAAGACCTGATAGGTAGGTCACATTCCCATTGCACRTAAGGTGGTCATAGACTAATGCAAGGACAATTTCCGTCTGCATTTTTGGTTAGGGCTCTGCCTGCCTCTGTGTAGCATTTCCTCTTCACTCATAGGACCTCTGTGACTTTCCGGCTGCCTGCTTATTGCAGGGAGCTGCACAGCCAGATGTACAGGCAGCTCTGTGTCTCTCCCCCTCCAGATCCTACCACATGTCAAGGTCTTTCTTGCAGTAACTGGAGCATGCTCTCCTAGAGTGAAAAATAACTGCTGACAGCTTGCAAAATCCCTGCAGGCATCTCTTAAACCAGACTGTTTGCTCGTTTTACTTGTAAGAGAATACAGAAGACCACAGAGAGAAGGAAACTGGTCAACCAGTTGTCCAGGTTAAAAGTGACAAGCTTCATCCCACCCCTAGCTCCTGCTGTGTTTCTGCCTCTTCCCCCTGCTCTGCGCTGTCCCCTCTGGTTCAAACAATGAAACCATAGGATCTTCTTTGGCTCAGCAGCCAACCATGTTTAGGACATCCATAATGGAGAGGCATGGTCTGTTCTTAACTGTGTTTCTGGCCTGCAGTGTGACTGGGCAGATCATTTGGCCTTTGTGCCTCAGTTTCCCTTGTGAAAAATGGAAACGGTGATACTTCTCTAAAGTGCTAAATGATCTATAGGCAGGGAATACTGCAGACAAACCAAGTCTTATTGCTGGTCACTAAAATCTTATAGCCAGGAGGAGTGATGAGGCAGTGGTAGGAGCCACTGGTATAATGCAGTGATTTCTAATTCCACTGGGTGGCAGCTGAGACTTTCTTTAGGGGAGGAATAATGTTTTCTCCTTCGGGTTAAAGGCAGCAACTTCTTCACTAGAAGAAAACAGATCCAGAACCAACCCTACTGCAAGCTCATGAAGCTGTAACCATCTGAGATGGCAGTTTTCCTTTTGTTTACGTTCTTTGAATACCTTAATTTAATACAGACAATAAACCAAAGTCTCTTGAATTGAAAACCCCATCAAACCTGCTGGTTTTGGATTGCCAGTCACTTACAATATTTTTAAAGGCTTATAAACCAAAACCACCTCAGCAGAAGTCCACCCATTTTTCAGTTGMTGTATCACCTGTTGCAGTCTGCATGAGATACCATGTCTCTTAGGCAGATAGCTGAGCAAACACCTCCTGTTGTACAGATGTGCGGAGCAGATCGTATTGCCTACAAACACCACCTTCCCTCGGCTGYGCCAGGCCCTGGCAGAAACCAACCAGTGCGTAAAGAGCCACTGGGCTTGAAATGGTATTTTGGCTATCCTGTTGTGCTGCTAACGGGGTGCGGTGGTGGGCAATATGCTGAAAGCACAATTCAAAGCACCGTGCTGCGAGGGGAGGCATTTTGCTATGTCCTGTGCCCTGTCTGGCTCAGCGTTATCTGCACCCATCACCCCTGCTGCCCTCGGTGTGAAATAACCTTTCAGTGGTATCTACCATTCTCCATCTCTATTTTGGTGCCTTAGGAAGTTGTTTTCTGATGTCTGTTTCTTCCTTGGTGCTTTGTACTGTTTGTACCTAACAAGCAGAGATACCGAGCAGCCCTGCAAGATACTGAACTGTTCAGTGCTTGGCTCTTGCTTTTCTGTTCAAGAGGTAAAGCAAAGCCTCTGTAAATAATGGCACTCTTATGGATTAGGCTGCAAAGTAGTGGCAAGAATTGCTCAAAGCTGGTCAGATGCTGTACTGGTGCTTCAGGAGGAACTACTGTCTACGTCTCCGATGGAAAACCACAGAGTCTCACTAGCCCTGCTTGGTGGCTTTCCTCTAGGGACTTGAGTACCCTGTCCTTTCAAGCAGTTCTTCCACAAACCCAAGGTTTCTTCTCATTTGCATGGAGGAAAAATAGCCTTGTCTCTCTCTTTGTGCTGCCTCAAAGTGAGTCACACCATGAAGTTTGCCACAGAGCTGCTTGCTTTTTACTGTGTACTTACCTGCAAGTGCCTCAGCCAAGGATTGCTTATTCTCTTCTGTTCTTACCCATCCAGTTCATTCAGGGTATGTTGTTCATGTGGATGCAGTGGGTAGAAAGGAGCTGCAGATGCTTTCTAGGAAGGTTCACTGTCCCAGAAGAGCTAGCACAACTGTATGAGGCTGGCAAAGGCAGCTTTCCCAGGAACTGTCTTCAGGATGGGCTGAGGGCATGATAGGAACAGCAAAGTTGTGGTGCATCTGCCACTGGTGTAATAGTTTTATGCCAGGAGAGTAAATAAGAGCCATTYGCAGCCTAGTCCTAACATTAGAGAGTGGCAAAACGGAATGTGACACCTGGGCTCTTCCCTGCCCAGCAGATTTTGGCTGCAGAAGAGAAGCAGGCTGCCCTCAGCATGGGTGCAGGATTTTTCCACAGTGCTGTATAAGGCTGGCCTGGGCGTCAGCATATTTGTTTAAGAACATGGGAGGGTCTGGATGTGAGAGGGAACGCCACAGTTATAATTAGAGGGTGAGAGAGCATGGAGGTTCATTCTTGAGGATCATTTGAGTGTTAATAAGCTCTGACAAGAGTCATGGATGAAAGAATAAATGGTTGCAAAGCTTAAGTGAGGCTGGCTTCAACCCTGAGACATCTCACATCTTCCTGCTGAAGATGTGCCAGATGAATGTGAAGAATGATGGGCTCCCTTGTTTCTGCCTGAATTGATTTTGAAAGGCATTTGATGGGTATGTGACTGTCCATCAGGCCTTCAGCGTTATGGTGAACAAGACTGTAGAGATGCTGAGTGCCGTGTGTGGGAGCAGGTGACCTGAGAAAGGAGCGGGTTTCGCTTCAGCAGTTCTTTCTTTGCTGCCCTGTGGTACTACCATAGACCAGATGAGGAAGAAGTACCACAGGTTTTTCAGCAACACGGGCTGGCATTGCATAGATAGGTGACAAGGACCTTTTTACACTTAAACTTTATAGACCACTTACTGCTAAGTGGCACAAGAAAAGCTAAAAACCAACAAAACCAAAGTAGTTAGGTTCACATCAGTTGCACACATGAAAATGCCATGTCAAGCAATACTAATATACTGGAAGGCAAACATCAGCAATGAAGCTGAGTTGTCTGCCCAGACAACATAGCATGTCCAAAGGGAACCCCAGAACAATGTCAAACCAGGGAAAACTGAAGTTAACTTCACTCTGAAAAGAAATCAAGCCAAAACAAAATGAAAAATTCAACACAGTTTGGTGTATAGCTGAGAGACCTGGTGCCCTCCCAAAATAGTACAGGACTTTAAAAACTTGTGCTCATGAAATGGAAAAGATTTCTCCACTAGTGATGAAATTGAAAAATAACCTACCACCCGATCACCGAGCTGAAATACAAGAGCAGTGCTAGACATAGGTGCTGTGTGTGCTGGAGGGGCAGCATGCAGACTCCCTCCAGGAAGCTGTCAAACCCACATCAGCTCCCCCCGAGGTAGAGGAAAAAGTCCTAAAAACCTTGATAGGGAGAAGCAGGGCAGGTGGCAGAGGAAGGCGGGAAGAGAGCAGCTTTCACCCTGCACAGCAGTGCTGGCCCGGGGCAGGTGCAACTTAAGTGTGATGGAAAAGGTGTGACTGGAGCCATCCACCTCTTCTGAAGGTGTTTTGTTTTCTTGTGGGCATCAGCCCCTCCTGCAACTGCAGACYGTCCCCTGCATGGTGCAGCACGATGCCCTGCGACACTCATGCACCCTGGCTCAGCCTGCTTTAATCCTCACACCCTCACCTTCTCCCTCTGCTAGCAAAGAGCAAATCTATAAAAGAAAGCAGCTCCAAAAGCTGTTTGGCTCCTTGCCCCTGTCCTGGCGAGCAGCTGTGTGGCAGTGGGGGCCTGAGATGTGCCGGTGGTGAGCCCCGCTCTGCACCCTGGCAGTGCAAGCTTTCCTGTCCCACATGCCCCAGCAGCCTCTGCCTGACCTGGGAGCACCCTGCTCCCCAAACTGGTATGCCAGTGAGACCCAGGCTCCTTCCTGATGCGTCTGCAGCAGGCGATGRTCTGATTAAAGAAGCCTAGCTAAGTAAGCAAAGCAGTTTGATGCTTCTTATTTTTGCACTGGCAGCACCATCAGGCGAGAGCATAGGGACTGTCTTCCCTGCTGCTCCTCTCCCATCCTAGAAATGAGAACAAATCTTGTTTCATTAATGTTATTTAATTTTATTAACTTAAGTCTATTGATTTATTTAATTAGGTTTTATACCTAATTAATCTGAAGGTGCTGGTCAGGAGTAAAACTAGTTTGGGATGATCACCCTACCGGGAGCACCTGCTTTTAGCCAAACTGCTTCCTTCGTTTCAACATGTTTCCAGCAATGCCAGCTGCAAGCTTTTGGAAACACAGGCCTGTTCCCTTGTATATCATAAAAGTGGCTAATAGTTTTGTTCCTAGGGTGTAGTTACACCACACAGACAAGGCCACAATTAGTGACTGGGACAAGCACAGCAAACAAATGTGTATGTGAAGCCCAGCACTTGGTAAATGCTCTGTACTTAAAGCTGGGGATCTTTGAGGACCTGTGGGCTGATGGAGTGAAGGGAAAATCTGTGGGACAAATTCTTCATTGCTGTCATTTCCCTATGATTCCTCAACACATTTTGTGTGTGTTGAGCTGTTTTTTTTAAAAAAAGGGTCGAGTACTGCCTGTGTTACCYTTTTGTTTACCGGAGGGACAGATGGATCGTTCACTTGTGCATTGCTCAATGTTTGAAACCAAAGACCATGTAATTGGGGCAGGAGATTTTGGGCTTATCTGTACAAATAGTTGAACTGACTTAAYTGTAATCAGTTATGGAAAACACTACTTGGAAACACAACTGGAAGCACAGTATTTTRGCTAATAGCAATTATGTCTTAGTTTCAAGTTAATAAACTACCAAGCTAAGTTTTAAATTGATATCACAATTAACTTACCAACTGAAAGGTAAATTGCTCGAAGCCATAACTGTTATAAATGAATTCAACTGTGTCCCCAAGGGAGTTTCTGAAGGATTAACTGAATCAGTTTAATAACTGATTGTAGTTAAACTGGTGGGAACTATTTTGCGTAAACCAGTCCTTGGGGCTGGGAGGTTTCACGGTGAATCAGGTGAAGGGTTGCGCGGCAGCGCCTGGGGAGAAACATCAGAGACGGTTTGGAGCTTAACACCCGGATCTGCTTTGCAAGGAGAGCTATGTGCATCAGCAGAGCATCTTTTCTTTTGCTATTATCGGGAAGATACAAAGATCYTCCTAAAACCAGATAAAAAATGCTTACAACCACGTGACACAAAATGCTGGTACAGTATAGTTAATTCTGTTGCTTCAATTTTCTTAAAAACAAATCAATGTATCACCTATTGTTCAGCAGGCTCGGGTAGATCAAYTACTGCTTATCTGTACCACCTGGACAGATGCTTCTGGATCTAGCTATCCTGTAAAGTGTATGAATTCTGCATGTGTGCACCAGCTCCTTCTGACAGAAATGTGTTTGTGTGAGCATGTCTGATCTGGATCAGACTTGCACTGGGGGTGGATTCAGTATTAATAATTTTTAAATCCTAGCCTAAAAAATAGCAGCCAGGGTAYGCGTTATACTACCCCACTGTCCCCTGACTGAGATCGTGTAGGTTGTGCCACACAYGTAATGATATTGCTTTCTCTGAAAGATAATAGTATTTCAAAGAAAGCTTTGACTCAGTGGTAAGGAAGAGAAAAATATCCTCGATGATCCTGCTGTGTATGGGCAGAAAAGGTAAGAAAATGTTTTAAGATGGTGGCAGTGAGACCACAAATCATGCAATTYGTAGCATCTACCATAGCTCAGATAGCATTCGCTTGGGCATCCAGATGCATAGGGTTCAAAACATCATCTTGAATATTGATGGTAAYGGGAACAGCTGTTCACTAACTTGTGCAATTGTAAACAGGGTGTGGTTTAATGGGCACAAAATCATCTGTTTGCAATGAATGACCCAACCTCCCCCACCAGATGCAAGCTCCTAGGGCAGGCTCCAGCTGAGCCTGGCCCGTGTACCAGACCCAGACTCGGTCTGCCCCCACTCAGCACAGCATGGAGGACCCAAATGGGAGGACCCAAAATGTGACTCCAGAGGCCTGGCTCCCGCACCTCAGGCTTGTGCTCCGCAGCACCGTCTGTACATCCAAAGCTGAGCTCGCCATTGCCTCAGCTAGCACAAAATGCCGTGAACTCTTTTAGATCATAAGACATCTGTACCATGCACTGATCAGCACTATCTGGCCCCTTTGAGAGCCTTCTTAGCAGAAAGCTCGGTGATGGATTGGGCATAAAGATTAATTTCTCTTGGGCCAGGGAAGAGTGAGAATCTGGGCAGCTCGCCCTCATTCTGCCTGTGTTGTGAGGATGTGGGGGCTTTTGGCCTTTTTATTTTGTTGTTGCTGTTCTTCTGGTGGGTGGTTGKTTGTTTGTTTGTTTGTTTGTTTTTTCAGTTAAACAATCTCCATGAGCAGTATTAACTTCACTACAGTAAGTAAAAGATACCCATAACCACAGTCTGTTGGCCTGGACCTTCTTCCTAAATAAACAGGTGACGGGGCAGGCATCAGTTTCTGAGGAGTTAATATAGAGGGTGGGAAGCAGTATGATATACTCCCAGTTCRCCCTCAGTAAATTCACTGAGCTGTGTACACATTGCACAGACAGAGACTGTTTGTTCAAGAAAGGCATCAGGCTCCACTAACTCTCACCACAGAACCAAGCTCATTAGGAGCTTGCAAGCCTCCAAGGATAGTCCTTTATCATCTTCTTACTTTAATTATGAAATCCACAAGAAATACAAAGCAATCCCTGGCTACGGAACACCGGCAGCATCTTGTGTTTTAAGTGGAAATGCCCTGGATTTTTCTCCTATACTGCTGGTGGTATAGGAGAAAATACCCGCTTAATAATCTTAAGTGGTATTTATCATTGCATGTAATAAAGAATTGTAATGACATCCTATTTGTATCAAAAAAGGCTCTGTGCATGTGTCACCTCTGTGTTTGGATATAGCTGTCTCTCTCAAATATCTTCTGATAGACATCTCTGTCAATCATTGCGAGGCAGTAGGAGTGAAATCTGCTAGGACATTTAACACAATACTGAGTATTTTGGCTTGACTTGGATTGGTGGCTGCGTAGTGCTCCAAACTGTACTTTGGTAGTTAGGTTTGGGAGAGTTTTTCCTTGGAGAGAAAGGGCTGTGCTACTGTGAGATTCTTATAGTTGTCTATTATCATGTGTCTTGAGACAGCCCAGAGCCCCACAACCGTGTGTGAAGTGCTAGCATTTGCAGTCTGCTTGGACGAGACACAATAAAGAAATACTAAAAATAAGAGGGAGAACTGGGGCAGAAGGGCAAGGGTAACAGCGATGAGGGGAACGGTGTGGGGTGTGTGGTATGAGTCACCTCATGCGGTCCTCTTGGCTAATCTCATTGCTCCCACCATGATTCAGGGGTTAGGAATGAGGATGTAAATGCAGGCAGCCAGCACAGGCCCCTTGTGACTGGCGAGCAGTTGTGTTGTCGAATCATCAAAACAGAAATTTGCGGGGAAAGACCTACCCCTGCCCTTAGTCCTTTGTCCCAGCTTCTAACCCAAAGACCACAAATGAGGACAGGAGCTGGTTGTTCTCAGCAGATCCCACCAAACTGGGAAAGCAGCAGATGAGAAGAAACAGCTGCACTGATATCCAGGATCTAAAAGATAATTCCCATCACGGCAAGTTTTAGGAAGGCCACACTTTTTTCTTTCCTATTCTGAGAATTCCTCCAAGTGACATCTCTCATGGAATGAAATGTATCTTGGTGGATAAAGATGACAATTTAGTTTTCAGGTGCTGTAAATCATTTCATTTTAAGAATAATGATATTTCATGTTTATGTAGAACCTTCCATCTCAGGATGCAAGTGATCTTGCTGTGATACAGGCACTGTACTTAAAATATAATAACCGTCACACAGACGGGGAAATGACAGCTAAGCCAATGTCACACAAATTTTCTTCATTCCAGATGGGAATAAAATATGAATGTCTTAGCCCTTGGTTCCCAAAACAAGATCTTCCTCAACAAGAAATCTTTTCATAAGTGTGATATTGACTAACAACCTTCGTACACACCAGTAGCTGTGCTATACATAGTCTTTTTTTATAGAGGAGTTTGCCTCAACTGACGAAGTTATGACTGTATCAGATGCACTTTACTCTGACATAATTTTCATTACTAATCTGCCTTGTTGCAACCTTCATTTCTATCACATCTTGGGTTTTTGGGGTTTTTGAGATTTTAGAGGAAGAAATGCTATCTGGCCTGGGAGGAAAAGAAACAAATGAAATCCAACTACCCTAGTGTATATCATCTGAATTATCCTACCCAGTACCCAAGAATGATGGTCACTTTAAAGAAAGGTATGTCTGTCTTTTCCTGAAACTTTTTTTTTTATTTTCAATGGCAGTTAAGGCTAAAGCTTTTTATTTTACATTTCAGTGCAGCCACTTAAAGCTGTGCAAAGTGAGTGTATTAAAAAAAAATTTCACCCTGATAAAAATGACTGCACAAGATGTGGAGTGATACAGAAAATTTTTTTTCTTCTCCTAGCTGACTGTGTCTATCAGTGTGGAAGACTGAACACGCTGGCATTCAGCTCTGTCAAAAGCAAAACTCCATGATGTGCTTTGTTTCAGCAAATACTGGTGTCCTTTGTTGCAAGGCTTTCTGTATGCATCATCAGTCACTTGACGTTCTGTATACCCTAGAAATAGCAGCATCAATGCTAATTTGTTTATATATTTTAAGGAACTTCATTTACGGTTTGACTTCAGTCACATTACTTCACAAATTAACTTTCAAGAGCCCGACTGAACAAAGAATAACTGGAGACCAGCCAGCCTGCCCATGGCCTTACCAATTTTTCTCCTTATTCCCCATTCCAATGACTCAACTCACCCACAACACTAGGACCTCCATAGTACTCATGACCTCCCCGAGGCTTACTAAAATTATTCATAGTTATGATTCACTGACCGACTGACACCAAGGACTGTGTTCATGGTGCGTGGGTAGCGCCGAGCTGCTTTTGCTGTAGGCTTAATCCAGTAGATGGAGCAGCTGCCTGACACTGGAAATACCCTGTATCTTTGTCCTGGGTAGCGTGATCTGGTGGCCTGGGGCACCTGGTAGTTATTAACTGAAATGTGGTCATTATTATTTGCTAGCATCCACAGGCAGGAGAGAAAGCTCTGCTCCGCTGCATGCTTTGACGAAGTTTTACTACTTCCTGCTCTTGTGCGCTCCCGTTAAAACAGCTCCCAGCTTCAGAGTGTGTCATCAGAGCTGGCAAGGCAGATGGGGATCTCTGCTACAGATGGTGTAAATCTAGTATGTCATCTGACACTGGCTTGACTGATGGAAACTGATCTGAGATCCAGCCCGCTGTGGGGCTTTAGAGAAACAGGCGGTACCTGCTCATGTTCTATAATTATGGGTGACTATCTCTGTAGTCAAAGACAGCCTGATACACCTTGTGGAGTTAAGGACCTCAAGCTGATAGCTGCGATACATGGAGATGCCCCTTGCCTTGCATATAAGCTGTTCCACATTGTCCTGTGGGAATGGGAACACAAGRCAAACTTACCATTCCCAAAGCTTTGTGCGCTGCTATTATGACATTTCCCCTACTCCATCCTGGATCAGTTTCCTGTCTCATCTGTTGTTTTTTATTGTTAATGTTCTTAGATGGTGCCCTGTTCTGTTGGCTGGTAAAGTGCTGCTAAATTTGTTTCCATCTTGACATTGTGACATGTCCTTTAGAGATAACGACAATTTCAGACAAACCACAGCGTGATAGGCCCTCATCCTAACACCGTTTAAATGTGTACTTCTTCAGGAAACCAAAGAAAAGCAGGTAATGATGCCATCTGTATCTTGACTACAAACCTGTGTCTATGAATGCRAAAACTGTAGCTGCCTTGAACGCGGGAGCTATTGTTTGTCCTGTCAGTGCTACCCCAGGCAGGTGGCCCGCATCCCCACACAGAGYGCAAGGGCGATGCCTTTGCATCCTCTCAAGCCCTGCTGATGGAGCCCAAACAGAGCTTGTAGGGCAGTTCAGGTGTTACAAAAGCAACGCGCTGCCTTCCTCCACAGGGGCAAACTTGGATTATCCACTAAGGTCTTGCCCACTCGTGCTATTTAAAGCTGTTCCACAGACTTGTAGAGTTGTTGCCAGGGCATTAACACTATGCAGAGAGGCAAATAYTTTTTTTCTTTATTTTTTGTGACATTTTAATATTGGTGGAAGCCTCTGGAGTGGTGTCTTTCTGTCAGTTTGGCTTATTTCACCAGCAGAACCAAGGCGAGTTCTACCAGCAAAATCTCTGTTGTGGCATCTATTCTAAGAGCACTTGCCAATACAGTTATATCTCTATCCAACATAAAGACCGGTTCTCTCCTCATGGAGACCATGGGCTAGTTTCCAGTTACAAGTGACTGGTGGTAAATCTCCTGCTAGCCTGGAAACTTCTTCTGGCAAACTCCTGGATCCATTTCTCACTTCTGTTTTCTTGCTGTGAGTCAGGGAATGGTGTGGGTATGATTGATTCTCTGCCCATGGTGGCCTTGCGGGAATTTAGGCCAACGGCATAAATCAGAGCGCTCCCTGGACTGCTTCTGCTCTTGCCAGGCTTGGACTGAGCTTTCCCATGCATCTGGAGGTGATGTCCATTTGCGCCTGCACTGAGCAGAGCTCTGCTTCCAGAAGGAATCTGGCCTGTTGTGATTAATTCTTTGGTTAAAGCCTAGGTGCCTTCACTTTAATTTTTTTGTTTCTAAGACGTCTTCTCAGTTGCAATATTAAATATCTAAAACCCTCAGGGATTCCTTAGCACTAAGTGATACAGGATGTAGTCTGAGAGCTGGGAAAGAGATCTTTATTGACAATATGCAGAGACCATGTTTGAGGCAAGAGGCTGGTGTTTGGTGGAGCCCCAGCTCCTACTTTGCATTCCTGAACATCAGGCTAATTTCTTCTTAAAATACATCCTGCTTTCTCACCTTCTGCGCTGTAGCTGCACCTTGTCTTGACTGGCTGTAATAGAAAGTGAGCGATCTACTTTTAATCCTTATTCTCAAATCTCTTTTTAGCCTTCATATAATATTAATAACACCTTAGAAAAATAAAACCAAGGGCTATGTTCAAATCRCGTATCTTGCCTTGGTTATGTAGCTTCCTGTTGTTTTGGTAATATTAAAAAAATACTATTTTCATAGCAGATCTAATTTCTTGGCTTTCTAATTAGCTGCCTTCACAAAGGAAATTTATCCCTTGTGGATAAATCAGTGGTGTTTCTCTCTGATGCTATAAAAGTTAAGCTTGGATATGATCTCAGTACAGATAGCACTAGAAAACAGTCTGCCATTTTTTTTATCACATGTTGTCTAAAATGCAGAGTCCAATTAAATCCAGTGGACCAGCTCCTTGACAGGGATGAAGCAGGACTGKCTTCCCCCCAGCTGGAGCCTGCCCTGCCTCTTCACATCTCTACTCACTTCTTCTCTTTTCTGACTGGCAAAGGTACAGGTAGTGCCAGCTGTGGTTTGATGTTGTGGAAACTTAWCCAGGGAGAACCAAATGGAGACTAAACCGCCATCAGGCGATACTGATCACTTTACTGAGCCAATCAACTCCTGCAAAGATGGTGTTTGTGAGATTGCAACCTTACCCAGATCTCAGTGTGTCTCCTGATCTTTCTGTGCGGGTTCCCTCTTAATACAGCTTTTCTCTGACTTCTGTCAAGGTAAGAAACCTAATGTTTTCCCCACAGCCAAGCTGTAAAAGCATCAGCTGTTTGGAGAATTTTCTTGAGGCAATAATAGCAGCAAATGTCTTGTCTCCCCTTCTCCCTGCTGATGYTTACACCATTAACTAGCCTCTGCAAGGTACACAGCATTTCTGCCCAAGAGAAAAAGCAAAACCCTTCCCAAGTTGACGAGCCCTGACAAGCTCTATCTGATGTTTTATATTGCTGTTTTTCTGACCCTGTGGCAGGGTAAGCAGATACCTACTGGATGCTCCTGGGAAATGAGCCTGTCAAGCCACAGAGGAGCTGCTTCGGGAAAGTTTGAGCGGGTAGAGCAGATCCGTGCCATTTGCTACCCAGGCTGTGCCCTGGCAGGGTGAACTGACTCATGCGAGAGCAGGATGGCTAACTCCTTTGGAATGAGAAACAGGCCTCCAGCTTTTCCCCCAGGATGAATGAAAGCTTTGCGGTATATACACAGATGTTTAGGATGAACTAATTTCAGCCTGTTTTTATAATGTCTTTGCAAATCTTGACATGCATCTGCCTGTGCAGTGAATTGGTTTAGTTCACTGGTGAGCAGGCATTCCTGAGGCACTGGTCCTTGCCAGCTGAGATGACCCTGTTTACCCCGCCATGTCTTGTCCTTTCATCTGGGGAGTATATATCATTTTAATTACTATTTATTTCTTTTTGATTTAACAGCAAAAAAAAGACTAATCACTTCAACTTAACATAAAGGGTTTCAAGAGCAGAAATCGCAGGTAGTTTGGGTTTTGGTTTGGGGTTTTTTTCCTAATTTTTTTGTACAATCCAAAGAGTACCCTCTAGCTCTAGAAACACCAGAGCAAGAGTTTGGTTATGGTAACCAGAAAGGCACATGGAAATGTGCAGTGGGTTAAATTCTGCAATGACTTCATTCTGGTACGGTTCTACTGGCTTTTTTGGAGTTTCCCCATTACGGCAGAATTTCTGATCACCCAGGACTTCCTCCATTCTCAGCAAGGAGTGGAAATGYTACACAAAAGTACAGTGAAAGCTGAGAGCTGGGAAGGAGATCTGTCCTGGTGAGGTTCCTGTCCACATGTCTGAAACCCTCCTCRCATCTCGGCCAATCCAGTGCACAACTGAAACAGATTCCTGGGGCAGTTTGGGACTCAACAGCACAGCCAATCTATTCCTCTGCACAAGGCAGGATTGGCCCCGACTGTGTTGCTCCTGACAGACGTTTGAAGGAGGGTGGGGTTTGGCAAATACTACCTGTCTTCTAAAATGCTTGGAGATAGATGCGCTCCAGCAGCCAGGCTGCCCGGCGTAGCCAGTGTTTTTACGGTGACTCTGAGCTTTACTGCTATATTTATAAACAAAAAGAGCTATTTTGTCTTTTGGCTGTGACTTGGACCCAAAATTTCTAAGGGGAAGAGCAAATTCCAGGTTGGCATCCTCTTGTGTGTGCAGCAGGCTCGGCTCTGACTGTGCAGGTTTGCCACATGAATGGGCTGAAGAAAGACCTATAGGGTAGAAAAGAGGGTGGTTACTAAAAGCTTGGTAAGAGTCTATGAGTCTTGCACAGGTCAGGGAGGAAGCTGTTGAGAGAAGAGCCAGGAGACTCAAGCATGGGGCTTTTTTCCTGAAAGAAGGTGTAAGGCAGGAATGAAAGAGAACCATTCACTCCTGGAARAGCTCTAAAGAGGAGGTGAAGATGCTGACTGCAAGAGTTCAAGAGAGGCTGAAGGAGCAGTCAGGTGAAACCATGTTACRGGTGACCCTGAAGGAAAATCTGATGCCTGGTGAGGCCTCTCCAGCTGAGCCTTTGCTAGACAGCTGATTGTGGTTGTTCTTCATTGGGCACCTCCCTCAACCCGGGAGAAAAGCCCCTGCTCTAGGATCTCGTGCTGATGGATGTCATGCTTCTGGTGCCTTCCCTTAGACTTTGTGTTTGGGAGGAGTTTTGACTTGGCCAGTGGGCTGAACTTCCTGCTGTGTTAGATCCTGATGGATGGAGAGAAGCTGAGGTAAGTGCTGGGCAGACGCAAGCCGTGCCCTTTCCAGGGCTCTGCTGATCTGCAGGTAATCTTTTCTTGGACTTGATTAAGAGATCTTCCTCTCTTGCATGATGAGCAGCAAAATTCTGGCTCCAAAGTCCTCTGCTAAATCAGTGTGTTCAAAATATTCACAGATAAGCAGAAGTCTCAGAGACAATGTCATCCTCTATAAAATTTGGCTGAAGTTAAGACAGGTGCTATTTTGAAGGTATGATAGTAAATACACCCACAATCAAACAAATTGAAAGCAATCTCTTGGTTTAGGAGGAAAATACTAATGGAAAGCAGCTAAGGTGGACTTCCAGGAACATGCCCTGTTTCGAAACATTTCGAAAGAAACATTTAACTGCTGATTTTGAAGAATGTATTATCCAGATTGTTAGCATTACAGGGAAGTAGTGATCCTCAGACATACTTGCACACACTGCCAAGTTTGAAATTACTTTTCCTCAATACAAATGTGTCTGTGTGTATAGCCTAGCTATAAGCTGCTGCTTAAAAATCTCTATTGCTTTACAGTAAGCTGAAAATTAGATAAGTGAGTCTGGTTTTATAGTTTGAGCAAAGGCTCTTCTATATGCTATAATGAACTCTTAAGTACCTGGATCAGTTTTGCTGAACAAATAAGTTCTGAAATATCTGCATTTTATTTTGCTGCCTTAGAAACATCTTGCTCTGGTGTGAAACTCAAAGATGCTTTAATTTCCTGGAGTACCTTAAAGAGGTACAGGCAGTTCAGACCGTAAAAATGTTGGTATGCTTAACAGTGTCATCAGCACTCTAAGAAGGGTTGAATATCTGTTACTGTATTAGATCCTGTGAAAAATGAATCTCCAAATAAATCTTAAATACATTACTTTCTGCATAAATAGATCAAAATAGATCATAAAGTTTTGAGAAGCCCAAAAGACAACCAATAATATTTATCATTTACTTTTTGTTCTAGAATTCTTTCCAAAAGCCTTCGGTATGTGAACTACGTTGCAATAACTTATACAATGTGCTGATAGAGAAGGCCAGCTGGTTTAAGAATACTCCTGACCACTTCTTACTACTTTTTTTCTTTGTAATACTGTGTGGCCAAGTGACAATTTTGACTCCTGGTGGAAAGAAAAGCATGTCTTTTTTTTTTTTTTCCTTAAGGTTTAGTTTCCACTTTGGTCAATTATGATGCCACTTAAATGTGGTTCTATATAATTAAACTTATGTGGTTTTGTTTTGGGTTTGTTTTTGTTTTTAATGTAAGAGCTACGGCTATCTTGGGTATGGCTATGGCTTGGCTACGCTGGTTCAGCAGCTTTGTAGCATGACCCTGAGAGCTACTGATTCTGAAGAAGAAAGAAATCATGAACTTTGCAATGTACCAAACTGCATGTGTTAGCATTATGCAGTATCTTTCTCCAGAGTAGGGTAGCATCCAGAAGCCTTTCCCAGGATTAGCTGGCAATGTGAGAAAGCAGAGTGGTTTTATCTGCCCGCCACAGTGCAGTGACACTGGAAGCAGGTCAGGAATGAGGATCACAAAGTCTATCTGTGGTTATTGCCTTGGTTAATGAGGCAGGCTCTTGAGCAGGAGCTACTACTTCAGGACTTAGCCTAGCTTGAAGTCAAGGCTGCATAGAAAGCCTAAGGGTGCAGAAATCTCTGCTGGATGTGTAGCAACACTGAAAAGATTTGATCTTTTTTAGGTTGGTCCTGAGAAAAGAAGTAATGCTACAGCTGAGTTATGAGGATTCTTGCAAGCAGTGGGAGGTTGGAACATGCCATACTCCAAACAAACATTTTTAATGGAAATTGTTACAGGCCTGTTTTAGTATTCTAAAAATATTTATTGGAATAGGTTGGGGAGGGCATTTGTCCAGGTAAAAAGCAGATAATTGTTGCTGAAAAAGAAGGTGAAAAGGCTTCTCTGGTGTGTAACTGAGCAAAAATGGTCTAAGATCTGGATCTTAGCTTACCAAGTGCTGGTGAAATGGTCAGTGTTAGACTGTAGGACAAGCAAATGCATGAAGCCTGCTTGCTCGTTAGCTTTTAATGCTCTCTTCTGTCATAGGTTTGTATGTATGGCATTTTACTTATTTAAGCCCAGGTGATATATGTGAATGGGAGCTGGCAGCAGCTGCTGAATAATGGATGAAACACCAGAATTCTGCTGGTGGCAATCTCGACAACGTGGGCAGCCATGCTGAGGGCATGCTGCTCCCCTGGCCGAGCTGTTTGCTCAAATGTTCTTCCCTGGCAATAGCCAGGAACTTCCAGCAAGTCCTGAGGTGTCTCAGTGAAGAATGTCTTTCTGCAGAGTATACCTTGACATCTTGCATCACGGTCTGTTTCATTTTCTAGCTGGTTGCTCCCATTTCTAATGAAGAGCCTGACTAGCACTGGTCTACAAGAATAGCAATCCTGTCTTTTCACTTCCTTTTGCAGCACTTCCAAAGTACATCCTGTAAGGCTTTTATGCACAGTTTCAAATGAATAAGCTTTGCTAAAAAAGAAAGCAGAAATGTTTTAATTAGAATAACCTAATAGGCTGGCTGAGCTCTGAATACAACAGTGGCAGAAGATCACTGAAAAGCTTCTGCCTCTGTCTGGCCTTAATCGTATATCTTGGTTTTCAGGGCACTTGGAGGCTTTATTTTGAATGTTTCACAGATTACACTGACTAATATGAGAACAGGGTCATTAGTATAATAAATCTCAGGTAAGTGTAGAGCTAGCCTTAGGAAACCTTTCTATATTTGGCTGCTGGTATCCATTGCTGTAGGACTCTGTAAAAAATAAGCGTTGMTATCTGGTGCAGGGTACTGGTACACACATGTGAAATGCTAATGCTGCCATTTTTCCAGCAAAATGGCTTTGGCAACACAGCTATGTAATATGCSTTGCTTGCCCTGGAGGAAGCCGAGCTCTTCCTTGTTGAACACCTGTCTGTTAAAGACAGCTAATGCTAAAGGTCTGATTACAGTTCAGTGACTTGTTCACACAGTGATTAATTTTTCTCTCCACTAACAGAGGAACTTGCTTCTGTAGCACAGCTGATGAAATAGGTATTTATAACCTCATTTGTAGGAGGGGTGGGAGTTAGTTGAGCTACAACAGCCTGGTTAAAAACATCCGACCACCATCACCCAAGCTGTGGTCAAGGACTCGCTCTGCTTCCCATTTTGGCTGGGCAGGGCTTGACCTCAGTGGGACTTCATTTGCTTCACCCACCTGATGACCCCTGGGCTTGCGGTGTGCGTGGGACGGGTGCTGGCTGACTCATCTGCCTGTGTTTTGCTCTTCTGGTCTGAGGGCTAATCCCTATTTACTAATATCTCAAAGCCCATACTGGGTAGGAAGGGCTGGAGAGCATGTGGAGAGGAAGCAGAGGAACCAGCCCATGGTGAGACTATCAAGGGTACAATCCAGTGACATTTGCAGTAAACCAGCTGCCCTCTCTCTGCGGCTGCTGTGCTAAACCAATTAGCGGGGAAGGGCTCTTAATGTTTACCTGCCTAATCCCAAACTGGTGGGGATATCCCGTAGTCTAGCAGTGACGGAGGAACAGCTACCCCGCCTCAACTGAAGTGATCAAATAATGCCTGAGGGCAGTGGGTGTTTGAAAGCACACCAGCAAGATTATTTAGCGGGCCTGCCTTTCAGCAGTGTGATTAAATTGCATCCCAACGAGTTTGTTGCTAATTCCATCCTAGCTTGCTCTGCTGCTGTAAGCTGCTGGAGATATCTCTGCTGGCTCCCTTGCTCTGGCACACAAAGGCTTCTCTGTGTACGTGTCCATAACAGTGTCACTATTTTCTTTCTTTTTTTTTTTTAATCCTTCACTCCCAAATGATTCTGAACGGATTGCTTTTCCCCTCTGTATAGCTTTGCACAGATAATACAGTAGCAAAAGCAGCGGGGAGCTGTAGGGGGGAGAATTAACACTCTGTTCCTCGCTTTGGGATTAGTGACCGGATGTGTGCGGGAGACCTGGCTCGGGGGGGACTGTGCCCCCCCACTCCCCACGAGGCTCCTGCTCTCGGGCTGGGACACAACTCTGCATTGCTTAAAAACCATAATGAYGGAGGAAAGCTGCAAGAGGGGCAGTGCTAAAGTGTGCGTGTGTGTGTCGTTGGGTCATCTCAGCGGGACAAATTCATGCAACGCTCCTATGACAGAACTGTTACCTGTTGATGGCTCTGTATACGTCAGCTTTCCCATCGCTTGGCACAGGCCTGGAGAAGCCTCGGTTCATCTCTGGCCAGGGGGTCTGTCGGCAGCTGCTCCCTTTTTTTGGCTCTTAGGCGTGTGGCCGGCAGCTGAGGGGGATGAAGAGCAGCAGCCGGTTGGGGGTGGCGGGGGGTTCAGACAGCTGCCGGCCTTATGGAGTAAGGGTGGGGGATCGGAAAGCCTTTCTGTAGGATGCGGTGTAAAGGATGACACCGAGGGGGCTGGGGAAAATAGCCATCCCCTGCAGACCAGCGGTGGCACCTTCCTGACCTGGGCAGTGCCGCGGGGCAGGCCCGTTTGGTGCTGTGAAGGGGGAAGGGGGTACAGGGGTTGGGAAGGGCTTGTCTGAGAAGATTGGCTTCCCTCTCCATAGAAGTTATTGCACGAATGAGCAAGGTAAATGGTGTTTGACCTGGAGGGAAACCTTTAACTCTGGGAATACCAGCTTCCTCAGGCTATCCAGAGGCTTTGCTTTTGTTGGAAAGATGTATCTTTCCTACTTGTTCTCTGCCTGAACTTTCTTACCTGAATTTTCAACATATTTCAGAGCATTCACAGACCCTTTCTATTCCCCCTCACTCTGGAAAATTAGACTTCAATGGCTTCTATTCAAGACAAAACTAATTAAAAGGTACAGGGAATAAAGCCTGCTTTGTAGTTGCTCTCTTGCATACTGGATTTGCACTTCAAAATGTCTGCCTCTAACTACTGCTTGTCCTTCCTGGGGAGAAGGTGGCCGAGCGCTGGCCCCGGTGGGACCGGCCGCGGCACTCCGGGGAAAGAAGCCGGCTGCTCACCGGTACCTGGCTCCTGCTGATAGGGCTTCCAGCAAATATCTTTAAGCAAATATTTAGCAAATGCCCAGAGCTACTGGTAAGAACAAGGAAGTCTCCAAAGCTGTTTAAACAATGTCCGGTCCTCTGCAAGGTGGTGGTTATAAGGACTGGGGATGTGAGTGCACCCCAGCTCCTCCAGTACAGTATGTCATGCATTTTTTCGATCATATCCCACCACGTGCAGCTTCCTTCCGCCTTTAAAACAGCCATGCTTGCCTTTAATCCACAATGAAAATGTTACGTGCTGATTCAGCACGTAACACATGCTGTGATGTACCTTGCCCCCTTGAACAGATACGGTACTTGTCTTTGCAGTCTGCCTGGGCTGACTTGGAGAGAATGAAGAGCACTTTGGTTTGCCTTACCTTTTTAATCTTTAAAAAAAAATATTTTTTTCTTTAATCTGGTTTTCTCAGTTACCCAAAACATTGGCTTTTAACAGTAACTGGGGAATCCCACTTCAGAGTAAAAAGCTAGTTTTATTTATACCTAAACGTGTTTGGGGGTTTTATATTTTTGTAATTATTTTTTGGCTTTTGTATTTATTTACATTTATGCCCTTACTTTGTACCTGCCTACTTGACCTTTCTGGAAGGAACTAGACCACTTGTCCAGCAAGCAGTTGTCTCCAAAGCCCAACTGCAGGCTCCGTGCGAGGCATTTCATGGRGACTTTCCTCTGTGGACCCCTTCCAAGCCTGCCCTCACTGTTCCTCCCCGGTCTCATCTGTTTCACTGCCGAGTTTGCTTTTTATCTTTGGTATAAACAGTCATTGTTCAGCTGTAGAAAATAATCTGACCAGAAAATTTGGCTTTGTTCCATGAAGTCAGGTGCTTTTTTTTATCCTGCTTGGAAGTGAGAGGGGGGAGGAGAAATGAACCCCTCCAGCTCTGTTTTTTAAACTTGTTTTTCAACATCTGTGGTGATCCTTTTGCCTTATGGATGCTGATAGTAGCTGCTGGGGAGGCAAAATGTCTTATCAGTGCCTCTCAGGGCTGCTCTGAGGGGGAAACGAGGCCAGCCACGCTGGCAGCTGCCTATGCACAAAGGCACAAAATCTATCCCATCACTACACACGTGCCACACCATGGAACATGGTTACTTTTTGCCTTTGAGTAAAACACAGAGCACTGGAAATGCTATTTCTGAAGCGAAGGGGAGGAGCTATGGCTTAGGGGAAGGGTGGTGCTTTCAAACAAACAAACAAAAACAGATGCACTTTTTTTTCCCATCTTCCACCCTATTGGTTAATAATGACTTTTCCAAAGCTGTAAACAAAATTTTGAAGTTTTTCAATCTCTTATCTTGAAAACATCAAGGAAAAAAATGGGACAGTTTGGCAGGATTGCTATGGAGCTCTTCCTTTACTTTCTGGAAGCAGTTCAGGCAGCCCCAGGGAGGCTCACGTTAATCGTTATTAGTCACCCCGTGTGCTCACAGTCTTTTAGAGGCTCTGTTTACTCTTGGTAAGAAAGGGGAAAGTCCAGCAACAGTAAATCTGGAAACATGAACACATGCTTTCATATTTACTTGGGGTTTTATTCCTGGGTTTGGCTTTACTGATGACACAAAAATTAGGATGGAGAGCTCTACATAGTTAATCTATCTGGTATTGTTTACTGATAAAGTAGAGGGATCACTGCAAGGTAAGATGTTATTTAAATAAGGTCTTATTTTCTGCTTCCTTGCCCCCACATGTATATAACCTTCCCCTAGTTTTTGAGACTTGGGTTGCTTTTTAACAGGTCTGACTATTCACATCTAAAACAGACTCAGGCCATAAAAGAAGCATAGGAGTCTGCAGTTGTTCTCATTGAAATCAACTACTGCTTTTTTCAAGTGTTTTTGTAGTCATTCTTTAACTAAAATTTAAATATGTGTTTATAATGTCCCTTCTTAATTACCTGAACTACACGGATGTCTGAGGGTGTGATACTCCTTCCAGTGTGACAAAAACTAATGTGAGCCACGCAGGCGCTGATGCCTCCCAGGGCTAGTCCTCTGCTCAGGGTTACTAGAGTACAGCAAAAAGTCCTCTGAATAGGAGCCAAGAGGTTGACCCTGTAACTTGAGTGTCAGATCCAAGAGGAAGGTGCTGAGAGGATTAAACTGTCTTTAAAATAGAGCTTTTTGCATATCAGGCTTTTAGTTACATCTATTTTGATCATAAGCTGACTCTAGACCAATATTGCTGAAGCTTGGCTGTTAATTTTCCTGCAAAGCAACTCTGAACCTCTCCACGTTGTAAAGTTTTAAAAAACGTTGCTGCATTTGAACATATAGTTCATGCCTGATGGGTCCAAGCTGAGGTCTTGTTGCAGATTGGATAAGTCTGAGTATCCTGAAGGTCCAGAAGATGGGGTAAACTGGTGCCAGACTTGCATCGCCCAGCTCCAGGATTTTCAACAGTGATAAGGAGTTAATGGTAAAATGAGAAGGTTCAGACCTTCCAAATGCTCCAGTTTTAGCAATTCATTGAATCTGTGTAGGGAAATGCACACTGAATATTGCAGCTGCAAAATTTGTTTTGTTCTGTGGAATCGTGCTTATCCGGTTGGCAGGGAGAATGGCTTTTAGTGCAGTCCTTCCCCACTTGTGGTCTGTAAGATATTAGCAGATGAATAGCCAAATGAAGAGGAGGGAAAAATAAAGACTAGACTCTCATACATGTCATTAGTCATGTGAGCAAACAAATTTAATTGAGGGATTAGAGGAGAACAAAAGCAATAAATGAACATTAAGGTTAACCTAACTTTTATATGGTTGTTACTGTGAAAACTATGATCTCACTAAGTGAGATTTTTTTTCAAAGCCTTAAATAATTCTTCCATTTAAAAAAAAAGAAAAAAGTTAAGAAATGCTGATCTAGCTTCTCAGTAAGCRTTCCAACTCGTGAGCAAAATCTTCCCCTGCTTGAAATGGAGCTGAATGGRTTCAGTGGTAAATATGCAACAAGTGTAATGCCTGTTTCCGCTCTTTGTTCCCCTGAGAGTCATTTAAACAAAACAAATTCAGTGCACACTAATAAAGTGGGTAGGTAGCTGTTGCAGCTTAATAGCTTRTGCTCAACCATTTTCCTTGGCAGGGAGCTTAAGGAATGTTTCCAGCTAGGTTATGATATCTTCATCATGGACTGTTATCAGGAGTTGCATTTCCCAGTGTCAAGTCCTGACGCTGAAGATATGCTGCTCGTCAGGAGCCTGGGACTGCTCAGGAGATACAGCGTTAAACACAGCRTATGTGCTGCTCCCCACGGCCCATTGTTATTGCTGCAGCCTTCTCCACTTGCATTCAAAATGTTTTCCAAACAGAGCATGTATTGGGAGTTTGTCTGTTTGCTTTTCTTTCTTTCTTTTTTTCTTTTTTTTTTTTTTAACTATCATTGGCAATAGTTTGTGTCTAGCTAGACCTTTTTTCGGCAACTCTACCTCCTTTCTTCAGCTTTATTTTAGTGAGGAGCAGAGTATAAATGTTCTGCTCATGGTGTCTTCTGAATCTGGTGCTCTGTGTCCAATGCAGCTATCTGAATAACACACACAAGTGTTGCTTAGCTACAAAGAATGATGAGAACATRCGCTCCTTCAGGTCATCTCTGGCCCTCTGGAACTTGCCCAGTTCTGCTGTGGGAAACCAGATGAGTTTGGCATGGGGGACAGGGTAATGCAGAAAGGTCTAAAAACTGTTCCTCACTGCCTGTAGGTAAAGAGTGGGGACAGATTAGGGAAAAAGACTGACAGTCACAATATGCTAGCYACTGGCATTGTATTCATGCACCTTGAGCCGTGAGCCAGTTGAACACTCCTCTGCAGAAGAGGACCGAGGCCATGCTTTGGCCTGACCTCGTGCCAGTTTTGCTGCAGCTGATCTGGGCAGTCCCCCCAGCCTAGCACTGCCACCCCCTCTGCACGGCTTGGTGRCTCCTCATCGTGGCTCCCTGTGCGGGCAGGAGGTAGGGACAGCGACCGCCCGAGCCAGAAATGCTGCTGGGATTTACTTGGTGGGCCATGCTCTAAGCTCCCCTATCCAGCCCCTGAACAGATGTTGTGCTGAGCATGTATAACCATGGTGTGAACCTCCAAAAAAAGGGGACAAAGTCATCCTTCATCTGCAAATGGACGACTGCGTGTTACTTTTTTGGTTTTCTAGTGATCTTTGGGAAGTGGTGAAAGAAACAAGAAAAAAGTGTTATATGCTGAGGAGCTAATAGTACCTAGTTTCCAAGGGGTTTGTATTCATATCTTGGCATCCCTGAGGTTTGTCTTTCCTTTTGGGGGTTCTCCATTATCTACCAAGACGGGAGCCTGCACTGCAGCCTTCTCTTTTGTTAGGACATCTTATGCRAGTTTACTTATGGCATCTCCACCTGCTCAGACCTTTAATGTTATAATTATAATAAGCATATTGAAATTAGCTGAAGAGGTCCCTAATTACTAGAGGTTGAAAAAGAGATAGAGAATGTGGCAACACGTCCCCTTTTCTTAGGGGAACTATAACGCTGCTGATTTGCTTAGTGTCCTCTAACTGATGCTCTCCCAGTTTAGTTCTGCACTTTTTTCTTTCTAGCTTGGTGTGAATGCATACTCTGCTTCYAGAAGATTGATTAGCTAAAAATCATGCCTCAAAGACTTTTTTAATTTACCTTCAGCATCTAAGGGAAACTGAAGTTCAGATGCACGATATGATTAAGTGCAGTGTAGTTTCAATCAGAACCTGTTATTCTTGCCAGCTGAACTCCTAATTGGAAAGGAGCAAGGCATTTCTGGTGAGCAGCAGATTAACTGAAAAATTTAGAACACAATTATTCAGTATTCTGGGTCAAATTGAGTCAATAGCTGAGCTGAATTWAAAAGRTCTTGAAACACTAACATTTAGAATRTATTTTGATGCTTAATTGCTTATTTCAAAAGGCTTTTAAAAATTATTTAAGCTTTAGGAAATTGAGTTGAGCCAATATAAAAACAGAATTTCTCAGGTATTTTGCTCTTGCTTTTGCTAAGAAATAAATACTTACATCTGCAAGTTTGGTTCTGTCTAACAAAAAAAAAAATTTGCATTTGCTCCCAAACAAACAAACCTTATTCCCTGCGCAGTGCTGCTACTAGTAACTTGTTCAATTTTGCACACTTTGGTGGCTATTGTTTACAACAATTTCTATAGCTGAACTCTCAAGAGTTATTTTTTTGCSTCTCAGCACATCAGTATCTAAAATGCTGTGTGTCAAACTATGTGCTTTGGAGGCTGGTTTTATGTGCCCTACTTTTTCAAATGGCACAGATCACTGATTTAAGGAGTTCTGCTCAGTCCTTGCTGCTCTTAAAAACCCAGCCATTGCCATGAGTGCTCACCTGTGGATGCAGAGCCTGATTTTTTTTTTTTTTTTTTAGCCTGGTAGCTTAAATGTCTGCATCACATCTTACAGCATATTTCACATCGGCTATACATTTGGCTTGTTCTGGTACTCTCCAGGCTACTGCGCAGCTGCTCTGAGCCCCTCTCCAGAACAGTCATGTTCATAGTTATGATCTTCAGGCACCTGAAAGCTATGATAAGAGTTTMACATAAGGCTTTTTCCACTTGCCCTTTTGGTAGACAGGTGCTGCCGCTGTTATTGCCATCTGCAAATTAAAACAGGGCTGTTTTTCCCTTTCAGTGGCTGTACTGTTCTGCCTTTGTGTAGCACCTGGTTGCACCAAACTGTTACAGGAGCCCCTGAGGACTCTGAGCAGGGAGCGGTGGTGGGGTGCAGATGTGGGTGCTACACCCTTGAGTGTGCTGAGACTGAGACCATGCATGGTTGTGGTTGAGCAAGGAGGAAACAGGGATGGGTTCCCATGGTCTCAGCAGGGAAAATGCTGCAGAGGTCTATAGCATCTCCCCCTCTCCCGCGAATTGCTGTAGTTGTCAGGACTTGCTGCCGTTGTAAAGCCTGCTGTGTGGTGGTCTTCTGTCCTGTTAACACAGGCATCAATGGACTGCCTATTCCATCCTCATAAAGGAAGCCTGTTTTGCAGAGGACACGAYGCAAAGAGCCTGCAAGCTTGAAATATCTGGATGTCTTCCAATTTCTATTCCCAGAAGTCTTGCTCTAACAAATACTGTTGAATATATACACAGTACAAGGGGGTGCAGGGAGAGACTCAGCAGGAGATGGGATCATACAAAATATCACCAGTCTTGGAGCAGCACAATTAAATAGCCTGCGCTAGATCTTTTAAGTCAAGCTGGACCGATTCCTTGCCCACTACCTGGCAAAGGCTCCAACCTGACTCATATGTATGATCAACTCATATGTATGATCAGCTACGCTTTTGAGTTTTAGGGGCTTATTTTCCAGTCCTCCTGTACTCGTGCATATGGATTTCAGGATGTGCCTAGGCAGGAATATTCAACTTATGTGAGAGCCAGCTGGTGAAAAGCAAGATGTTGGGAGTTTCCCCACCCACTCCAGCAGATGGATAGTCTTCGTTTGTCAGTCTAGCACAAGGCAAAATGAACAAAACTTTCCCCCATTCTCAAGTCCCCAAACTTTCCCCTTCCTCTGTCTGGGTTCACAGCAGCTGACAGTCCCTGAATTGTCCATGACTGTCATTGCTTCCTGTTTATTTAGGTTTAGACATTCACAGGCCCAGTTTGGAAAATGACTATACCAGAGCCAAGTAGTGAAGCTTGCTAAAGGAAGTTCTGCGGTCCAAGAAGAAACTGGAAAAATTTCTCCCTCTGCTTTCACCAGCCTGGATGAGCTATTGACAAGTACAATGGAGACATTGGCCTCCAGGCTCTCTCCTGCTTCATTTAATATCTTTAAACCTCAGCATGCAGAGCCAGGCTCCTTACCCATATGCTCCTGGGAATATGGTAACAAAAGCAAATGCACTCCCCGGGAGGGATTAAAGAACCACCTTGAAAAATAGGCAAATTGGAAAAATAAGCCATAGCAATATAAACGAGCAAAGGAAGAAGAGCACAAATGTATTAGTCATCTCTTAATTGCTCTCGGAGCCCAATATGCTTAATGTCCTGAAATAGAAAGCCTATCATTTCAGTTCTGCATATTAGCAATTTAAAAAGAAATAAAGTAAAGCGAGATCTCCTGAGAATGAAATCATATATATTCAAATTGTCAAACAAGTATTTTTTTTCCTGTTTGCAACCTCTCAGCTTAATCCCTCATACTTTATTGTATTCAGGACTTCTAGACAAAGTCTTTTTTGGACAAGAGGAAAGTTTTGCCCGGGCTTCAAGGAAGCTTATTTCATATTGCATGACCTGAGTGTGCCAACACATTATTATTTTAGGAAAACTTTTGAGTGAATAAGCTTGAGAGCCAAGCAAAAGCTCTCAGGTTTGAATATTTTCTTGCTTTGCAGAAGCCCATGCATCAGAGGTGAGGGCACCTACAGACCCATTCAATCCAGCATAGCCACCAGGTACCCATCAGCAGTTGGGCTCCCATCTTTTAAGCATTTTCATTTTTCAGCTGTCAACAAAACCTGTAATTCTTCCTGTAGCCTCTTCAACCACTTATCAGCTCAACTCCCCCTCTCCGTGTCGCACAGAAAACGTAAAGGAAATCATCAAAGTGGAACTGTTTGTTTTGTGCTTAATAGACACCGTGATCTGCCCTACAGACCTCCAGGGACTGTCCATTGTTCTCGTTCCTTTGGCATATCGGCTGTGCCAAAAATCATCATCCTCTGTCTTCTGTCAAAGGACATTTCCCCTCCCTTTCCTTCCTCCCTCTGACTTTTTTTCTCTCATTCCTCCTTTATGCACTGGTAGTATTTCAGCTCTCAGGAGTATTTGGTACAGTTTCTGGGCATGCAGTTTGATGCGCTCATTCCTTGAGTACAGGTCTGGAGGCATCAGATCCTTTCTGTGTGATGTGCTGGGGCTATGAAAAGGGTAGCCTTTTGAAATCAGCATGTGCACATATTAATAGCAGGCGCAAGGTTAATGCTGTGGGATCATGGGTGACCTATAATTTTGCTCAGCATTGCTTACCTAACGGCCCGCAACTGTAATCAGCAGGTTTATGGTCTTTACTATGTTTCCCATGAGGTGTTGTTTGCAGTGATATTTTTGATGATGGAGAAAATTACATATTGGAAAAAATCTTTAGTGTTTATAATTACATGGCTGAGATTAAATGGTACCAYGTTGAAGAGCGGTTGTTACATGGAAATGACCAATAAAGTTTTAAAATGAAATGGCATTTCTATCTATTTTCATTGAAAKTAATTCCTAGCGCTTTATTTAGTTATTTCACTAAGAATGTGTGGAAGTACATATTTCCATTAATTTTAAAAGTACATTCTAGTAGTAGATTAAAATTTAAAAAGACCGATTACCAAGCRTTTTCATTTCCAGATCACAAGTCTAGTCTTTCTTACAGTTGTTCAAGGGTCTATAAATGCAAAAAAATAAAGACCCTGGGGCAAAATCTAAAGTCACAGCTCTGGGACTGGAAGTCCAAAATCAGATTTGGAAGTTCAGGTTGGTTTTTAATTCTGGTCAGAATCCAAGCTGTCCACCATCAGCACCAGATTGCCATTGCAGATATCGGTGTTGCTTATGATTTCTAGTGCAGGAACCAGCAAGACCTGAAGAAGCTGTTCAACCTCAGAAGAAATGGTCCGTGACCCAAAAAGCTTTCAAGTGAAGTGAAAAAAACCAATGAGATAATAGTCTAAAGGAAGCAGAAAGCCACAAGTGTGACAAGACTGGTCAACCCTGGAAGCAGATACCCTGAGGCACGCAAGCTGCTCAACGGTCTTCCAAGCGCTGCTTAGTCCACGTGGCAGAGGCGAGAGAGGAAGGGAAGGAGGCGGATACGCACTGGCTGTACAGAGCTGTGCCTAGTTACGGRGGGTGACCTGAGGAGGAGAAAGCAYRAAGGTGTCTGTTCTGCTCTCTAGTAAGAGGGCAATGAAGCAGCCTTTGCTCACGGGAGGCAGAAGTWCAGACTTCAATGTATCCTTGCACAGAGGCCGACGACTGCCAAAGGCTAGAGTGGGTTTTGTCTCTGTAAGTTAATCACAGCTTGGAGAAAGCTTGGGTGAACAGTACATCTTGCTATACTAATTCCAGAATGAAGCATAATTTCTTTCTGCAGTGCTCCCAGTCTCGGTGCACTTCATCAGAGCCAAATGCACATGAACTGGTTTCTCAAATGAGCTCAGCGGCAGCGGTGGCATTGGCAGCATCTGTTGAGCTGACTTCCAGCGCTCCGCTGCTGGTGGATTCTGTAGGTAACAGTGGAGACAGCAGAAATATCAATATCAAAGGGAAGTAATTCAGAGGAAGAGTATTTGAAATGRGGTCTTTAAATACAGTTGGTTTTCATGCATGTTCACTAATCCTGTATTGCTGAGAGCTAATACTTAAACTAAGGGTCACCGAAGGAGAATGAATGGGGAAAAGCAGTTTTTGAGGAACACCTGTGCAAYGGGATCACCACTGTTAACTTTATACAGTGGGACCAAAGGAAATTCTTTGTTTCTCATTTGTACCTGSTGTTATGTCCTACAGCCCTGGAGCCTTCCCTCATTATGTCAGGGTAACTGCTCTCGAGTTTAGCTATAAGCAAGGGAAATCACCAAAAAAAATGTTTCTGTTAGAAACACAGGATATCCACAGTGTGCTGGACTTGACTTTTAGAGTGGAGAGACATGGCATTGGCAGCGCTGTCAGGCTACAACTATRGAGGGAGTTTTCACCTTGCCTTAACAAGGAGAGAACTGGGCATAACGTACCACATGGGAGCAGAAAAATGGCYATTGGGCTTGAAAGGCTGAGGTCCTAAAATCACTCTGAGCAATGCTCCARACCCACATAACATTAGCTGTGTTTTATAGTCAGCGACTGAGGAAAGCCTGTCGTTGTTGGGCCATTTTGGTGATTACCTGTGCCTGCYGGATGGCCGTGGCAGCTGAATGACAAGATCAGAGGACAAAGTAGCAGAGGAGAAAACTGACATTATTCCTGGCGGAGCATCACGCTGAGACCCTGGCTTCCTGCCGCAAAAMCAGGAAACCTTTTTTTTCTGGAACAACGATTGACTAAATTCGGTGCTGGGGTACATTCACAAAAGTCCCTGCACCTTTACAACTAGGCAGTTTTCTGTGCCCAGTGTTCCAGGAATAATAATTAAAGAAAGAAAAGGCTTTTTAGGTAGGTTCATTTTGTCTTGCCTGTAAAAGATGGAGACCATGGGGGTTTGCATGCTCTGGTGCTTTGGCCAATCCACTCCTAAATGGTCCAGCTGGTTGGACTCCTACTAGCTGTTCAGCGACACTGTTCTATAGTGTCTTTCGCTGTGAATTGTTTCAGTATTGAGCTTAAATTTTCCTTTGTGATTCCACGCCCCCACCCTTCCTGGAGCACCTGCAAGGCACCCAATGGGTACYAATAACAAGGCTAGGAGCAGGGATGGATGGGTGGTACCTTTTTTCTTTTCTTTTTCTTTCTTTTTTTTTTTTTTAAGGTGAGCTTCCCATCATTGAACTGTCAAAACTACTTGTGTAGTTTTCTGTTGTAAACACCCCTACGTGTGAATTGTTACARAGTTTTCTATGAGCAGCAATGAAATGGATTATTTCAGATTGCTTGAAATGTTCCCAATACACATTGTTAAAAGGTGCTTTTTTTTTTTCCTTCTTTTCCTTTATGGCTTGTACCCTCAGGCTCTTTAGTATTAACGAAATTAATCTGTACTGATACAACTTGAATATTCATCCACTCTTCTAACTGAGAGAATCTGGAATATCAGCTATTTTGCATGTGTGGGATGAYGATACAGAAGTAGAAAGGTTCTTGTTGAGGTATGTACTGATGGGTTAAGTGTTTGGTATGACTCTGGGGCAAYCAAATTACTAGTGCAAGCTTTTGAAACTGTATCACAGAACATAAATACCTAGAAAGACTGAATACGGAGTGTACACACAAGCTCTAGGGGTTTTGTTTGTTTTATTTTCTAAGCCAAACTCAACTTCATTTGAGCATAGTGAACTACATAAATTATTTCTTTTTCTATGCAATCAAACATTTTAAAATAATTATCCTCTCCCATCCTTAACATATATACACTCCTCCCTGACAGGTGCTTTCAACAAGCTGGAAGTRCACCCTCTCACAAATAAGCATGGCTCTCCAGGCAGAAGTCCAGCCCTCGCAGCAAGCCTCATCCTGGGCAGGATGAAGCAATCGACATTGAGATCTCCACTGAGCAGAGCCTCACAGAGGGGAACTTGTTGCTATTTCATTCTGCAGCTGAAGAAACATACAGTAGTGGCAGGGAGCCTTGGGGCAGCTGATTTAAAGATTKATTTTGCAACCTGTTCCTTACTATCTGGCATTCATAAAATTCACCTTGAATAACTGKTTTTTGCCAGAAGAGCATCCTGCTGGCTGAACGTATTCAGACCATCTCTTGAGCTACACCAGATGGTACCAGCCGCACTGAAATCCAATGAGTAGTGATTTTTTTTCCCTGCCAGTTATAAGGATCTGCTCTACTACTTTCCTGGGAACTTTACTAATGCAAGCGGTAAAGGCTCTCCACAGACAGAGCCTCCCACCAGCTTCAGCTCTGTTCTGAGAAAATGAGGTAGGATTAAAAGAGCACAATTGCTTCTGGGCAGTTGGTTTGTGGCCAGCCACGTGGTGGCTTGGACATAAATTTTGATTTAACACAGAGTTGCTAATCCACATCAAACGTGAACGTCAGTGGCTGATAAATTTAATTGGGTGTTTGTTTAAGAGCATTGCAGGAAGTATGTGCTTGAAGCATCAAAGAGTGAGTTTTAGAACTTCAAACAATACTCTGGTTACACTTTTGGGAASGGCTGTCACCAGATCTGTGCTGTTTGGCTCCTGCAGTGATACCTATTGCATCAGTTTCTGAACTTGCTTGGCRCTCAGTAAAATATGCATGTAAGTAAATAGCCTTGCAAAGAACAATATGCATGTACGTAAATAGACCTACAAAGAAGAATGTTAAAAGAACATCGTAATGGTGAGCAGCAAAGACCTGGCTAGGCGATGCAAGCATCAAGGATGCCTGCTGAATCTTAATTTGCTCCTCCTTTCATCCCACCCCCATATATTGTGAACACAGTTCTCGTGTGATCACACACTGCATTGCTAGCAGGATCGTGAATGCAAAGTCACTCTGGTGAGAAGCTGGAGCTGTGGAAAGAGGCCAGTTCCTCCAGAGAAGGACTTATCTGCTCTCTCTGTCTGCAGTGGGTAGGACAAAAGTTTCAAGCCATATCAAGGAGTTGTAAGTTAGACTTCATGAAGTAATTGCGAACAGTTCTGCAAGCAGCAAAATGCTGGCATAGAGTCACCCAGAAAGATGGAGGAATTGCCGGTCCTCAGAAGTTAGAAGGGGAAAGGAGCCTTTGGCAGCTGAATGCAGTCCTAGAGAAAGACATCCCTTCCAGGCCCATGCCACGGAGCTCCTGCGAGGTGCTGCAGGTGTTTTGCAGCTGTCAGTTACTCCCAGYTGGCATTCTGGGTGCTCCCACCTGCAGTCTCATTTGAAGCATTAAACCTTAAAAATTTAAACTGAAATTAGCAGAATATGCGCTCTGAATATGTGATTTTGACCTTTCCAGAAAGCTACATCTTTCTGTGCGTCAGCTGCCTTTCTGTAAAATGAGGGTAATACAGCATTTTCAGGGGGTTTGCATAAGTAAGTTTGTTAATACTTTCAAAGCGCGTTGGTGCTGTAGCGGTGTGTGGTGAGGATGAGGCCATAAGGAAATGATGAATTTTGTCCCCACAGCGGGGTCTGAACAGCGCGCCACCAAGAAAGCCAAGGGCCACATGCTGAGTGACAAGAAGAAAACAAAATATTMAATGACTGCTGATTAAGTGAACAGTTTTCATTCTTTGTGTTGAATGAGGCAGGAATGCCAGGAAAAAAGTAGTATGTGRTGTCTTATTGGAGACTGTATAATAATTCAGTCATCTCTTGCATAAGGATTAAGTTGGGTGTTTTGCCTCATCCTTCTGTGAGGAATTTAAAGCATTCCTATGCTACACACAAGCATCTATCTTAAACTAAGAAATAGAAACAACCCAAACAACAGGAAAAAAAATCAGCTCTGTAAATATGATGTCTGTGTGATTTGCCAGCTGGTGGATCCCTCAGCCCAGCACATGGACAAGCTGACAGCAGTGGCAGGCTGACCTTCTCCAGGCTGATCAGTGCTAGGCATTTGGGGCTCCTTTGCCAGGAGCTGGACAAAKGTTGATGCGTTGCAGGGGAATGATGAGTTTTGGGTATCCTGGCTTCATCCCGGATTTGGGAGGGGGTATACTGAAGCAGGCATAGACTTTTTTGTCCCAGTCATTGTCCTACACTTGTTTTCCCTGACAAGTCCTAGATGCCTTCTGAGGCCACTGTCTTGGACTGCCCAAGAGCACTGGATCATCTTAGACATAAAATTAAAAAATTAACAACTTCTGATACCCCCACCCTGCAGAAATGGCCCAACTGTTGTGCTTTTTTGTGAGAGGTGTTGGGCAGCTTACGTGTTGCAGCTCTGTCTGCAATATCCCGTAGCTGTGGTGTTACTGGCAGCAGCGGCCTGAGGCCGCGAGGCAGACACTGTAGGAAGATTTAAAATCTCTTATTGTAACAACTGATAGAGCTGGAGGAAAAAACCTGGCAAGCATTAAGACCTGAAAATGGACTTATGCGCCTGAGAGCTCATTTATTTGGATATCAGCTATGCCACTGAGGGCTACTACGTCATCATACAAACCTCTCTGGTCTGGAGAGTACATTGGACAACATGGTGCTGTGGTCCCACAGATTAGGAGTGAACTTGGAAGAGTGTAAAGGGAGTATGTCTTGGGAAGTATGGGGCTTGGAGGTGGGGGTCTACTCTAATATGCTGAGGGTACTTGAGGTGGCTCGTCTTTCCGTACAGAAGATGAGGTTGGGCTATGTTGTGTTTTAGCTGCCCAGGGCCAACCAGGAGCTCTAGGTAGTCTGCACTGAATGAAAGCCTCCCACTTTTTGAGGTTTAGGCATTCCTCCAGGCCCCAAGCACTGAGGCACAAGAAATGAGTTGTATCAACCCCTCTCCCTCCCTCCCCCCTGCCTTGTGCACCCCTCGGCTCTCTCCCTGCCCAGCGGCATGTCACACCAGGCAGCCCCCGCTGCACAGCTCCCCGGGCAGTCCCGGTCGCACTGTTTCAGGTGATCTGACAAAAAACACTGGAAGAAAAAGCGAGTGTTTTCTTCTCCCTGTTTTCATTCTCACCACAGAGGACTGGGAACGTCAAAATACAGAGTAGGTGACCATGCCCTATCGGAAGTCAGGGGAGGGGAAAACTTGTATATAGAAATGACAACAAAGAGCTACATAATAAATAATGGGGAATTAACAGGGTTCAGGGATTTCCCTCCTCCCCACCCTGCCACCAAGTGTACAACACCAGGGATTTTTCTCCACAGGATGCTGGCATCTGTCACTTGCTACCCTTTTCTTTGGATGTGGYGATCAGCAGGGGAAAAAAAAAAMCCTGCTTTTCTCCAACCCTCCCTGTAAGCAAATCTAAGTCATGCTCTGGCTTTCAGGTTTCCTCTGTACTTCAGGAACAAACATAGGGCTTCTGTCCATCATCTAAGAATTGCTGTGCATGGTATAACTACCTGCTAGAAGAAGAGGCTATCAGCCTCTGCTATGGGATAACCCTGCTCTGGTGATAAAAATTTGGGAATAAAGTTGAGTATCTTAACAGCGCTCCTGTGAACTGTACATCCTTCTGGAGAGAACCTGGAGTGCTTTGTTCTTCATTCCAGCAACTTGACTCCAAATACTCCTACATCCTTATTTTGCAGGACATAATCTAGGATGCTGTAAAATGCCAGGCATTGCCACAGCATGCGAGAAATGCTGTGGTTCTCCAAATGAAATGGACTGTGCAATGGACAGAGRCAGAGGTATAGGTTTCCTCATGGATGCAGCTGACATGATATACATATATGACAAGAAGGTATATAAAGGGGCTTCTGTCTGATCGTAGCTAGCCTTTGTTCTACCTCTTAAAGAAAAATCTGAAAGAATGATGCAACCTCCAGTAAAACATGTCTTATTCCTTCTTGCTGTCCCTCTTAGGCAAATGATGCAACACCTGAGGCTGTTGACACATTGAACTGATCTCAGAGCTGACTAATGAGGAGGCAGACAAGCAAAGGTGAGCCTGAACTGAGTAACGGGCATAATGGGCTTGATGCCTTTGTGTAACTTCTTACGATCAAATATTATTACATCAGCAGAAAAGAMGACCAAAGGAGATTATGTTCCTCTGGGACTCCCTAATTTTAGATTAGAAAGTGAGTTAGTCAGATGAGAGATGTTTAAAATGAATGGGATCGTCTTTCCATGCATGCTCAGGAATTCCTTGCTTCTATCACAAAAACCACTAATAGAGCTGTGGCAAATAGAGAGCTGAAATTCTCATTTCAGTTGATTTCTGCCCTCACGTACCCCGGTGCAGGCACGTTCCTGCCTGGCAGTCTGGCTCAGCTGCAGCCAAGGACGCTAGGTCACTCCTGGAGCATCTTTACTGATGCTGCTGATGCTTGCGCTGCAGAGCACCCTGCCCAATTACAGATAGAAAAATCCATATTTTAATTTTTTTTTTAACTGAACGCATTGCATCCAGTGGTTGAGGCACTGTAATTATAACAATTTGTCACTGTCTGTAGTGTTGCTGCTTTGCAAAATAAACAATGGTCTTACAATCTTTCAAAACGTGGTGGCCTTAATCAGCTTTTTCCTGATTATAACTATTATCCTCAGTAGATATTCAGCTAATGGTCCCTCATTCATTGTGAAGCTTGAAATAATRATATTTGGAATACAATGCAATTAATTTCAAGGTGTCTCGTTAAATCTATTGGAACTCTTATTTTAGCTCAACCAATGTTATTAATGATACTTTTGAGGGAACATGGGTTTCTTTGACATTGTACTCCAAGACTTATTGATCAACAATAATAAAATCTGGCCTGACTTGTCTATCTGGAATTTCAAGTAAAAAGCTGCTGGTGCAGCATCAACAGCTAATTGACTGAATAATTCTCCCCCATCAGAGATCATAAAGATAAAAGAAAAGAGATCAGGGCCTAATTGTTTTCTAATGGAGACGGTTGATACACAAACTACTGTTGCATTAAATGAGCAGCCCAGRGTGCCGTTTTCAGAGGTGAGATAGGAGCTGAGCTGAGCATGCCCACGTGCATCTCTGCAGCACGTTACCGGGCCCCTTGCAGAGCGCCTTCAGGAGCGGAGTATTGCTCCTCTGAGAAGAGAACCCCAACGCTGTTAGCAGGGCAAAGCCGATATCTGCTCTCTGTGCTGCCACGGCAGCTTGAAGCACAACCATGTGCCGTCTATGGGACGGCGTGTGTGACTGCTGTGCCTTGGTACTATTGGTGATGTCGTGGTTTAACCCCAGCYGACAACTCAGCCCCACCCAGCCGCTCGCTCACTCTCCGCCAGGTGGGACGGGGGAGAGAATCGGAAGGGTAAAAGTGAGAAAACTCGTGGGTTGAGGTAAAGACAGTTTAATAGGGAAAGCAAAAGCCGCGTACGCAAGCAAAGCAAAACAAGGAATTCATTCACTACTTCCCATCGGCAGGCAGGTGTTGAGCCATCCCCAGGAAAGCAGGGCTCCATCATGCCTGACGGTTACTTGGGAAGACAAGCGCCATCACCCCGAATGTCCCCCACTTCCTTCTTCTTCCCCCAGCTTTATATGCTGAGCATGACATCATATGGTATGGAATACCCTATTGGCCAGCTGGCCTAGCTGTCCCGGCTATGCTCTCTCCCAGCCTCTTGTGCACCTCACAGAGCATGTGAGCTGAAAAGTCCTTGGGACGTAGACTACCTAGCAACAACTAAAAACATTAGTGTGTTGTCAACATTCTTCTTATACTAAATCCAAAACATAGCACTATACCAACTACTAGAAAGAAAATTAATTCTATCCCAGCCAAAACCAGGACAGGTGAACAAGAAGTGAATTGAATCCTAAAGCACTAACATATTCAAAAGCCAAATCCCATAAATCAAATAAGTGCCCACAAAAGAAGCAGGGAGGAAATGGCAAAGGTATCAAATTGCTTCCAAGATATTGTCACCCAAATATTAATAGAAACCAAGAATTTCTAGGCCAGGTACCTTAAYGATCTCCGAAGCAAACCCTTAGCGTCCCACTAGTGTGCATGTGAACCGCAAGGGCTCTGTCATTACGAAAACTCTCACCTGAAACAGACGGTGCACCCGCACGCTCCAGCATCCTCTCCCCAAGGGTGAGCGTGCGGAAGGATGCGCAAAAGCCCCATTCAGTAACCCTTCCTATCTCAGTCCCACCCTCATCTCTAATAGCTGCAGACTGGCTTAAGGCCTGAAGCATAACGTTTACTCTCTCTTCTTAAGTTTGCATAATTATTTGTAACTTTAGTCTTAGCAGCCACATAAATCGTCCAACCTCTCTCTGAATTTTCTGTGCTCACCAGCACCCTGGGGCACACAGCTCTTTGCTCTTTGTGAAGTGCTCACCCTCTCGCACAGTTTTGAAGCCACCACCTGTCAGAGCCACCAGTTGTCCCCTTGCTGTTGTGTTGCTAGTTAGGGAGAACAGAATTTCTACACCTTCAATTGTTCACAATTTCTTATACTTTTTCATCTCCCATTTCTAGCTCCTCCTTAGAGTGAGAAGCTCAGGGGGGTTAATCACTTTAACCTGAGCCTTTCTAGGTCTTTGACTGCCCCTGTTATTCCCTTCTGAAAAACTTTTAGTTATTCAACAGCCATTTTTTTAGGATAAGCAGCACTGAGCATGCTGTTCCAAGAGGCCAGCCCATTCGTTCATTCATCTTACAACATTATTATTTTTTTTGTGTTTATCTTAATCTCATTCCTTATAAATCCTTCTTGTTGCCTTTCGACTGAAGTTAGAGATTGAGCATAAATCTTCACTGAGCTGTCTAGGTTTCAAAAATGTGTCTATTTTCCCTAATTTATCGATAAGCTAGGGAGTAAAAAAAATGAACCTGGGGAGGGGAAAAAAACAGAATTTACTTCTCCCCTGCTCACTTGGTATTCTTTGCTGCTCCATGAAAGTTTTTAGGGACTCCACTTACAAATGTGCGGTCTTGAGCTAACTGTGGTGTACGCTTGGGGTAATTAGGAGCAGAACTAGATYATTAGAAAGACCTACAGGTTTTTATTTGAAACAAAATGTGTTTCAGTGTGAAAGGCYAAGATAATCTCACAAATGCCAAGCTTATTTTCTCTTCTCATAGCATTTCTTCAGACTTTTATTTCTGTAACTTGGCAATACTGCAGTAAATAAGGAAGTCACAAACTTTGAGTCAAACTGTGGCCAAACATATGACATAAGATGCAAAACTGTGGAAACATTTACCGTCATAGCATTATTAACCTTTAGTCTCATTAAGATCTAGTGGATAATTATAGTTCCAGGTTCTTGCGTGTAGACTGATGCATTTGGATAATGGGACTTATGATTATAACTTTGTCTGTGCCGATATAAATACTTACAGCTTATCAGCAATCCCTGGATGCTGTTTTATAGTGTCAGCAAGTTTAACATTTATTAACCACGAGATGAAGCAAGAACGTGAAAGCAATACTGCTTCTCGGTAGCTTCTCAGTTTACCGTGCAGCATTGACAGGCTAAAATCCACCTGAGAAAAGAAGGCGGCTCATGAAGTAGCCAGGATCCAGCGCAGGTGAGGACTTACACGCATGACAGGCTCGGTAGCCTGCTTGAGTTTTGCACAGCAGGGCTCGGTTCGGGAGAGCCATGCCTGATGTGGGGTTTAATAAGGCAAGCAAAAGGAAGGGGTGATGGAGTCCTCACCTAAAACAGATTAGGATGCTGAGCTCATACTGGTCTGCAGACTGGCACAAAGCAGAGCATTGACCAAAGCCGGCAGAAACTCTTGTTTCGTTGGTGGTTGCCAGGTAGCGTAAGCCTTGTGAAGGGTTTATTATCCAAATAACAAAAGAGGAGGGTAAGTTTTCACTGACATAGAAAGATTACATTGCTGAGGTTCATCTCTGCACAACAATTTCCTTCCAGTCGTTCCTTTTTTCTATCTTCTCCCAATTACAAATAGAGAATGTCAGAAGTAGGAGAGGAAAAGCAAAGCTCAGCCTGTAAAAAGAGCAGAAACTTGATTTCAGAGTGGTTTTAAGAGATTTCAAAACTTTTCTAGCACAGGCAGTTTGTGTGAGCTGCTGCCTCGCCCCAAGACTACATTTATGAGATAGCTGAAGGCAGTGGAGCTGTGGAGCAGCCTCTTAGCTGTGGGGAAATAATCGCTGTAATGAAGTAATGGGCTGGTATGTGGTATCACACCTCGAAGTCCCGGTCTMCTGGGGTAAGGGACATGGTCAGCATCAGCGTGTTGGGCAGCAGCAGGACACGCGTCTGTGCTGCTGGTGCCACCGGTGCTCACAAGGACATGAGCAGGTTCCCTAGCGWGGGGTACAGATCAAGAGAGGTTCCCTTGTCGCTTACCAAGCTCCTTGCATGACCTGTTGGCCCATCTCTGTCCATTAAGGATCGCAGTTATGGCTGCAGCAGTTTAATTGAGCTGCCTGCTCTCAAAATGCAGCCTCCAGCTCTCAGCTGTCTTCACCTTCACATAGCTGGAAGCAAATGTTGGAGGGGATAGGGATGGGTRGGGTGCTCAAACCTTGCAAAATGCTGGAAAAGTCCAATTCTCTTTCAGCCTTGTCCACTGGAACACCAATATCCCAAACTACTAGCTTTTTACACAAACCGCTTGCTTTATTCTGACTACTTCTGCTGGAGTTACTGACCACAGCCAGACTCCTGTACTTCAGAAACACCCACTTCAGAGGACAGCAGTGCGCTGGGCGAGATGGGATCTGACTGTTGTAGGAAGCAGCAGGGCAGAGCAAGACAGGCACAAATGCTGAGATGGTACCAAGGGCTGGGCTGGAGAAGTCACCGTCTTGTTTGCCCCAGGAATGCGAACAAGGAGGTTATAGCAGGAGAAGCAACCAGCAAGCTGAGCAATTATGTTGCAAATCAATAATAAAAGAGCTACACCACYGTGTTCCTCCACTAGTTACTTTTACTCTCTTATCCCTCTTCTCTGGTACACAAGAGTTTCCCATAGAGAATTATTTTTACTACTCTTATCAAGTTTGCTATCAAGGAAGAGCTTAATTTACAAAATAATCATCACTTGCTGCAGTATCTCCATGCTCCRTTGTGTAGCATCCCAGATGCAGATGCTCCATTGTGTAGCATCCCAGCCTGGCCATAGACTCACATATGTTTTCTGCTTCRGACAGRCTTTTACGCTGCCTGTTGGCTACTCCTTCTGCCCTTCAGGAGCAAGTCACGGGCACTGAATGACCAAAAGTGCTCCATGTTGAAATTCGTGCTCCTGAACGGGTTATACCTATCCTTGCATGGTCAAAGGGCTTTCATCTTCAAAGCCCTCAAACCAGCAAACCCATTTTGACTATAAGGCTTTGGGGGCAAGGCTGCCCCTTGGTGTTGTCTGATGGCATCCAGCACTGTATGAGCACACCTTGCTGAGGGCTTTCGTTCGGTATTGTGAGTTATTCCTGGGAGGGAAAAGGGTTTTTGAGGGATGAGAGAAAGAACCTGGAGTTGCTACGCTTTTTTTAAGCCAGCTAGGAATACTTCCTATGCAGGCTGCTTTTCACATTGTGTTTTCTTCCTCTCCTTTGGGACAAACACTGCTTTTCTTTATCAAAAGGAAGGATATAGTTGCTCACAGACCTGGGGGAGAGGGAAGTTGCCTCCGCTCTCTTTGTTGTATTCATTTGTGGATTTTGTAGCCTGATTTCTTAAGAAAAGTAAAGCTTGTACAGTCATGTTGTATGTCTGTCTGTCTACACAATTATTCTTGAATTTATTGGCAAATTTCATTCTAACTTGATAGAGGCACTTGGGATATCAATGATACTAAATTTCCATAAGTTTTAAGGAAATAGATGATAGATAAGCAGGAAAGGGTGCTAACATCCTTACTGGGGGGCAAGCTAATGAACTGATCCTTTACATCAGAGGATCCATGTGAAAAAAATAGGTATCTGTAATTCTGCCATCTGTGGAGCTACTGTAGAAAACTGGCTTACATGCCAAAGAGCATACAAAAAGTAAATATTGTATTGTCAAGATGTGACTAGTGCTAAATTATATATGCAAGTGGAGCACACAACGTATGCTTTGGAGACAGGATGGTGGTGCAGCCACTTCAATGGGCAACAGAAAACACAGCAGGTTCTGCAGCCCCGCTTCCACACGCTGAGAACCACGAGGCAATAGCCAACTACGCTTCCTGGCTATAGGAAGCCTGCTGAGGAATTTGGGGAATGACTACCATCTAATTTAGCGAAGAGGGCTTGAGGGGGACTCACCAGCTTTCTGACTTCATTTTCGTATTTGAAAGCGAGCTGCTCTGAGCTCTGGTGAGGGTGGTGCCAGTGCAGTATCCGTGCTATTCCCAGGCTCCTCATGTCGCAAATGTTAATCAAGAGCGACGGCATGAAGGGCAGAGGTACTAGTTGCAGAAAAGGACAGTGGGTCAAAATCACTTTTGTCATTTCCTATAAATCTCACAGTTCTACCTCCAGGACTAAAACCTAAAACTGCCCAGTGTGCAACTTCTATGTACAACAGCACAAACCTTAAATTGCTGGCACTGCATTACCCTCCGCTTGAAAACCCACTGGCTGTATTTTTAACTACACTCGGGTTGCATGCTGTCAAGGGAAGTTAGAAACTCCATCTCTTTGAATTCAATTATATTGATGATCCTTTAAATATCAGCGAGGCACTTGTTCTGTGGTGTAGCAGCTCCTGATTTTTGTGACTTTCCAGGGCGTACAGGCAAGGAAGCTCCTCTGCGTTTGTCTATCATGGACTTGTAATCAGATGTTACAGAATTGTTTCTGTAGAAGAACAAGCCATTGTGCTCTAATTTGTGTCAGTTTAGCTTAGATAGCTGGAATTTAAAAAAAAAGAAGAATTTTTCTTTAAAAAAAAGAAGTTCTTAATCTAACAGCTGCCTGTAAATAACATTTACGATGAAGCTCCTTGCTGGCTGAGAGCAAGTCCCCCACTGAGAAATGAGAGAGGCAGGGCAACATCTGTCACCGTGCAGGCAAATGGCAGGTCCCAAGTGGGTGTGACTGGGGGGGAAACGGAATGGCAACCTCCGAGGAGGCACCTGGTTGAGGTGAAATATCATACTGATGCAATTAATAAAAGAACAGGCACGCCTGCCACAGAGTATATGCCCTGTGGTCCRAGAGACCTCCTTTGGCAGAGTAACATACCTGCCCTACACTGTTGCGCTGGGAATGGTAAGGCTATTAAAACCACTGGTGTAGCTTAAATCTAAAATTCAAGGCTGTTCAATAGCTTAATGTGTTGGGCCCTTTGCTACCTTAGAGAAGGACTGATACGGATTTCCATTCCCACCCTAAGTCCCTGGTCTTACCCCCTTGGGGATGTCAGTTCATTACCCCGTAGGTCACTTCGAATGCGCTACTTGACACAAGTGAGGGGAGCGGGGCTTGGCCCAATGGAAAATACTGCAGAGGCAGCACAATGTCTGTCAGAGGAGGGAGTAAATCGTGTTGCTCCTAAACGGTCACTATAGTTAATATAAAAAGGATTGCTTATACCCTGAAAAGTAGCTGCTGTCCAGTGTTTTTTTGCCCAGCCATGACCAAACACTTTCTTTCTAGGAGCAGTAGTGCAGGAGGAAGGGGTTGCTTGTCAGACCTCCAGCGGGGAACTGGAAGACTCACAGAATAAATAGCATCAAAAAACTGATCAAATTTGATTTTTTCATAGCAACACTTCAGAATCCTAGTTCATTTTTGGCTGTCTTTCCAGCAGTGCGCAACTAGTGATCAAACCAGTCAACCTTCGAGAGTTGGGCTGTTTGGATGGAATAATTGGGCTTTATTGGCTGTCTCTTAGGTAATGTTACTGGGCTTACAAAAATGGACAGTACAACACAGTCTGTATTGCTGGAGTTTCACATGTCTACAGCCACTGCACCAATTACAGTCTCCATGAGTGGTTTGTGAGTGCTAAAGGGGCCTGGGAGAAGGCTTTGCTCAAACACAATTCTTGACTTTGGCAGTTCTTGACTTTCAGAGGGAAAATGGAGTTAAGGAAGACGGATGGGTGAGGAGAAACTTGTCTGGTGTGCATTACACCCCTGGTACTGACAGTCAGGATCCCTGGATCCTCATGCCAGACTTGTCACCGCCACAGTGTGGGACCTTCACAGGTCATTGCTCACTGTGCCTCCCCCATCACTCCCTCTGTGAAATGGCCCTGGGGGATGTATGATACAACGTGGTATAAAGATTAGTCTTTCAATGTAGATTTATCATCTTTGAATAAGATTTGGGGTCCATGTAACATGGTAATAGTAAGCAGAGCAATACAGTGAAGTTTCTGTGGTAGTTGCGTGTATGGCTTAATAGAGGAAGCTATGTGTTTTGCTTTGTGATAATTTATCCATGCTTTTAGCCTTGCTGTTGAAATTTCACACCTTTAATTGCTATCTGTGTCAGAAAATGGATGTCACCTAAATATTCCCCAGCTCAGAGCCACACACTAATTAGCTCAGAAGACAYTTCTGGTGAAACTAAAGCCCAATCGTAAGTGGGAATGGTAAAAACTGAGCCAAGCCAGAAGTCAAGGGGTCTGCCACAATGGGCTCTGCATCATGGGACAAAACAGCCAAAATTTATTCCAAAAGGACTAGCATTCAGTTACTGAAGACTTAAATTCCTATGTATTGTGCAACATATTGGTGCCAACTGCTAACCTGAAAGAGCAGACAACAGCACTCAGGGGCACAGATACACACGTAGATTTTCTGCTCTAACTTAGAGAAAATAATTTAATGTGCCATTCTTAAAAATGATTTCATAACAATATCTGTCTTGTGCAACAGAGATTTAGGGCCAGCCCACCACTAGAACTACCATTTTATCTTAATATTGACTTGGTTGCAAATCCAAAGTGTTATGTGGGGCTTTTTTCCCACTTATTTCTCCATCTCCCCCGTAAGCAAGAGGAAGGTGACAGCAACATTGCTGTCATCAATATGGTGATCATCAGATGTCAGCAATATTGCTGGAGTGTGTCCAAAGAAGGGCAATGACGGTGGTGAAGATTCTAGAACACAAGTCTTATGAAGAGTGGCTGAAGGAACTGGGGTTGTTTAGCCTGGAGAAGAGGAGGCTGAGGGGAGACCTTATCACTCTCTACAACTACCTGAAAGGAGGCTGTAGTGAGGTGGGTGTTGGTCTCTTCTCCCAAGTAACTAGCGATAGAACAAGAGGAAATGGCCTCAAGTTGCACCAGGGGAGGTTTAGATTGGATATTAGGAAAAATTTATTCACTGAAAGGGTTGTCAGGCATTGGAACAGGCTGCCCAGGGAAGTGGTTGAGTCACCATCCCCAGAGGTATTTAAAAGATGTGTAGATGTGGCGCGTAGGGACACGGTTTAGTGGTGGACTTGGCAGTGCTACGTTAATGGTTGGACTTGATGATCTTAAAGGTCTTTTCCAACCTAAACGGTTCTATGATTTTATGAATATTCAAAGCCTAATCTATTGAGCTCAAGTTATCAGTTAACTTGTGCTGAACTGATAAATTGTGCTTATTGTTTAAGTTAACTTCTTAAGTTTCAAGCAAACAACACAAGTTCACTCATACAATTGCATGAAATACCACTTGGCCTGTGGGGATACTCCTGCTGTGTCTACTCATATTTCACTTCATCTGTTTCAATGGTATCTCTACCATATTGCAGCTGGCTGATGATACCAGCTACTTAAAAGTCCATTTCTGCTCTTGCTGACAGCTTAGTGTAAGTTGTCTCAAAGTATCCAAGGGGATGTACTGGTTTTCTTTGCACGTTGCAAAAGCACCTGATAAATCAGAAAGTTTAACACAGCTATACAATTACAACACACAGCTGCATACAGCTACATAGTACATTAAAATCCTGATAACGCATTCAAACTAAAACTGCAAAACACATTTATACCCATTCCTTAATTATTCAACAAAATGCTGACAGCTTGAGTGAGCTGTGAAAGTGTAAGCTTGGGACCCGCGGGAAGCCTTGCTGGCTTTCTCTTAGTTTCAGCAAACAAATAGAATTTGGAGTGCAATTCACTCCCCCGGAGAGGATCAGCACAAAACATATGCATCTTGAAGACCTATTTCAAGGACTCAACCAGGACTTAATTGGTACATTTTGTGGTAGAACATTACCAGGCATGAATTTCACTTCAAGTGAGTACAACTCCAGGCTAAGGATTTTGTTTGCTGGAGTTATTTGTTTTAAGATCCTTACTTTCGTATTTAAGGAGAACAAGCTGAATTCTCTTCCCTRGCACACCAGCAGAATTGTTCCGCAATTCCCAGTGAATTACACTGTTCAAGTCCTTTTAAAATCCTGAGGTTTCCATGGTGTCACTAAAAGGCATCATTTGAAGGGAATGTCATTGCTCTTGCACAAATGAGGGTAGAAACTACTCAGAGAACTTTCATTTTTTACCGCCTTTTATGAGAAAAAAAACCCAAAACAATAAAGGCTTCACTTGAATGCAGTGACCCCAGATTGAGTGTGCTGCAGTAGCAGTTAGAGAAATTATGTTTTTAGTTTGCATACTGAGCGCATCAGAAAGAAAGAGGCAAGGGCTGCTGGATTATACACCATGCTGCTGCTATTTCTGCTGCAGTGCAGAACAATGCTTTCAGATGTGAGCCCCAAAGAAGTGAGGTGGCCCAGGTCTGGGGCACGCTGGACTTATATCCAGGTAGCACAAAACCAAAGTGCCATGCTACCTCCCCCTCGGGACTGCTGAGGGTGGCTCTGCTTCCAGGCTATGAAGGCGCTGGTCCTCTACAAGCTGGCACTGAACCTCACAGATAAGCTAACACAGGGAAAGTGCTGCTCCATCCCATGTAGCTAAATTGGGGATTACAGTCAGCAGGCCTCTGTGCCCAGCGCAGCTCCTTGGAGAGCCTGTAAATTCATGTATTTTCTTTTCTGGGGATGCCTGGAAGGCACCGCTGGTGAAGGCAGTGGCTGTCATGACTAGTTTAATTAGTACTTATGCACACTAATTCTACTAAATTTAGCACCTGTGTCTGCTAATCTACAACCCAGCTGGAGGGCATCGGATATCAAAGGAAAAGAAAAAGTAATTGCTCTGACCTTGGAGATTAAATATTAAAATTGTGATGGAGAATTTAGTCAATAGACACTTTTTCCCCTCTCAGGAAAAAAAAAAAAAATTGGTTACAATTGCCTGGAAAACAACCAACACACTGAATATCTGCATGCCATGTACACCCAGTAGAATACATGTTATTATTGAATCATTTTCGGATCAAGTCACAAGCAGGATTTTACAGACTGATCCTATTAATTACCACCTATTAGTTATCTGGAAATAAGAGCAAGGGGGTTTTTTGTACGGTGGAGAGCCAAGGTCTTTCAGCACATTGTCTCTTCCCACGCTGCATATAGGGACTGAACATTTACTGCCATAGTGTCCCTGTCAGCAGGAGGGTAGGCATGTCCTCTTCTGCTACTATCAGGAAGGATATAGGGTTAAACAGTTGAATGTTGGTTTTGATACTCTCTCCAGAGACTCTTAAAAACTTGTTCTTTTCAGGCCCGAAGGAGTACCGACTCCTGATGGCCTCACAGGGATTTCAGGCAGATCACCTCTCCCCAGGGTATCAGCCGAGCCTTAGTAGCACACACCAAGCCGAAGATCCCCAGGGCGTGCTCCGATTCCTCTCACCCCTTCCTAAAAAGTGAAGAAAAAAGAAAAAGGTGGAAAAAAAGGAAAAGCTGGCAGAGGTCACCGCATCTGCACTCGAACAAGGCTCTTCTCTCCGTGCTGCTTCCTCTCCTCCTGCACCGCATCCCTGACCGAGGAGATGTGGCCCCTTTTCTCCCCGCAGCCCTCGGCTCACCACGGAGAGCAGGGAAGGAGGGTGCGGTGGGAGCCTTGCTTCGCCGGGGCTCAGTTCTCCAGATCCTTACCCAAGTTTCACTGTGCCAAGACACAGAGGATGGAGGGTGTCACCTCGCTCTGCCATCTAGGTCTTTTTGGGGTTCACTTTGGAAGGAACCAGAGAAGTCACTTTTCCAGTACAATCAATAGCTGAGGGACAGGATTTTTCTACCTTGCCACATCCTAGACCTTGACAAAAGATACAGTGCGTGTGTAAAGCCAGCAAGCCAGCAAGATAATTCATACTAGCTGAATATTATAGATTTTTTTAAAAATGCATTTTCCTTAAAATCCTGCAATCCTACACTATTGTTTCTGTTTAAAGAATAAAAAAGAAAAGCATCTATTTTAAGGTTAGCCCTGTTAACGTGGCTGAATGAAATGGATTAGTGTGGCCAGACATGCAACAACTGATGTAAGGCACGTAGTTTTGTGAGCTCCGCATTGCTCTCTGGAGATGTCCAACTCTTACCCTTGGCTGCAGAGGTACGTTAGGCTCCTACCTTCAGGCATCTATATTGCATTTAAACTAGGTGCTGGAAAGGCAAGGGAGATTGAATATTGGTCAAAATATCCCCCACCATCAGCGATTACAATTAAATGCCAATTGCCTGTTTGGGTTTTTGAGGTACTCCGTCAGCCATAATTTATGCTTTGCTACATTATAGGTCTGGAAAAGATGGCTTTTCTCTCTGTTTGCCCTGGTTGACTTTTTTCAGCAGTGATTCCACTATTCAGAAACCAGTGACAGCAGATTTTGTTTCTCTAACTACAGATTTCAGGTGCAAATTACTTGTAACTAAGTTCCCAGAAAAAGCTTTTACATTGCTTCTGTTCCTTCTTTTGGGGGAAAAAATGCTTGAGAGAAATTCTGGAGGTGTTGGGCTTTTGTATATCTCCACAAAACAGATGAGATTCTTCAAAGTGAAGAAAGAAAGTCAGTGATACATTAAGTTTTCTGAATTTCAGGAAGAAAAAGGAAAATAGTAAAGTCCTGATGGAAATATTAAGCACTATACTTTATCTTGGGGGAAAAAAAAAAAAAAAATATTTGTTCTGCCATTATGTTGAACAAGATGAAAATACATCCTTAAGTGGAGACATAGACCTGAAACTCTATTCAGCTGCTTTGTGTGCAAGCAGACTGTGACCCTGGTGTTTCAAAGAGTCGCAACAAATACTCAACCTCATTTGTTTAAAATGAGATAATGGAAATCATGGCTTTTAAAACCACAAGAGAATTTTCAGGAAAAAAAAAAAATGGACTAAACTGTKCTGGGCAAAATTACAGCACTTTCTAATAAAGTACAAGCGGTTCTGCGCCTGCTGTATGTGGGTAACAGCATGAATGCTCCTGGAGCATTCACTGGATTATAGAAGGTGGTTACAGGACCTGTATTATTCCTGCTAAAGCTAAGACTTACCAATTATTGAGAATAATATTATGATGCAGCTCCTGAAATGGCAGCCTGCAGCAGCCTTTGCAGCCAGGCTGTCAGAGAAGGCTGTAAGCTGGGAACTTGGCACACAAGGATACTGTTGCAGAAAGTATTTACCCAGGGGATGCTCTTCAAAATGTTGATAAAATTTGAAAACAGAACTTAATTAAATGTTTAAAGGAGAGGCTACATTTTGGGACATGAAATGCAAAGTGTTACATAGCTTGCTCCCCTCTCCCCGGTAAAACACCCTGCCATCAACAAAGCAGTTCACTTTCCGAAAACTTTGTTGCGCTGTACTTGATGTGGGAGGTTGAAGGAGGTTCAGAAGTTCAGTGAAGACCCTAAAATGTACAGTCAAGGCAGTGATACAGTCCTTACACCCCCATCCCAGAAGAGCTTAAATTTCCCTGTGATATCGGACTGGATTTAAAAAGGAAGTTGCAAGCACTGTGGACTTCATCAAAACCATGTCAGAAACCCTGTGAGGAATAAATGTGTTAATAAAAGAAAGTGAATCACTTGTTCGCCTCAGCGGTCTGATGGATCGAATCCACCAGAAGAGTGTGAATCTGGAGGAACTCAGAATTTCCTTCCCCCTGAGGAACTGGAAATTTCCCAGGAAAACGTATATGGAACAGGAGAACCCAAATACCCAAGCTTTACAGAGTAGATGTCTAAATTCGCCCCCTCCCAGAGGTTATGTGTAACATACAGTATCCAGTCAAAATATGATCAGAGGCTCTTCAAAGCTATTTTAAAACTTGAGAACGTCACAACACCAAATACACTGGCAATGTAAGGTATGCTTCAGATGTATGGGTTGGATTTCAACCCTGCGCAACTGGTTACTCAGCTTTGCCTGTTGCAAGCTGGCTATCGATTTGCAGAAGGTCACTGAGGTCCATTCCAAAATATTTTTTGTTCAGCCAAACCAAATGCTGACTGTTTTGCAAAAAGGTGAAGCTGACACCAATGTTTTCCATGATAATAACAGCCAACCCTAAAAATGGGAGGAATATAGATGCCTAGTATCAGTCACAGCTCAGGAGTCTGCACCTCATGCAATGAAAAGAAAAAGAAAAGTCTGATTTAAAGCTCACAGGAGTTTTAGGTAAATTCACTTAAAGAAAATAGCAGCCTCTGAACTTCATCCAACTTGGAGTCCGTTCCTCTATTTGTGTTTTTAAAAGAAGTAATTATTAGCTTTGTACCATTCTTACTTTGTCCACTTCTAATAAAGTGAGGAAAAGAAACTTGCCCTAAACTTTAGGACTTACTATCTGTAATCTTCTTCCTTTTTTAATATAGGCTAATGCTCATTAAGCACTGCACTGATTTGCTCTGAGGTCTTGGAGCGGTGGGTAGGATGCTTTGATCCCAGCAGAGTGAACAACATACTTTGCATCTACGTTCACTAACTGGATAAATGTTCGTCCTCAAATCTGAAAGTACTGGAAGGATGGGTTTAAGTATCTAAGATGAAAACTTTAAAATAACTGACTCCAGGAGCATTTTGCCATAGCAACATGCTTTTAAAAATAATTGAGAGAGGTAACAGAGAATTGCTGCATAATTAGACAAATACGTCTTCATCTCTTACCACTGGGTTCTTAATCACAAAAGTGTGTTACAGAGAAGAAGCTGAACTGGGCACCAGTTAGTCATCTGCTCCAGGTAAGCTTATGAAAATAAACAGGAGCCAGTGAGGTGCCTAGTCAGAATAACTGTTTGACACTGAATAAGGAGATCACTAATAGGTCAACACCACTGTGAAACTAGCCTAACAATCTCCCTTCTGCCTAAAGTCCAGGAATAGTATTAAAGCTAATAACCACACAGAGCCTTTTGTCAAAATCCAAATGGCCAGGAACACTTGATCCGTATGGAAAGGAACCGGAGATAAGAAATGTCCTGCCTAAGATAGTTGGCAGGACAGCTAAGCTGCACAACACGGGAGGCTTTCACCATGGTAGGTTTTGGCTCACTGCCTATCTCATTCCAAACAACCATGAAACTGGTGGAAGCCTTTGATGTTCTCCCATGACACGGTCACAAGTGTGAACAATTTACATCTGCAGTCACCAGTACAGACTTCTTTTTTTTAGATGCTAGCTGCTTTAAACTCGTTGCCCAGTTGATGTCTTCCTGAGGAAGATAGCTGAACCTCTGGTACGTCTGAAAAGAATGTTTGCTAGAAAAGGAACACAGGTTTGCCAGCAAAAAACAGCCTCCTCTTTGCTGATTGAGGCCATCAGAATTGCCTGTTCTGCTGGCTGACCATCCATGGACCAGCTGAGTGGGCAGGGGGAAGCAGGGAAAGGCCACAGCAAAAGCTGCTCATCAAGGATCCTCTGTTCTTTTATCTCTTAATCACAAACAGAAGCCTTTTACGGATGAAAGTCTAATTTCCCTTTCCCTCACCATCCTATACCAGGTTTGTTTCTTCACAATATTGTTTACAATTTGCTGTTTTCTTTTTTTTTTTTTTTTGAAGCCTGTTTTCTTTTTTTTTAAAGCCAAACCTCTCCAAGCCAGGTGTTTTCTCCCAGCTGACTCCCCCCTTGTAGCGTTTCTTCTCTATCCAGGTGTAACCTCTCATTCTCTGGCTGCTGCTGGCAGCTTTCCCCCCCTCTACAAAACGTTTCTAACTAGATGCCTCTGGCTGTAGAGGAACTTGCGTTTTCCGATCATCCGCTCTATTTTCAGATTCCTCAGATGCAGCATCCTCACCAGAGGGAGAAAAGGCTGGGGCAAGTCTGCAGCGGGTCGTTTGGTGCAGCATACTGTGCAGGTGCGGCTGACACCTCTCACCTTCCCTGGGACAAGCTGCGTGTGTACCGAGTGAACATCCTGGCGAGCTGCATGTGCCGACCAGACCCTCCTGGTCCAGAGCAAAAGTAGCTGGAATTTCACCCTTTACTTCAGATGCAGCAGGTCCTGGGGCTCTAGTGGTGTAAAATACAGAGCCCTTTGGATGAATGAAGGGATCCACCTCTCCCCCTCTCTCCCTTTTTCTCTCTCTTTTTTTTTTTTATTCTCAAAAATCCATGGACTCCCTGATTTTAGGCTGCATAAATTAAGGCCAAAAAAACATTATGAAAGAAGTGCTTGGTATTTCCAGGGTAGAGGCTAAGAGCTCAATACAACATTACTAGCATGCCGGAAAGTGAGTTTTGACCTTTGTGGGTTAAGGTGTAAATCAGTGGTTATGCCTGGAAAGTCTGCTGGGCTGACTGCACTGCAGAGCTGTATTTGTACAAGTTGGCCTGGGTTCCAGGTAACTACAAACTATTTAATTCTAGCAGTGCAAGCCTCTTATCTCTCAAATCTTCAAACGTTGATAGAAAATACAACAAAAATATTAAATATTGTGTTGTGATTTTTTCCCCAACCTCTTTCTTTCCCTTTTGTTCTTAAGGCCATTATTTTGTTTCATAACAATTTTCTTGAGCAAAATCAACATGCTCTTTCTCCAACTTGAACTTATTTCCCTCTTATTTCCCTCTTAAACTGTATGCGCACAGTCATGCTTGTTTTGTGTGCAGAGAATAAAGAATATGTTCCCCTCCCTGAAATTTTTGAAAGGATTTATTCCAGAGAACCATGAGCTGAGCTGTGAGCCACTGGTGCAGGTGTTCCCTGTGGATGAGTAGTGGGAGAGTATCCAGGGCTGCACTTGTGCAGATCAAATTTAGCAAGGTCTGTGCAGGGTATCCCAGTAATTCCTGTCTGTGATATGGAATAGAATAGAATAGAATAGAATAGAATAGAATAGAATAGAATAGAATAGAATAGAATAGAATAGAATAGTTGGAGGGCACTCACAATGATCATCTAGTCCAACTAGAAGCAGGACTTGCAGGGTACAAGCAGCAGTGGGTGCCAGGTAACGTGTAAATAGATGGATGTATATATGTCAACATCACGTGGCTACACGACACAGTTTAATTAAGACTTTGCCCCTTCTCAGCCTCTCCACAGGTAACATCCAGTTTGGGCCTGCATTGAAGGATAGAAGAGGCTCAAATCTTGCTGCTGTACCTTGGAGCTCACTCCCAGCCCATGTAAGCACGGACTCACGGCAAAACCATTTGGACACTAGGTCAGCCTGAGCTTGCATATACAATATAGGAGCAGGCATGGAAAGAAACAGTCCCCGTTGAGCATGTCTCTTATCCAGGTGTAAAGAAAAAAAATCAAAGCGAAATATTACATGTGTAAATAATGTTCTTGATTATAGGTTCCATTTTTATTAAATATTCCAGTTAGRTCCTGCAAGATTGGAACTTGGTGGTTCATACATTTGAGGCAATTGGGCTTTGAGTTGCCATCCTTACATTTGTTTGATTACTTTCTGTAGCATATACACGTGCTTGCACAGTTAGTCTGCTTGCAAGGTGTAAATTATTTGTCTGAGGCCTGCACTCTGAGTCACTGAGTTCCCTCAGGGTGTCCTGATTCCTTTCCTCTGATAAWCCTCAAAGAATATCCTAGGTGCTGTTTGGTTTTTGCTTTCCCTATAGAAACTGAGTTATACAGTAAAAGTGACAGTAAGCACCTGCATGTAGCACATCATGACTCCCATTATGGGTAAAAATGCGCCCATCTTGCTCCTGAACTAAGTATTGCTATTCCAGTCTCAGTATTTCTGTTAAGAATCTATCAGCAGCCTTAGAGAAGGATGCAGAAAATATGTACATAAATTTGCATTAAGAGATTTTTCAACATCAGATGTTTGGCTACCATCTTATGACCAAGGGAACGTAAAATGAATGCTGTTAGAGACTTTGGTCTTTTCAAGCAGGAACCTGGTTCAAAGCCTGTTTCATTTAATTTAATTGTTCATTTAATTTATTTAATTCTAATATTTGAAGATCTGTTTAAAATACAAAAGCCACTGGACTGACTTAATTCCTGCTCGATTTCACTACATTCATTAAGGCATTCAAACAATCTGTGTCTAAAAATTATGCACACTGTAGAACTTGTCTTGTGTAAGCACTCATTAGTTTTTTGYATTGTTTTAACCTATACGCACAGAGAAAAAGCCCTACATTAAAACACCACTAAGAATGCAAAATTATGCACCTGAGAGTCAGAAATTACACAAGGTAAAATAGCTTGTGTAAATCTAATTTGGCTTCTGTGTGTGTGTGTGTTCACATAATGTGTATGTGTTATACATATATATATATATATAAAGTGTTAATATTTGTGTATGTACAGTGAGAAAAGCCTTTAATTACATGACTACCTACTGTTTTTTCCACAGAGGGCTTGCCTTATTCAGTGAACAGGATAGACCTGCTTCACATGTGGGTCGCCTTACTGTGAAGAAGGCAGTTCCCTAGACGACACTGCCTCATTAATTGTGGAGGTAAGTGAATCACAAATGAGGTGGGAGACTGGAAGAAGAGTTGAGGGGTATCRCTGCTTCTCCAGGGAGTTAAATTCATAACTTAGAAAGTCAACTGGCTGGCTATTGACAGGTATAGAGGTATCTGAGGGAGCTCCTGAACTCCCCTCAAGAAAAATTATCAGGACAAACTTATGCAATTTAAGTTGCTGATCTGAGTGAACTTAACTCATTTATCCTACTGTAAAGTAGGGGATGCATGCGGGAACTGGTCTGCAGGCAGATTGCAAGGGGAACTACTTTCTAGCAAGGAAATGGTAACAAGCAGCAGATGGAGGTAAATTCTTCTGGTGGCACAGCTGTGTCTAGAAGACAACATCTGTTCATAACCTGGACCAAGCTAGGGTAGAACTAGTTTGGGTTTATCTTTCTTACTCTACAGTCACTAATGTTCTATATCAGTACCATCGTCTTCATTCACCACATTCATAAGCTCATTTAAAAAAAAAATGGTAGCGTGACAAAGTTTATTTTCCTCAAATCCAGGTTAACTGGCTCTTACCTAGTTTTAATTTTTTATTAATCGAGTGCTGCATCAGCTGCTCTATCATTTTGCCCAGCAGTGATGTCAGGCTTCTGTCTCTTCCTCAAAGCGCCATACGATGTTATTCCAGTTGCATTTGTCTCATTTTATGAGTGCATGCCTTGAGACTCTGGAATCTGATTTACGAAAGCGCTGCACACTCACAGTTGCCAACAGGAGTTTGGCTTTGAAAATACAAAACGCTGCACCATCCTCAAGAATGCTAAACTGCTGGGAGCTGCAAGTACCCAAAACTTCATGATTTTCACCTTAACCTATCTGCCTTTGAGTCTTTCAATATGAAAGGAAGGTAATAAACCTTCCCCTTATGGAGACACTATGAAAATAAATGCATTAATATTTGTGAAACACTTGGATACTTCATAGGGGAGAATTATAAAAAAGCCCATGAGGACATTAATCATTAGTTCTTGAGAGCAGGGTTTGAAGATGGTGCATTAAATAAGTCATGGGGCTCCATACTGAACAAGGAGAAAACAAAATATTGAATTGCTCCTCGTTAAGACCCAGATTCTCAAAGGTATTTTAAGTGCCTAAATCCTGCTGAGAGTCAGTGCTTCTTAAGTGGTCATCTTTTTTTTTTTTATCTTTTTTTTTTTTCCTGGATAAGACAGGAGATCTGCAAGAAAAATTGTACGTAATCATGTAATTCTAGGTTGCATCATAATGCACTGTTAATTAAAGGTTGCATCAGAATGCATGTGCACAAGATTTGGGGCACAAATTAACATTGCCCAAGCAATCTTAGTTACAGCATTTACCAACATTAGATTGCTTGACTTTGCAACATCAATGATCTTTTCCAATAGTTAGTGTACAAATAATTTTCTCTGTTTTTAGGATAATAAACAAAGCCACACATATTCCCCATCACGCTCACATCTCTAGCAGATGGGGGATGGGAACCCTTCCTCTGCTGCATCCCTTCCCATATGGGGTACAGACCTCTGCCAGCAGAATAAATGACACAAGTAATAGGTTGCCACCTTCTATTTCAATCAGCATCAGGGAGGGACAGAACATTTTGCCAGTGAGTTTCACTAATGTGTGCTGACATCGGAAAAATGGTGAAAGTCGGGTGTCTTTGGTCCAATCAAGATTGGAGGAGAGCKCATTGAAATGAGTACAGGCTTTTCTGCCTGTTCCCCAAGTGGCTTAGCCCCTTTTAGCGTTTTCAACTCATTCCTCTTTCTTTCTATTTATCTTGTTCCACATCCAGCTCTCACAGTACTCACCGGGCCCTCCTGAACTGAAAAATCCCCTGCAGCATCTGGATAAAGCCCTGCGAATCCTGATCTGACCCCATAACTGATCCTGCTTTGAGAGGAGGTGGGACTAGAGACCTCCTGATCCCTTCCAACCTAAATTATCCTGTGATCTCATGCACACATTGTGCTTTCCTCCATTATATAAATAGTCTGCATTCCAGTAGGTGATTTTATTAATCAATCTTTGTACCAAGTAGCTTTGGTTTATTGCATTGTCATAATTTCACCTCTACAATACAGAATTCCTTTAGACAAAAAAGGCAACCAAGCATACATCCCATGAAACAATAAAAYATAGCTAGCATTGTTATTATGCTGAATGAGGTTGTTGCAAATTCCACATCAACCAGGAATTAGTGCCAGGAGCTCTTCAAAGTATTCTGGCTGGCCTTCCAAGAATCTGGAAATGTTAACGCCAAGGCTAAGGAAGCTTGATTTTTTTTTTCCTCCTCTCTGTAAACATGATGATATTTCTCTCAATCCTGGCTTCAAATCTTCTGTGCCGTGGTGGGGTGCCGACAGACAGGATGCTCGTTCTGCAATGGGAGGCTTGCTCTGCAAGGGGGTGAAGTTCACTGGTTTCCACCACTGTTGTGTTGTCCCAGCTCCGAGAACGCTTGCTCTGCATTATGGCAGGAATCAAACTGCTCCTGTCAGAGGAGACAAAAGCCATCTTTTCTGCTCCTCCTTCCCAAACTGTTGAGGACCTAGGTTACAATGGTATGCAATTTCCTTAATATCAGTGAATGTGGAAAAAATAAGCCAAAAGACATTGATTCATTCTCTTCTTGAATAAAACTTGTCTTTTAAATGACATCTTTTCGTCTTCTAACAAAGAGGTACCCCAAAGATCCTACGTCTTCTATCTGAGGTCAAAGAAGCACTGTTGGAGAAACCATGCTTGATCACAAAAYGTAGTGTCTTATGAAGCCTTGCACAGGAGAGAGAGGCTTGCCTCTCTAATCTTAACTTCAGCATTTACTCATGTGTAGGATCCACCATGCAGCTGGAAGATTCCTTTCAAATCTTTCTCATTTCCTCATTCAATCCAAAACAAATTTTCACAATATGTAAAGGCATTTCTGTTATTTGAAAGATATTTTTCCATGAAGTTTTGCTTTAGTAATACTTATTTAATCAAAATTTTATTTCTTAACTCCTAGAAATGTATTTTCTTTCCTTTTTTGTCCTCAACCTTCTTGTAGTCAGAAACAGTCTCTCAAGGATCACTGTTTCAAGGGCGGGAGAACTTCTACTATGTAAAAATATGTAACTCTCAGGAATGGGCTACCTTTGAAATTTTGCAGTTCCAACTAAAATCTCAGGATGTAGGAGCAGCCCAGAAGAGGTGTTTGGGATGAAAATGTTTGGTCAGATTGAGAAAGGGCTGTTGCCTCTTGTTATGGGCTTTTCATTATACTGTATGATTTTATTCTGTTTCTACAGATCTACCTGTTTACAATACTCCTACCTCCTTCTCTAAGGGCTCTTCTTTTCCGTCCCATCTCTTCCAAGTTTTCAATTCTTTGTTTTCTTCAGTCAAATTTCTCTTTCCTCAAAACTTCAACTTGCGATCTCCGTTCCCAAAGTCCTCTTCCCCTCTCCATCTCTCCCTGCCATCCCCAGGCCAGGCTGAGGCCTTTTCCCCTGTGTGGGAAAAGAGAGCGAGTGGTAGCTGGGAGTTTCTAGAAGACCTGTCCCAAATGATCCCATCGCAGAAGAAATCTGGGAAGGGTAGGAAGCAACCRATCGGGCTAAATCGTGAGCTCACAACACGAAAAGGAAGCACAGAGAAAGTAGGTCAGGTTTCCACGGGGTAAGCGCAGAAGTACAGCCTAGCAAGAACACACRGGGACAAACACAAAAAAGCCAATACAACAAATAAAACTTAACTAGCAAGAGCATCGCAAGTAACAAGAAATCGTTCGGTAAGTACATCAGTGGTAAGAGGAAGTCAAAGCAAGTGGATTACTCATCAGAGAGAGAAAGCTATTGACTGATGCTGAGAAGGCTCAGAGTGCCTCGTGCCTTTTTTGCACTGGTCTTGGCTAAAAGAGGTCACTTGTGATCAGGTGATTGACATAATACATGTTAATGACAAAGGTATGAGGTTCCAGCCAAGACTGGGACAGAACCAGTTACAAGAGTACTTAGATAACTTAGAGGTGTTCAAACCAACAGGCTGGCTGGACRTCACGCCAGGGTACTGAAGGAAGTGGCTCAGATGACGTTGGAAACACTCGTGTCTGCCTCTGAGAGCTCAGGGAAGATGGCCAAGGACCCTGCTGATGTAAAAAGGCAAAACTGGTGCCTGTCTTTCAAAAGGGCATTTAAAAATAATAAAAAAAATAAATAAATAGACCAGCCAGCGATTGTTTTTCCCCAGAAAGCACCTAGTACAAATAGACACATCATTTGTAAACAGACAGAAGGAAACAAAGACATAAGCAGCCATTAACATGGACTTGTCAACAAGAAACTGGGACAAGTCGGCCAAATTTCCTTTGGTGATAGAGGAGCAGACCTCGTTAGGGAAGAAAGGAGCAAGGGCCACAATCGTTTGTGCCTTGGTTAGGCACTGCATGTTCATTCATAAATGAAGGGGGTTCAGTTTATGTGAAAAAGTTGAGCAGTGGGTACAGAACTGTGGAAACAGCAGTTGTCAGTGGTTTACTGGCAAACGGGTAGATTATAGATGCAATTCCAAAGGGGTCTGTCCTGGGACATTTCATTAGTGGCCTTCAGAGATGGCATTAATCGGGGAGCGACTGCAAGTACATTGGAGGATGAAATAAGAATTCAAAATAATCCTAAGAAATTGCTTGGAAAGCACAGAACGTGACCGAAAAGCAACAAGAGGGGTTGTTTTTGCAGGCAGGGTTAACCCCCTGCACACACAGAGGCTGGGGCACTGCTCGGTGTGTGCTGCAGGCAGCAGTTGAGGGGAAACCAGAGGAGAGCTGGGGGCAGTTGGAGGCCGAGGAGACAGCAGGAGAAGAGGACAAATTGCAGCTGATTGTCATAAAGGAAACACAGTGCGGGTACCTGATAACAGCCATCAGATGTAAAAGGGCACTGCAAGACAGGAAGAGAGAGAGGAGACTTCCCTGGGCAGGGAGCACCAGGTTCACGTTTCAGCAAGGAATATTCAGATCAGACAGAAGGATGAAGCATGGCCTGGGGAGGCTGCAGGGCTGCTCGGGTACTGGGGATCCCTCAGAGCAGGACTGAGGGAAGCCATAAAAAGGGATCCAGAGCCACCAGTAGATGGGAATCCTTTTTGGTGTCCTATGTAAGAAAAGGAGCCAAAGGGAGGAAGATCTAAGGAGTTAATGGTGTGAAATAATTTGCTTGCAGAGACCCGATCAAGTAAATGAAAATCCACCAACAACTTGCTCTTTCATTTATATTCGGTAATGATGCCAGTCCTCTTCTAATGCACACAAGTATTTTCTGCTCACTAGCCACGTTCATGTGTACAAGCGCATATTGATCTGTTGTCTCTCTTTCCCTTCTTCCAAAGGAAAAAATAACCGCACGGTTCAGTAATGCATGGGCTATGCTCCACGATGAAAATAGTCTGAGGCACTTACATGCTGAAGTAAATTTAGCTTAACATAAAAATAACCTTCACAAATTTGAACTGTCTGTTTTACAATTAATTTTACAATTAATGTCAGGTCTTAAGATGATGATTATTTTTTTTAAGTGTGTACTAATCTGACAGGCTGACTTGAAGCAGTGCAGGTATGTCTTCCCGCACCGCTCTAGGTCTCAGAAATGCCCCCTTCGACTTTGGGTTCTTCCCTCCRGGTCCGTCCCCGCTCCAGCCCCTCCTCTTCAGCCACCCAGGGGGCTCCCCGGTGCCCCTCTAGCGCAGCCAGCCGCAGCGGCACTGCATTATTAACGGGATACCGTGTAAATAATTGATAAGGAAATAACAGCGCGCTGTAGAGCGGGAGCACCTCCTGCCCCTGCCCTCACCCTGCCCGCCCCGCTGCCGCTCGGCCCGCCGCCCTACCTGCCCCGGCCCGCCGGGGCGGCGGAGCCCAGCGCGGCCGCGGGGCGGCGCGGAGCCCTCGCGGGGCCGCCCCGCGCCCTCCCCGCCGCGGCGCCGTCCCGCCCCCGGCGGCGGCGGGTCCCTGCAGGGGGGCCGGGCCGGGCCGGCGGCGCGGCGGGAGCAGGTGCGGCCGCCCGGCACCGCGGGGGCGGAGCGGGGGGCGGCGGGGCCGGGCCGGCAGGTGGGGGCTGCCGGGAGGCGGAGGGCGAGGAGCCGGGCGAGCTGCCCGCCTCTGGAGGTGCGGCCGGCGGCGCGGCACGGCTCGGCTCGGCTCGGCGAGCGGGCTGCCGCGGGAGGCGCACGGCGGCGGCGGTCCCCGCAGCCCGGGCCGCGGAGGGGCCGGCGGGGCTCCTTGCTGCAGAGCCAGATGTGCGGGACGGGGGGCTGCGAGGGGCCGGCGGGGGGGTGCTGGGGGCTGCCGCCGCCGCCGCTGCTGCTGCCGCGGGCGGGGGGGGACCCTTAGCTGTGCGGGAAGCGGGGAAGCCGCGTCGGGAGCTGTTATTTTCTTCTCCTCCTTCCTTCGCCTTCCCTCTCCTCCCTCCTCCTCACCAAAACCGGGAGAGGAGGCGTGTTCGTAGAGTCTTGCTGCACCGGTTTTGCTTGGTTTGTTGTTGCAGGGTTTGGTTTGCAGGGTGGTGGTGTGGGTTTTTTTTCCTCTTCTTTTCTCTTCCCCCCCTCCCCCCTTTCTCCCTCCTTCTCCTTTGGCCCATTGCATGCTCGGATCGGGCTGGATCCTTCCTTTTATTTTCGGCGGTGCCTCTCGGAGGGGGGAAGGGAGAGCTGGGATGAGTGCAGCTTGACGCACAGGCGAGGGGAGGGGGGGCACCGCCGGCAGCTGCAGCGGTTCGTGGCCGCAGGGTGCGGGTGAGGAAGGGAGCGAGCGAGGGGCTCGCTCGGTGCCTCCCCCTTTATTCGCCCCTCTCCTTCCTCCCCCCCTTCCCTTCTTCCCCCCCCCCCCCCATCCGTCTCCTGCCGGGTCCGGCTGGGAGCGTGTGTGCAATATCTTACGTTGCAAGGTGTGTGTGCGTGGAGGAGAGGGAAGGAAGGAAGGAAGGAAGGACTCGCGAGGGATCTGGGGCTGCCCCAGCCCCCCCCTATGTGAGCCCCCCCGGGCAGCTGGATGGCGATAGACCGGCGCCGCGAGGCGGGCGGCGGGGGCCGGCCGCTGCCGGAGGAGAACGGCTCGGTGCCGGGGGCCGGGGGGGGGGGCGCCGCCGCCCCCCCGGGGCCGCCCCCCGCCAACGCCGCCGGGGCCGAGATCCAGGCGGTGCCGGTGCCGCCGCCGCCGCCCCCCGCCGCCGCCTGCAGCCCGCTGCTCCTCGACTACGACGGCTCGGTGCTGCCCTTCCTCGGGGGGCTGGGCGGCGGGTACCAGCGGACCTTGGTGCTGCTCACCTGGATCCCGGCCCTCTTCATCGGCTTCAGCAAGTTCTCGGACTCCTTCCTCCTGGACCAGCCCGACTTCTGGTGCCGGGAGGCGGACGGGCAGGGCAACTGGAGCGGGTCCCTGGCGCCGGGCCACGCCAACCGCAGCGGCAACGGCAGCATCTTCCCCTCGCCCGGGCTGCCCACCCCCGCGGGGGGCAATGCCAGCGAGTGTGACTGCCACGAGTGGCACTACCGCATCAGAGCCGGCCTCGTCCAAAACGTCGTGAGCAAGGTGAGAAAGGCGGCTTCCCTCAGCCCCCCTCCCCGTCCAGCCCGCACAGACCCCCCTACCCCGGCCCCGCTCGGCACCCACTCTTCCCAAGACAAGGGAAGCAGCCGCACATGATGCGGTTCTGTCTGCGCGGGCCGCCGCCGGGTCGGTCAGGCACCCCGTGGGTTACCCTCCCACCAGGAGTAAATCCCGCATCCCTGTAATCCTTTCCCTCCCAGGGTGTCACGCCGGGTGTCCGTCCTGTGGGTTTGTACCTGCGTGCTGGTTGCGGCACTGAGCTGCAAAGTTATGTCCTGAAACGGGATCGCTGGCAGCTCTTCAGGATGCCGGCAATGGCAGCTGTCCTGCTGTCTCAGGACACAGGTGTCTGTGGGAAAGGCAACGGGGGCAAGTGTTACCAGCTCATGAGGGGAAAGGGTTGTGGAGAAGGCTCCCGTTGTGATATTACTCATCTTTGTACGAGTATACCAAAGCAGACATACAAGCCAAAAACCAAGTTGATTTTTGGGGAAGCTGGCGAGGTGGTCACTGTTGGGGAAGAAAACCAGACAAAGTTCTGCTGAATTCTTCTTGTTTTGTACTTATTCCCTTGATAACTGTTTTGGTAGAGCAATAAAAGAAAAAATATCTCACACAAGTAGTTGTATTCCAGAGGCAGAAAGTGCATGCTGCTCTGTTTTGTGTTTCCTAATGTAATGGCTAAGGTAGAAAATTTCTAGTGAGGAGGGCTGCGCCGCTTTCTGCTCTTACTTCATATTTGCTGAGTAGCGCGTGCAGAAAACGCCTCGCCTTTTCACCTGAAAGCTTTTGCTTGTTTAAGCTACTGGCCCCGTGAAAGCCCTGACATCTCTGGATGGGCCTCGTTGGTATTAACAGGCAACTGGAGCTCTTGGAAATGTAAAATGAAACTGTTACATCAGGAAAGTAGTTCCCTTAATCTCAAGACCCCCTGCCTAAGATCAGCAAAAATTACTTCCTGCCCGGGAGCAGTGTTTTGGATTAACTGTGTTTATCTCGTTGGGAGAAAGAAACAAAGCAATAACCAGATGACTGGCATGATTGTGCTTTGGTCAGCCAGCACACATTTGTATTTAATCATTGAAAATCATTTCAGTTTCTCTTTGTGTCCCTTGAAAGCGTGTGCGACAGGGAAAAAGCAGGTAAAGCAAATCCCTCAAAACCTTGAAACCAGAACGAATTAAAAAAAAAAAAAAAAGGCAATCCAGCAATGCTTCTTCCATGAGAAAAAAAAAAACACAGGCACATGGTGGACTTGAATGGTCTGTGATGTAGAAGTGCATAATGAAATCTGACATTTAAGAGAGGCAGATTTTTTTCTGTTTATAACCAGAGACTGAGCTATTCATGTGTTTTAGGGTTTAACACTGATGCTTAAGTGTGAAAAAAAAATCTTGAAATATTTCTTTTTAGTGTAAACTGTAAAAAAAATTTTAAGTGTTTGAATCTTTTGAAGGTCGTTATCAAGTTGGCTGCAAAAGGTTGGGGGAGAGTTAGTTTGCTATCTTGCATGCTTCTTTAAAAATAATAAAAAAAGTGTTCTTTGGAAGAACTTGTCGTAAAGGGCAGATCAATTTTAAGGGATAAATAAACAGCTGTGGTCCCTGCTGCTTGTTTTCTGTTAAAAAGAATAATAATCATCTTTTGAGACTATGGGTTTTTCCAGTGTGGAGTTTTTATTTTTGTTGTATGCTCAGTTCCAAAAACTTGGCAGCTTTTTCTCTTTGATTTGTAATCCCATGTAATTATAATTAGGTTGTTTTCTTGGGGTCAGGATTCCTCCTTAGTTTGTGCTTTGGTTTAGTTTTGGGGGTTTTCTGGGTGGGTGTGCTCTCTGTTTTTATCCTAATGAAGAAAGAGAGGAAAAACTCAGGCACAACATCAGTGTAGCTTAATTCGGACTTCCTTTCTTATAAATCCCCAGGAGCTCTGATACTGTGGGAGCGATTCTCGTAACTGCTGACTCCACTCATGTGCATCCCACCGTCCTTTGTAAGAAAGAGCTGCCCTGGATGAATTCAGAAGACTGGATGTTCAGATCTCCCTTAACTCCCCTCAAAAATACATTTGTTTCTGTAATGCATTATGCAATGTTCTCATCTTTCTAAATAGAGTTTTATTAAATCTTAGTCTAATATATGCTCATCTGTGTAGTAGCCAGGGGTTATATCGAAATATCATAAAGAGAGCCAAAAGTATATTAATAAAAAATGCACTTTTGTTTGGCCAGTAACTCCCCTTGTTCTCATCTTCAGCAGTCCAAGCTAATCGCTGCTGGATGCTCCATTGCTGCTTTGTCTTCAGAAACGACGAAACAATTGTGGTTATTTAGCACAAAGCATATTTCCTGCTCTGCGTTTTGTTGATGTACGTATGCGTGAGACGTCACTGTCCCCTGTTCCTCGGGAGCAGATAGCTGTCCTTAAACTACCCTAAGTTTCACTGTCTCCATAGCCTCTCTCCTAATGGTACCCTTCATCAGATGTTGTCTCTCTGTCCCTGCTTTCTCAGCTCTCCCTTCCCCGGTGCCCATTTTCTCCCAGTCTGCGTCATGCTTGGGATGGGTGGAGTGGAGATCTTGCTGTTTCCAGCCCCACTCTGTGCTTTGCTTAGCCCTGCTTCTCTTTGAGTCTTTGCTGGAGCCAGAGGTGGCCTTGCACCTTCCTTGAAGAGTGGTATTGCCACGCTAGGCGCTGCCATCACCCTGACCTCAACTGAATCACTGGGAACGGTGCTTTTTATAGTGCTGCCAGTCATTAGAACTGGAAATGGTAATAAAGGATGTACTGCTTATTATTTAACACTGTTGAAATACATATAGCAAAGAGGTCAGATACATAATTTAACCACAGAGATTCCAGTGGCCATATTAAATCACCCATCTAAGCTAATGTCCTGACTTAGTACATAAATCTTGGACCTTAGTTTGGTTTATACACAGATATCTTAGAAGTGAATTGTCCTAAAGGAAGGCTTTTTCACTGCTAAATGCTTCTTTGAGGATTTTCTTCTATTCTTTGTCACAACATCACCGTTATCACACCACTATAAACAGACTGCACGTGTATCAGTTGTGAGAGATATATCCTGAACTAGCCTTTAGACAAAAAGCTAGTAAAAAAAAAAAAAAATTCTTTTAAATGGTCCGTGTATCTCACCACTCTCCCAAGGAAGGATGCTGAGAAATACTCTCCTTTTTTTGCCATGGGGAAACCTGAGGTCTCATTTTGCCCGTTTGCAAAGATGGTTCAGGTAAATTATTAGCATTAACGCAATAAGCAATGTAATGACAACTAAATGTACGTAGCCGTGAAGCCTAGCAGGAAGTTGAAGCGTGTACTCAGCAGGGACTTTTCTAACTCACTCGTCAACTTCTTTAGTGCCTGGATCTTCTGACCATCTGCAAAGCCAGCTGTAATCTTGGGGCAAAGTTTTCACGGAAGCTCTTAGTTACAGGATTGATGGTTGTTGTTCTTCCCTCCGTTACTAGGATGACCTGTCTGCTGTGTTCGATTGCATTAAGTGGTGGGGTTGCTTGTTGTTCTGAATGCTAATTTGTATAATGAACACCAAAAGCTGACGATGGGCAAGGACTGAGGCTTGATTAAACTGCAGTGGTTGATGGCACAGCATCCCTCCGTCCGCACCTGCAGCGTTCCAGATCGTTCCACCTCTTGGGGATGGATAGAGGGAAGTGGTTAGTTGAAGGGTGCGTTTTAATCACCCAGAGCAATTATGTAATAATATTTCATGTCTAGTCACAAGGGAATTCCTGTTGTGGCTGCTTTTCTGCTCCAGATGCCTTGTTTTGCTGCAGTGCTGTTCTCTTGGCTCTCAACTTCCCACTTGATTTGGGTTGAGTCATCTTCTTTCCCAAGTAACATGCCATCATTTTACCTATCTGCCGTTGCTTTGATTGTTCTCGTGCCAATTTGGCTGAGCCTCTAGCAAATTGTCCCCTCCAAAAAAGGGGGGCTTAATTCAGGAGAGCCGAATGGTCCAGGGGCAGTGCTGCCATGCAGTGAGCACCAGGCAATGCTGTCTTGGTGTGGACTTGGATGAGTTCAGGCTGTGATGTGATGCTCTTTGCCTCTGCAAGGGGGGATGTCTGTGCTGTACCAGCCTTTCTTTCCCTTGCTTTTATGGCAGTTCTGGCACTTTTCTGGACACGTCTTCAGCTGATTTAGTTTGCTAACCTGATAGAAAACTTTCTCTTTAAATACATTTTTTTATTATTATTATTATTATCTTTTTTTCTGTTTTTTTTGCTGGGTTTTTGCTGGGTTAATGAAGTGAAATGGCTCTGTGCGGTGACATGTGCCCTAGACTGTGGTGTTGTCTAATGGGATTATTGCAGGTATCTGCCAGTAGCCAGAAGTGGTACAACAGACAAATCTGTGTAACAGCGATGATAAATTTGGCACTGCTTGTGGGGTGATACTTCTTGGGGTAGGGGATAGGTGTGCATTTCAAGTGGATTTTCAGAGTATAGTTGTTAATTAATTTGAAGGGGATCACTCTGACAAGGTCTTTCCCAAAATAAGAGCTGTGCCACCCTTTCCAGGCACAAATGGGAGGACATCTCTCACTCGTTTCTGCGTATCCTCCAGTTGGCTAGTCTCTGCAAAGAGACTTTGGAAATGCTGATGCTTCTCTTTTTCCTGCAACTGGCAGGATTTGTCTTGTCAGTGTTGACTCCTGGCTCACTGGCTTCTCCTTAGTCCCAAATCAATGAAAACCTTGAGTTATTATACCCAGTGTGGTAGCTGGGTCAAAAGCAGCAAGATGAAAGCTAGTATATCACCCATGCCCTTGCTACCCTTGTACGGATTGAAGGGGGCGTAGGGACCTGCAAGGCAGATACTTGCAATGGTCAGAAAGACGATTCTAAATTTCTTTCAGACAAGGCTTTGAAATGACTCCCTCTGCTCCTAACGGGTGCCGAAGGGGTCAACAAGTCCCTGTGGTCAGAGGTATCTAGAAATACTGGCAGACCAGAGCAAACTTCCACTACTATTTTTTTTTTATGGCTTCCTCAGCTATAGGAGAGATCCCAAACTTTTTTTTTTTCCCCCTTCCCTCTGCAAGTTAGCTGATAAAGAGTTAGTGGTTGCTGGTCTGAGCACTTGCAGGCTTGAGAAATCTCTTGTTAAAGAGGGAGCAAGGGGAGCTGATAGTGTGTCCTGCTGCAGCTGCTCTGGGGCCTGCCCATACACACTGAACATGGTGATGGAGTCTCCTGGTTATCAGAGCCCTGGTGAACAACACCCTAAAACACTGGGGCGAGTTTCTGGCTGAGTGGAGTGAAGGAAGGGGACGTGGTTTTTTTGGGAACAGTACCTGCAGTTTCCTGGTGGTGCAGAACTGTCCACTGCAAACAGCAAATTACCTGATGTTGATCTTAGAAATAACCAAGTATGATGATATCACCAGACTACAAATACTTGTTTAGTGAGCCTAGATACTGTTTTTATTTACTGAGGGGGGGGGGGCCTGTTATGTATGGGCCAAAAAATTTTCAAGCAATTGGTCTAGAAAACAGAGGTGGGGTTAAGACCGAGACTGACATCGGAACTCAGGTAGTCTTAGGTTTTCTATCTGGTATGGATTTTTTTTCACTAGAGGGAATGTACATAGAGTTAACGTTTATTATCACCCTTAAGATAAAGTGTCTCGATACAGGAATCTGATTTCAGCCTACCATAAATAGTTTGTAGCATTGGTAGAACTAACAGTAATCCTCTTAAAGTCATTCTTAGCTTTCTAAGACTTGCTATTGAGGCTTTCATATTCCTCGTTTTCTGTGTGTATGTCAAACAACTGCATTTTTTTCTTGATTGATGTGATGTTTGAAATAGTTGGGGTTTTGTTTCCACTCCCTAATACATCCTGTATCTTAGTCATTTAGTTTAAATATACCGGCCCTGCCTATGCTGTGGCAGAAGTTGCAGGCTACAGTGTGTATTTACCAGCTGTTCAGGCAGTCTAAAACCAAATTTCTGAAGTGCTCTAACAGTTCTACCTCTTCTTACTCTGGCTACAAGAGTGCGATTATAATAAGATGACCTCATGTTTTTCTTAAAGCATTTGTCAAAGAGGAGGAACTGGCACTTAGGAAGGCATTTAATTTGGAGCCAGTTCTGGTGATAACATTGAGATGAGGATTACAGGCCAGCCAAACGTGAAGGTGTTCATTTTTTCCATAGAATAGTTTGGGTTGGAAGGGACCTTTAAAGGTTATCTAGTCCAACCCCCCTGCAATGAGCAGGAACATCTTCAACTAGATCAGATTGCTCAGAGCCCCGTCCAACCTGACCTTGAATGTTTCCAGGGATGGGGCATCTACCACCTCTCTGGGCAACCTGTGCCAGTCTTTCACCACCCTCATTGTAAAAAATGTCTTCCTTATATCTAGTCTGAATCTACCCTTTTTTAGTTTAAAACTATCCCCCCTTGTCCTGTTGCAACAGGCCCTGCTAAAAAGTTTGCCGCCATCTTTCTTGTAAGCCCCCTTTAAATACTGAAAGGCTGCAATAAGGTCTCCCCAGAGCCTTCCCCAGGCTGAATAACCCCATCTCTCTCAGCCTTTCTTCATAGGAGAGGCGTTCCATCCCCCTGATCATTTTCGTGGCCCTCCTCTGGACCTGCTCCAACTGGTCCATGTCTGTCTTGTGCTGAGGGCTCCAGAGCTGGATGCAGTACTGCAGGTGGGGTCTCACCAGAGCAGAGYAGAGGGGCAGAATCACCTCCCTCGACCTGCTGGCCACGCTTCTTTTGATGCAGCCCAGGATATGGTTGGCCTGGGATGCATCATCGGCTCATGTCCAGCTTTTCGTCCACCAGTACCCGCAAGTCCTTCTCGGCAGGGCTGTTCTCAATCCCTTCATCCCCCAGCCTGTATTGATACCAGGGGTTGCCCCGACCTAGCTGCAGGACCCTGCACTTGGCCTTGTTGAACCTCATGAGGTTCACACAGGCCCATTTCTCGAGCTTGTCCAGGTCCCTCTGRATGGCATCCCGTCCCTCAGGCATGTCGACCACACCACTCAGCTTGGTGTCATTTGCAAACTTGCTGAGGGTGCACTCGATCCCACTGTGTCATTGATGAAGATATTAAACAGTACTGGTCCCAGTATGGACCCCTGCGGGACACCACTCGTCACTGATCTCCATCTGGACATTGAGCCATTGACCACTACCCTCTGGATGTGACCATCCAACCAATTCCTCACCCACCAGACAGGCCACCCATCAAGTCCATACCTCTCCAGTTTAGAGAGAAGATATTGTGGGGGACCGTGTCAAAGGCCTTACAGAGGTCCRGATAGATGACATCTGTAGCCCTTCCCATGTCTACTGATGTAGTCACTCCATCATAGAAGGCCACTAGATTGGTCAGGCAGGACTTGCCCCTGGTGAAGCCAATGCTGTCTGTCTCGAATCACCTCCCTGTCATCCACGTGCCTTAGCATAGCTTCCAGGAGGATCTGTTCCATGATCTTCCCAGGCACAGAAGTGAAACTGACTGGCCTGTAGTTCCCCAGGTCTTCCTTTTTTCCCTTTTTAAAAATGGGGGTTATGTTTCCCCTTTTCCAGTCAGTGGGAACTTCACCGGACTGCCATAGCTTCTCAAATATGATGTATAGTAGCTTAGCAACTTCATCCGCCAGTTCCTTCAGGACCTGCGGATGGATCTCATCAGGTCCCATGGACTTGTGCACCTTCAGGTTCCTTAGATGGTCTCAAACGGCAGCTCTTCATTCTCCCAGTCCCTGCCTTTGCCTTCTGCAGCTTGGGTGGTGAGGCTTGAGCACTTGCCGGTGAAGACTGAGGCAAAAAAGTCATTGAGTACCTCCGCCTTCTCTGTATCCCGGGTAACCAGGTCTCCTGTTCCGTTCCGGAGAGGGCCCGCATTTTACCTACTCTTCCTTTTATCCCTGATGTATCTATAGCAGCTTTTCTTGTTGCCCTTGACATCCCTGGCCAGATTTAGTTCTATCAGGGCTTTAGCTTTCCTAACCTGATCCCTGGCTGCTCAGACAATTTCTCTGTATTCTTCCCAGGCTACCTGTCCTTGCTTCCACCCTCTGTAGGCTTCCTTTTTGTGTTTGAGTGTGTCCAGGAGCTCCTTGTTCATCCATGCAGGCCGCCTGGTGTTTTTGCCTGATTTCCTCTTTGTTGGGATGCATCGCTCCTGAACTTGGAGGAGGTGATCCTTGTATATTAACCAGCTTTCCTGGGCCCCTCTTCCCTCCAGGGCTTTGTCCCATGGCACTCTACTAAGCAGATCCCTGAAGAGGCCAAAGTCTGCCCTCCTGAAGTCCAGGGTAGTGAGCTTGCTGTGCGCCCTCCTCGGTACCCTAAGGATCTGGAACTCCGCCATTTCATGGTCACTGCAGCCAAGGCTGCCCTTGACCTTCACCTTTCCACCAGCCCCTCCTTATTGGTGAGAACAAGGTCCAGCATAGCACGTCTCCTTGTTGGCTCCTCTACCACTTGGAAAAGGAAGTTATCATTTATGCATTCCAGGAACCTCTGGGATTGCTTATGCCCTGCTGTGTTGTCCCTCCAACAGATATCGGGGTGGTTGAAGTCCCCCATGAGGACCAGGGCTTGTGTATGTGAGGCTGCTCCTATCTGTCTACAGAGGACCTCATCCACTTGGTCTTCCTGGTCAGGTGGCCTGTAGCAGACCCCCACTGTAATGTCACTCGTCCCTGCCCTCCCTTTAATCCTGACCCATAAACTCTCCGTCAACTCCTCATCCATCCTGAGGTGGAGCTCCATGAGCTCCAGCTGGTCATTGACATAGAGGGTAACACCCCCACCTTGTCTCCCCTGCCTGTCCTTCCTAAAGAGTCTGTATCCTTCTATTCCAACACTCCAGTCATAGGAGCCATCCCACCATGTCTCTGTGATGCCAGTAAGATCGTAGCCCTGCAGGCGTGTGCACAGCTCTAACTCCTCTTGTTTATCCCCCATGCTACGTGTGTTTGCATAGGGGCATTTAAGTTGGGCCCCCGATGAAACTGTCTGACTTCCTGGGGTTCCTTTGTGCCGCTCTTCAGGCACTCTGCTGCTGACCTGTGATCCTTCTCCAGGCTCTGGGCATCTATTGCTGGCCCTGGCATCAAACTGGTAGGAGTGGGATGGGTTGAGGTTCCCCTCCCCCAGCAACTTTACTTTAAAGCCCTCTTCACCAGCTTTTCATTTTTTTAATGAAATAACATCTGGAATAGCACAAGACTTATGGTTTTCCTTAACTTAAAAACTTTTGGCCATACTAATGGTGGAAAGTCTTAAATTAAAGCTTTCCAAATGAATTCTAGAGAGCTGCTAAATTTAGAAAATGCTGAAAGGGATCCAGTGCTTTTGTGTACCTTGTCTTTTGTTTTCCCTGTCAGCCTATTTGTTTCTGCCTGGTTTCCCCTCTGCTCTACCTGGCATCCCTGCTTGGGACAGTTGCTCTCCCTCCCTCCCTTTTATACTCCTTCCCCCTCCCACTCTTCTGCAGCACAGCCTGGCCAGCACTGCGTTACCCACAAGTAACTGTGGAATTAATTAGGTTGGGATCTTGCTGTAGAAGAAAGGAATGCGGTTTGCTGTAGATGATGTGTAGAAGATCAGAGAAACCTATCATAGGAAGATGCTGCAGCTTTGCAGCAGTGCTGAGGGTTCGATTCTTGCACCGAATTCCCTCAAAGCACCTTCTCTTGGGCTCTGGTCACCTCAACTCTGAAATGTGTGCTTAGCTCTCGTAATGTAATTTATTTTTATAGTTTTTTCCAGTTGACTTTTGACAGCAGGTGACCTTGTGTGTACTCTGAATTCCCTTTTAAAGTCAAGGGGGAAGGAAGGGACCTGAAGGAGGGAGAAAGGAGATTCAAGCCCCTTCCAGAATGTGTCACCGAGGTGTGCTGCAGAGGTATCCACGCAAAACCGGTGTCAGCATCTGATAACCGCTCAGCGCTGTACCGGAGTGCGGGCGCCGCAGAGCCTGCCATGCCGCTGGCCCGTAAAGCCCGGCAGGCAGCAATCGTTAATGTGCACGTTGGGTCGCTCCCGCCGATCCGGGCCACGTCATACCTGCTGGGAACACGCAGTAGGTCTGTGCCTATTCCCACGCGGCAGGAGATGGATCAGCGGCTGGCTGTGGTGCGCGCCTCTGTTTGGCAGAACCGGTGCGTTCGGGACAGAAACTCTTGCCTGCCTTGCGAGCTGAGGAAAATTCAACGTGTAGTGCAAGACTTCGTTAGGATTTTTATTTTGTCTTTTAATTTGGGAGAGCCCCAAATGCCGGTTGTTCTACTGAAACACAAGAACAAAACACTAAATAAGTGAATATATTCTGACACTTGTTTCTGGGACGCCTATCTAGATCCAGAAGTAGCAAAGCCGGGAGAATCAGGAATGCTACTTGTGTGATGCAGGGAAGTGGTATGTTCGCCTTGTCCAGCAGCATGTGATTTATAGTTACCCTTGTGCACTGTTTTCAGAGCAGGGTGGTCTGGTTCCCTGAAAAAGGTTTTTTGGCTCCAGACAGTTGTGGAGAAATTCATTTTGGCTCAAGTACTGTCTCCCTGTTACTCTGCAGTGCTCTGGAGCTGCTCAGTMTCCTTCTGGCCTCCAGACCAAAGTCCATGAACATGTAGACAATGTCGCAATGTCCACCCTACAAATATTATTAAGGATAGGGAATGTAAATTAAACTTTAAGACCTTTTCCCCTCCTCTGTCTCCCAGGGCTGTGTAAAACATTGTCTGCTTGAACAATACAAGCTTGACAGACCAGTTTCGTATTTTGATTTGTAAAACAAGTGGAATATTTTTCTTCTTTCTTCCCTCTCCTTAATATTTAAGTCTGAATTAATACCAGACCCTCTTCCCCCCCCTCCCCTTTTCTTCTTGCCTGATTTATAATAGCTGTAGTCCTCAAATGATGAGAGAGCAGGGTCATGGCAGCAATAATTGCATGTCAAAATTAAGGTGTCTGATCTTTTTACCTGCAGTGACTTCAAGCAAGTATTTCATGAAGAATGGCTTCCTCCTCTTGTCTCCTCCTTCCCCCTTCTCCATTTCAGAGTTTTATGCCATGCTTGACTTTTTCAAGCTTTTTCCTCCAATTTTTAAAAAGGCCCAATAAGACAGTAAATTAGGTTTTGCCATGTCAACCATCTTAAGGCTGTGCACGTGCAGTATGTTTTACGCACGCATAGTTTTGGCAGCCTGAAAAATACCAGTCCTCAAAGTGTTAACTTGTTTTCGATATTCAGATGATAGCGAATGTTAATGTTTAACTAAAATGTTGGGGGTTTTTTTACATATGGCTTGTATTTGCAGTGCTTAGACCTGTTCTAAATAGAAATTTGAAAACTAGTTTAACTTTTTATTTAGTTTGATTGTGAAGTCAGTCCCAGCAGCACGTACCTTATTCAGAATAAAGGTTGTTGTCAGCTGAAAACTGAGGAATGGCAATCAAAAACTATTTTTCTGTGTGTGTCTCAGTCAGTCCTAGTGGTGGGCGTTGTTGCTCCTGGTCTTTTCATGCAGCCGGAGGGAGACAAACAGCTACAGGTCTTATAGCAAAGGATAGGTTTAAAATTAAAAGTCAGTTTCGTGACAGTGGTTCCTAATGATGTCAGAATATGTGTGGAAAAGATACTTAATTGCAGCACAAAGGTGTAAAAGAGAGATGGAAATATCCTGATCCTGCTCTCTGGAAAATTATGAATATAGTGTTCATGAAAGCTGCAAGCAAGATTTTGTATCTCCCACCTCTTCGATGTTAGATGACATTATGGAGTTGGAAAAAACGAAGCAGATCGCATCAGCTGAGAAACAAGTTAGTTGACTAATCTAGGGAGGTTGAAGGCTGGAGAAGATCAAAATGTCTCAGAATAAAGGAAACTCCTGCTACTGAAAATAAAAGAAGTAGTGATGGAGAAGTGGGTGGTATATGGATGCTACTAAAACTGATTTAATCATGTTGAGTATTCAGAAGACTGTCATATGATTAACAAATCATATTTTAATTGTTAGTGTATTAGTGATGATTATTTACTTAACAAACTTCCTTCTTCCCTCTCCCAGTGGGGAAAAGAAACAGATCTGTGATGAGAGCAAGGTTGGGAGCAGAAGAGCTAATTGCTCCTGATTAAAGAGTGAAGTTGAAGAGTAGATGAAACTCTTCCAGTTTTGTGGTGTTTCAGGTGGCATCTCATTATCTTGGGACTCTGCTGATGTGCTTGGTGGATAGCTTGGTCTTTTTTGCTTATGGCATAGACTAAGGAATAATTTAGTGCAGAGCATTCAATTTAAAGTCTTTTCCAGGTTAGTTTACTGGCTCTGAAATGAAATTGATTCGTGTCCTTTTGCATACTTGAAGTTTTGGGCTTTTTTTGTGATTGCAGTGTTGCTTGAGCCATCTCACCACGCTGGGGAGATGGCTCTTACAGGTGAGCCACGACCGAAAGGCRTTAGATGTGACACCGGGCACGCAGATGTGGGCGGTGCAGCTCAGCGGGCAGCCGGGCGCTGCTTCGGTGGGCGCAGGCAGGAGCCGCTACAATAACGCATCTGCTGTCAGCATCGCCTCTGCTGCTGGGGGGGGGAACGGGGCCATGCACACACCGGCTGCGAAAGGGACAGCATCGCCCTGTGGGGCGTAGTGGGGACAGCCTAGTTACCCTGAGGTAATTAATATAGCAAGCAAGCAGCTTGACACAACCTGTGCCTTAGGTGTCCCACCTTCCTGATGGAGCTGAAGTTTGCAAACCAGGAGGAAGTGCCGCTTTAAGTATCAGCGTTCACGCAGTGATGTGTGGCAGCATGGCACCGAGCCTGTGTGCTTTATTTTTAAGGCTGAAATACCAGACTTAAAAAAGATACACTTCAAAAATTAATGTGGAAATTTCACAGCTAAGTTATACATATCGGAAAATGAGGTTTTGAAGGATGTATTTCAGCAACTTTAACTATGTTAAACTTCAGAAACCATTAGGGAAATTTGTGAAGTCCACGGTTGTGCAGTCCTGTTTTGTGGGGACAGAAAATATTTTCATAGGTACATGAAACTCCTTTATACAACACTGCATGATCTAATTATATCTTTCTTGGAAGACTGCTAAGCATGTGTCCTCTGGCTCACGCACCTTCTGCTCTTGCGCTCTCCCCRCTCCCCTCCCTCCCCACGTCCCCAAAAGCTTTGGCTTTGTGGTAGTAGTCAAAAGTAGTTTCCTTGCTTTATTTTTCAAATAATACGTTGCCCAGGTGGTCAGTCATGTCTGTAGTTAAAGCAACCTGACAATTTCTGTGTACATGACCTTGTGTTCACTGGTCACAAGTGATTTTCCTTGGCTGCAGCTTTCCCTGCCAGGTGTCTGCMATGGTCAGAAATGGTCTACTGGTTTCCAAGAATGAAAAGTGCAGAAAATGTTCCCACTGTAAGAAAAATGAATTGGATAAGAAGCTGAACAAAACAAACCCTCGCATCTATTGAGTTAGCAAGCTCCAGTGTACGGGAAAAAGGAAGGAGGCAGACGTTGAGCAAAAGGTGATACTCTGGTACCAACAGTATCTCTTTTGCTACCTGAGTAAAAGTTCCTGCAAACTTGGACGGTTATAAACCTCTCAAAATACCAGCATGTACTTGCTCAGTAGAAATTTGTTTTAGAAGGATTTATAATTTATCTTTAAGAAGTCCTGAGCACTCGCACACTGGTCAAAGCTTTTCAGCAAAAGCATCCACTTATGATAAAGCTGGAGAAAGTTAGATGTACTCAGCACTTGGAAGTCTAGCATCATACAGAGAGGAAGTAGCTTAAAAGTCAGGTGTCGACTGTGTCGTGGGTTGAGGCATTCCAGCATAGGTGGTGTAGGCTTATTTGAGCAGCTGTTCAAAGAAAACAAACAACAAAACCTCTCAATAGCTGGTTTGTTGGGTTTTTTGTTTTTTGTTTTTTTTGTTTTGTTTATGACTCTTCTGTTTTTTGGGTAAGTCCAGTTGCGTCCAATAAAAACATAAAGAAAGATGTAGTTTGGAGATGTTTGGTTCTGAATGTGGCTGGTCAAAGAAAGAGGAAATCATTCACTTTTATACCTTCTTCTCAAGTCTTCCAGGATTATTTGGTTTATTTTTTTACTCTTCTTAATGTCCCCCTTTTGAAATGTGACCACCTTAATACTTTCACCCATCTGGTTGTACTGGTGGTCAAAAAAATCCCAGGTGTTCTCAAGAACACTTTATTGACACTTAAAATACAGATCAGGGAGTGCTTTGCCCAGCTGTGACCTCAAAGGAGAGGCATCCTTACTCTGAACCTTGAAGGTAAAATAGTTTGAATACTCTGTTGTTGCCATGGCTGAGAGGGAGATACAGAGACACCTGTGGTAGTAAAACCACCCCMACTTTAAGTGTTGCAGTTAAGCTGGCACTTCCCTCTGGAAGGCTTCTCCTGCAACCTCTTCAGTGTGGTTTAACTGCACAGTTATTTTCTATAGAGTCGAGCGTCACACCATTTTCTGGAACCTGTACACTTTCTTTAACATTAAAAATGCAGCCGGAGTGTCATCTTTGGCCGCGGGTTGAGAAGGGRAGGAGAGAAGTGTTGTCCTGTAGCAGCCTGGAGGGAAATTTTGGTGCAGCAGTCTCCTGTGGCTGTAACTACAAGTACTACTCTGATAGTTTAGTAGTGGGGAAAGGCATTAGTGGTAGGTATATTATGGTAGAAGTACTGACTTTTTTGCTTTTCTGTTTGGTTTGGTTTTTTGGGGGGGGGAGGGGAGCTTGGTCTGCTGACTTGGAGCTTTTCCTCCAGGAATAAGTACCTGGAGACTGTTTTGCTTTTTGTTACATATTTTGTATGAAAAGCATAACTTTTTTTTTATCCTTTTTAAAAACAGTTTTGTGGTGGTTTTTTTTTTGGGAAAACACTGTTAAGAGAATCTGAAGACATCATAAATTTAAACTCTCACTAGACAAGGTATTTATACAGAAGATGGATTCTTATGCTGTGCAGGGAAAATTGGGAGGGTTTGGTTACAAAAAGATGAAGCAGGAAAGAGAAGAACAAAGAAAGACGAAACCCAACACACACAGACCTCAGTGACAAGTGATAGATTCTTATTTTCATTTACTGGTCTTAAAATCGCCATCTAATGTGCAGGCGAGCTTGTAGCTTTCCCCCAGGAGGGGTTTGGGGCTGCTGTGGTAAGCTGTGGCGTGCGCCATATGTAGAGGCTGGGGCTCCCAAAGTGAGGCCTTTTCTCTAGGGGTCGAGAGGCCACGTATGGTGTGTGGGGCACGTTACATGCCCCTGTGAGTCTGTGAAGGCCAGCACAGCAGCTGGGTGCTGCCTGGCTGGGGAAGGACCGAGGGTGCAGCTTCATGCCTGGCTTAGGGTCTTCCAAGGCAGCAGCATGGGTAACCCTCTGGTTTCCTCATGCTGAAACCAATGCAGAGAGCAGTCGGAGCAGAGCTATGATCCCTCTGCAGACCGTTTGGGGAAGGGTCTGCTTTCTTTCAGCAGTGATCTGGGCATTGGTCATTGGAAATGGACTGCAAACCCACAGTGTGGGGAGAGGGTGTGYGTGTCCAGCTCCCCTCTCATGGGCTCTTTGTGCCAGGCCCTGGGCAAGCGTTGGACCAGAGCATCTCTCCTCCTGTCTCTTTGTCTTTTTAGAACAGAAGGATCTGCCTTGCACTTTTCCATGCAATCAGGGTGAAGGTAGAACAAACCAAATCCTTGGTAGGCATCTTATTATGACCTTTTTGCAGTGGGTATTCAGTGTGCTTAAACACCACAGACAGCATTATGGCTTCTGGAGGACAAGTGCTTTCAAGGCAGGAGTCCTTAATTGAGACAGCTTGTGTTTGTAGTAACAAACATGCAGCAGATTTTACATTTGCGACTTTTATAACAACTTCCGTGCAAATACTGACTCGCTGCATGAGCCCTGTCCAGATTCTCCCCCCTTGTAAAGAAGTTACAGCATGGTTACTTTTTGGGTGCGTTACCTTTTGCCAGATGTCTTCCCAAGCATCTCATGTTTCAAATAGTCCTCCATCTTGATGTGAAGCATAGTGACTCACAGCACAGGTGGTGACTCACTGATATCAATTAAACATTAGGATCCTGAAGGTGTGACTCCTTCAGCTTTGACAAAAAAATGCTGTCACAACATGAAAAAACCACTTGCAATATATTGCACATGTGCAGAGGTGGCAAATTCTCTACATTGCTGCACTGCTATGAAAAAAAGCTTTCGTTTTTTAAATTTTCCCTTTCCACCAGCRTATTTTATATACAGTTATTTTGTTTCAGCACAACAATATGGTCCTATTGGTTTAGCAAGTCACTTTATCAGATGTCTTCCATTAGGAGGATGGATGGAGGACAGAAAGACAGACAAAACCCAGGGACACAAAGAGAAATCCCAGGGAGCACTGTAAATTTAGCAGCATCCTTCCTTCAGGCTGGGCGCTGTTAACTCCCAAGTGGGACACCAGGGGATTCAGCCAGAGCAGTTACAGGATTTAATGGTCTCCCTGCTTGTAGCAGATTAATCTACCTTTTGTAAGAGGCGGTAGAGGATTACTGTCTAGTCTCCAGCCAAAACAATCTCCCAGTGCAGATTTACTTGGAGTGCCACTTGAACTGTCATCAGCACTGCCCAGCCCAGCGTTCTGTTCTGCAGGGACATGGAAACCTGCCACTCCTTTCTCTGTGGAGCGAATCTGAGTGTTGTGTTTGCGGGATGAAACTACTGGTACTTAGAGCAGGAACTGCCACAGCTTGGGGCACAGTGTGGGCATGTGTTGAATACACTCTACTCTGTTGAGCCCAGGTGTATGTAAGAGGAGAGGCAGCACTGRTGCTATATAATGGTTCCTGCTTTATTTCTAACACTTCAAAACTGAGGCTGCAGTCCTCTGCCTTTGGCTTTTCCATGGGGAAGGGAGAGGGGAACACAGGTCTCTGGCAAAATTCCTGCACTTTCAGCATGACAAAGCCTTGCTGGTTTACTCTGCTGCTGTGTTAAGATGGGTGGGGACGATACGCTAGCTATTAAATATGTATTTTGTCCTATTAATATCATCTTTACCTGAGGCTGCTTTTGACTGCAGCATCCATTTTTCTTTTGTACCCTCTCCTTATTCTTCTGTCTCTTTGTGAGTCGAATGCCCTGGTGGCACCCACCACTGTCCTGCCGGATTTATTTTGGATAACTGCTTTGCGGCGAACTCTCTCTGGTTTGTGGCAGCTGCCAGAGGAGAAACCGGGGTACGCCTGAGCTCTTAGTACTAAGCGAGTAATTTGGGGTTGTGACAGATTCTCTGGAAGTTTGTGCTAAAGCAACTGTTGAAATATTTCACCATTTCCCTCTTTATGAGTGCTGAGGGTTTTAGAGAGCGAGAGGTTTGGGGAAGGTCAGGGGCTGCCTGCATTTGTCAGCACCCACGTTAGGCTGCCCTTATGGGCTGGGGAGATCAATTCTGACTTACGCTGGCCGGCAGAGCGAGGGTTTAACTGAGGGCAGGAAAGGGCCAGATGCAGGGTTTGCAAGGAAATACATGTTTTTGTTTTCAGAGCAGCTGGGGAGTTGGGCAATRGCCTTTAAAAACAAACAAACAAAAGATGACTCGCAGATAAGTTATCAAAAGGAGTGGGTGCATTTTAGGCACCACTGAAGGACATGCTGATAGCTTGACCCTCCTTCTGCTTTTAAACTCTTACCCTGTGTGCCAGTGTGCCAAAGTGGTTTGACATCTGTTGTCCTGGCCCGAAATTTCACAACAGCCCTTCATGAGATTTTTGGCTCTTCCAACCATGAACCTTTACCTATGTGGAATCYGGTACTGCACATTCTCTGCCTGGGGCTCATGCAAGGGCTGGCTCTCTTTGACTAGCAATAGTGAGCTGTGAAAACGAAAAGGCACCAGGATATCTGCTTTTTCTTTCTGCGCTTGGATGACATCACTGTTCCTCTGACAGCAATAAAATTAAAAATTAACAACTTGTAGAGATTGCCTTTAAAAAAGTGTTCTTGTATAAATATGACTATTTTTAATAAACTTAATTTATTCTCTGCAAACAAAAATGAAGTCTCAGTTCTAAGCAGCATACATACCTTCTGGATTGTGAAAATAAACCCAGAGCATTTGAAAGCCTGCCTGGAGCTCAGATGTATCTCCTGAATTTTGTTTTGTTTGCAGCTTGTCTGGGCAGATATTTTTCTTTTCTAACTGGAGATTGGTTCTGTAATTGCAAATATTAAGAATTGCATTTCCCTCACGTGCTAAATACTTCTAAAAAGTCAGCATCTTTGGAGAGCAGTTCTCACTGCCTTGCTGAGCTGTTTGCTACAAATAATTCGTAGCTACTTGGTGGAAAAAATGCTTGCTCATAGTACTTGCTTTTGGTTCCTTAGTGCCTTCAGTCTGTAGGTTGGAGGATCAGACATATGTGTCCCAAATTCTACAAGTCAGTGCAGTGAGGAACTCAAAAATATATTTAACTAAAACAAAAAGTCTGAGCCTGAAAGCTGGCACGTTTATTTTGGCCACAAAAGTGCTATACTTCTTGGTGAGATGGTATATTGTAGGGAGGATGTCTCCTGTGATGTTGAACCAGAGGGCTGAGTCAGAGCCAGCCTTATTTGTGGAAGGGCTGCATGTCATGGAAATGCTTAAAAGTGCAGCACACCTAATTGAACTCTTTTGAGGGAAGCTTTCTTTTGAAGTTGCAACTGACTCTTAAAAATAAATTGCATACTTTTACTTTGCGTTTTTGGCCATGAAACTTTAGTTACTCGTGTCAGGAGGGCTGCTACTATTACATTACACACGAACAGCCATTTATTCTGCAAAGTTTCAGTTCTAGAGTATCCGACCCTCCAAAGTTAGCTGTACTTATTTTTCATGAGATGTGCATGGCTCCCATTACCATCAATATTTGAACACTTCACAAACCACGAACAAACATATCTTCCTACATTTATTCAAGGGTATAATAGTGCTATCCACACTTTACACATAAGAGAGATTAAGTTACATGTCTGAGGGCAATAAGGATGTTGGGCTAAAGCCAGGAATGCAGCCTGGCTCTCCTGAGGCTCACTCTAATGCCTAAGAGGAAAATGTCTTGGAGTTTAGGGAAGCCTYACCAGAAACCTTGCTGTTCCCTTCTTTCTCATGGGAATACGGCAGYGCCCTAATGGCGGGGTGCCTGAAATGGTCCRTTTTCTCATCACTTGGACAGAAAGRGTAATTTCAGTATCAGGGATAGCTTTAGTGTAGAGGTTCAGCCCCCATCTGATCTCTGAGCTGTGAAATGTCGCTGTGGGAGCTGCTGTCCCAAGGAGTCGCGTGGCTGCGCTGGGCTCTCTGGCTGCCCTGTCTGGCTCCGTGTCAGGACCTCGCTYGTCAGACCTGGCCTGACGAGCCATGCTGTTAGCAGTCTTCATCCCCCTCCACCGCCTGGGCAACCGGGATGCTTTTCTGAAAGCAGAAGCGTCTTGATGCTTCGTCCATGGGAGCCGTCAGGGGTCTGTGGTAAAGCAGCTGCTTTTCCCCATGTTTCCAAGCAGCCCTGAGGAGGTCAGGAGGAGAACTTGCTCTTAAATTGTCGGGCTCGCCGCCGGTGGGCTTCACGGGGCTCTGGTAGTGTCTGGGGCTGCTACGGTGAGATGCTCAGCTACATCAGTACTGCCAATGTCGGAGATACATCCCTTAGTCTAAACTCATGTGGCCTGGAGGGGGGGAGACTTAAGCACTGGATATTATCATTTTATAATTGAGGGCCTGATAAAACTTACYGAAGTAAACAAGTCTTTAAGTTGCTTCTTGGGATCCGGGTTTTGACTTGAGGAGGAAAGCTCTCCTCTGCCATTTCCATGCACTTGTGCTAGGACTGAAATTTGGAAGAAGCTTTACGCCAACGTTAGTATGTTTAAACGCATCTGAGAATAACTAATTTATTTCCATTTATCTGCCTTTCTTTTTCTTCCAGTGGGATCTTGTTTGTGATTCTGCCTGGAAAGTCCACATTGCTAAATTCTCCCTACTGGTAGGATTAATCTTCGGCCACTTAATAACAGGATGTATAGCTGACTGGTAAGTAAAAAATCTTTTAATGYAATGTAACTGTAAATAAATAACAATATTAAATATTGTTTAGATTTTCTTCTACTTTATATTCATGAAGAACATTTGCACMATGATTTTCTCATGTTCTGAAAGAAGCATGATGAATAAACAGTTTAAAACTATGTGTTAATTGCTTGAACTGAGTAACTTATATCAAGGTAAATAACATGAAAATAAGCTATTTGATAATTGACTTAGTTACTTCCCGTTGACACAATTTATTACAGCTGTAAAGCTMGTACAGAATTAAGTATTTTCTAATTATATAAGCGAAGCCTTTAGTTTAGTGTTTGGTTTTTTTTTTTAACCAAGAGATATGGCCAAAAGAAACTGGAAGGGGCATTGATTTGACTGAATACAAGACTAGTGTAATGTCAGCCTTGTGCTTACACAGTATTTTTCAGGGAGTAGAAAGCTGTTTTTTGCAACCTTTCTATTGTTCTATTTTTAAAGTTCTTGTTAAGCAAACATTTCCATGTAGTGTTAAGGAATCGCTGACTTATGTGCTGTTAATATTGGGGTATTAAATTTAAAAGCATAGAGTGCAATTCCTTAAATTGCAGTAGTGAAAACATTATTGGATACCCCAGTTATTCTGAGAGTTCAGCTTTTATTTAAAGAAAGGGTCTTGTAGTGCAAAAGAGGGGGGGGGGGAAATTAAAGGCATGACTCAAGTGATTTCAAAGGAAACTTGCAGCATCTGAAACAATAGCTCTGCGATGCTGTCCCACTCATTTCAGTAGCTTCCAGCCCATTTGCCAATGTTGGTGCTTTAAATGGCCCCAAGTTAACTCTTTTGCCATTCATTAAAACAGGAAAGGAAGAAGAAGAGTTGCCTATTAGGGAAATCTTACAAAGCCTCAGCAACTTACCAGTCAGTTGGGAGAGAAAAAGCCCCCYGCAGCTGTGCAGTAATTTGGCTCAAGCATTCGTAGCAAAATTGCATCTTAATTCTTGAATARTCACTAAAAGTTTTTAGGCAAGTGAGGAATCATGACTTTTCAGTGAAGTAGGGAACATGCGTGATGAAATACAGTTGAATTTGATTAAAATACCAAAGTAAAACAGGGCTCTAACAGCACGTAGAAAGTATAGTGGGGAAATGAATGAGGGATCTTGCTCGGTTTTCCTAAAAAGGAATCATTGTGGAGAAAGCAGATTTATTCCCAAGTTAGGAGAATGCTGCTATAATTGACAAATAAGTCACAAATAAGTGAACAACTTGTTGCCTAAGGCACTGGCTTCAAAAGAGAATTGCAGTAAGCAGATTTAATAGCTCTCTGCCACCAAAAGGAGCATCCTGCTCTTCCATCCATTTCTGTCCCCAGTGTGTACTTTGTGCTGCCACGTGCACTTGTTGRACCCCTCTGCAAGCTGCTTAGCTGAGCTAATGCAGCATAAAATTACCCTCATGTAAAAATCAGGTATTTTTCTCATTTTTGTCCAGTGAGTTTAGGAGAGCTTAAGGAGAATCTGGTTTCCAACTGTGGTGCAAAGGAGGAAAAGGGTGACTTGGTGGCTGGAGGGAACAGTGATTCCCTTGCCCTTTTGTGGTTGACCAGAAAGGACAGGGTTTGCTGCCACTAAAGCCGGTCCTCTTGTTCCTCTTCAGTCCTCATCCTTGCCATCTGATGTCACTGACCCAGCAGCGGTCCTGCGCTGGATCGTCTTTTTGTCATTTAGCAGTAGCGTTTGGGGCTGGTAAAAGAAGACCTAAATGGGATTTACTTTGCTATTTAGTCACAACTTGAGTTGTGTGGAGGGGCAGGGTTGTGTGGAGAGACAGCTGGTGGCAGGGGGTTGTGTGGAGAGACAGTTGGTGGCAGGGGGTTGTGTGGAGAGACAGTTACAAAGGGGTTTATACCTGTAAAAAGAGAAAAAGAAGGGAAAAAAGATGTCTGTCTCAAGCAAGAGCAGGGGAGATTAAACAGAGTAATGTATAAAAGTGTTACTTTCAAAATCTGTTTTCATTTCACTTATATACCACTCTCCAGTTTAGATAATTAGAAGATGCTTTGGTGTTTTTGTACCATTAGGGCTTGGAGCTTTGCTTTTCCTGTTTGAAACAAGGCTTTTAAAGCTGTACGTGGCAAGGGCATAGAGTGTATTGAGGCAATTTGCTAAGTAAACTGAGTGGTCTRTGTTCAAAATACAGTAGGTGTGCAYGCTTGCACAGCTCTATGTGGAAAATCTATAGGAAGAAGGTCTGTAAACATGTCCAGCTGTGTGAAGACCAACTGTGTCCAACGCCTGAATAACAGGCAGAGTGCTGCTGGCWATTTTGCCTGCTCTGGACAGAGGCTGTTGAGGTCTCTGTGGAAGGCTTCCTTCTGGAGCAGGTGGGCTTGGTGTTCAYGTAGCATCAAGACAGTAGGTCTCTGCTTCTCATTGCCCAGTACTGCCYCTGCTTTGCACCTGCTCTGGTGCTTTTTGGAGCCTTTGTGCCAGTTCAAGTCCCAAAACCTGCAAAGAWCAACATGGGAAGAGCAGTTTGATCRGCTGCAAGAGCAAAGCTTAGTCTTTTCAAGGTACATGTGTAGGAGCATGGGAAGAACAGGTCTTGTCCTCAAACCCATTYGCTTCCCCCTGTGGTGCAACTCTGACTACATTAGGAGTATCTTTTTGATGCATCTGCATATCACACTGTGGATTGCAGATTCTTCAAAAGCCTGGGGTTGCTTGTATCCCTAGTTATTTACCTGTGCAGGCAGCGTTTAGCATTTGATCTAGATAATAGCATGCAGTGTAGGCTGAGACTTTCATGGCACAGAAACCTCTCTCTGGAATAGTTTGGATGGCAGCAGATAGCATCCCGGGGCTGTTTTACTRGGGAGATTGTGTATGGTTTAATTTCTCACAAGCATTTCCATGTACTGTTAGTCAGATAACTCTGTCTACATGTAAAAGGCTTTTTTGATACTCTGAGACACCAGTCAAAACACTCTTGGATCACCAAATATATGGTTGATAGCTGCCCTAGAGTTCTTATTTTTGAGGAATGTACTGCATGCATTGGCGAGGAAAGAGACCAGTTTTGTGTCTGGGAGAAGATGCTGATGACGCCTCTTACCAGAGGGCTTATCTGGCCTCAGGTGGCTTTCGCAGGCCCAGAAGGGTCTTGGATTTCCTGATTCTTCATTAGCAGCAACAATTCATTTGCATAACTTGTATAATGTTAGAAGAAATTCTGTGTCCTAATGATGGATAACCTCGAGTAAAGAGAGTGGGAGGAGGGGAAGAAGGGAACTGATGTATGCTATGTATGAGGTCTTTTTTAATCAACATCAGGGAATGGCAGGTCAGGCTTGTGATGAGAATTAAGTTCCTAATTCTGAGTGTTTGCATAATGCCTTTCCTCTACAAAACACTTCCACAATTACGAATTAATATGAATTACAGCTTGGCGATTACGAAAATAGGGCTGCGAAAGTCTGCACAGATTGCTGACAACTCAGATTTCATCGTATTTTTTTCTGTATTCAAGGTTTCGTATGAGGTACTTCTCCTCCCTGTCCAAGTGCTTTGTGTTCCATAAATATAAAATCTGAAGCACACATAGCAGTAACTGCCCCCGTGTCCAGCATGTTCCCAGCGCATTGCATATCACCGAGGTGGTGATGTTGTGTTCCCACCCTCAGCTCAACAGCAGCTCATCTTCTGGTGCGCTGGGTTTGTACATTGACCAAGAGGCAGTCTGTTTTGACCTTGCTGTCTTCAGTTTGCACGCTGATCCTTTCTGTTTCAAAAACATCGAATGGTTAATGCTAACAATTTATATCTCTGAGGTGCCCCACAAGTGATGCTACAGCTGAAAAAAATAATAAACCTGTCCTCATGCAAGGAGCCATGACMTCGTCTTCTTAGGTGTGACTTTGAGAAAGCGTGAATGGTGACCCACATAGTGGTGCACTCTTCTAGTTCCCAAAAATGTCAAAAATTATAACCATGTCTCCAGCCCTTCATGCCRTATTTTATTGACCTTGTTCCATTTTAAGTAAAGCAAAATCCAAAGTTTTAACTGTGAATGCATGTATACAATATACTTTATAGCTGTTAGTAACAATCTGCTGAAATAATTGAATAGAAATGCTTCAGTATGTGGAACTGGACTAAGCTGTGAGATTTAAATGCTCTTTATCGCGCTGACATTCAACCTGATGGCTGGCTTACAGCTGACAGACTGCTTTGAATGGGTCTGTGAAAGCTGCCTACGAAAAGCAAGTTCGTATATTCTTTRTGGAAATGGCATATGGAGCTGACTAAAAGGGATCCTCAGTTCCACTGGAAAACTTGTGGGAGTTGACAAGTTGAAAAATTTTGGAAATCTCCACATAAAGATCCAATTCTTGCTTAAAAATAGCCATGTGCTCTGGTGCTTCATATCATTCTCCTTGCACAGGAAGAYGGGTGGAAAGGGGAATAATAAACACTAAGCATATGAGTAAGGCATGTACAACTCATATTCCTTTGACATAAAAGAGCCAAACTCTGCGGCAAGTGCCCCCCACGGTCAGTGGCAGCACAGCTCTTCCTCCTCGTCGGCACTGCACCAACACGTGCAACTACAGGTTGCAGCTGCAAAGGAGGACTGCAAAGGAGGACTGCAAATCCTCACGCCCCTGTTGCCAGGAATAATTTTTGGACTGGTTTCTTCCTAACCCTCCAGTCAGGCTGTGTTTGCGGGTCTCTGCAGCCGCTGTGGGGATACAAGGTGGAGGGACTTGGAGCTCACAGTTTTCCTGTGGCTGTTACTATGGGCTCTCTAAGGCTCAGTGAAGCGACATGAGCCCTGTTTTGTGCTCAATCCATGTTTGTTAGGCTTGCCCTCAACAACGAGGCCAAGAAAAGTAGTTTTTTGAGCCAGCTCCTCTTGCAGATGAGGCTGAAAAGCACGTCTGTTGGGAAGAGACCTCCGCAGCAAGCTCTGTGGCTGTAGACTATAGAGAAATTATAATATACTATGCCATAGAACATATAATACCATACACTCTCCTGTGCTATTACAGAAAGCTTTGAGAAGTTGCTTTTAATCTCCAAGGGACTTGTTTATGCCTTACAGTAGTTCCCAGATGTTTCCTTGTTCATCTTTGATGTTTTGAAAATGATAGTTAAATCAAGCAGTAACACAATGTGCTGTCTCTGCTTAATCTCATCTGAAATGAACTTCCCAGTGCAAAGCTGGCTAAGGAATGTGGATTTTAGTAAGCAGGAAAAAAATAAGAATGGAACAAGCATTAAAAACGGGTGGCAATATTTGGAAGGGATTGTATGACTTGTTCCCTTCTTTGCCAGTTGCAATGATCTAGCATTATGTCTATCCTGGCTTTTAACACTGTTTCTCCATACTTCCTTATTTTTAGGGTTGGTCGACGGCCTGTGCTGCTCTTCTCTGTCATATTCATTTTGATATTTGGACTGACTGTGGCACTCTCAGTGAACGTGACCATGTTCAGCACACTCAGGTTTTTTGAGGGTTTTTGCCTGGCTGGAATAGTCCTCTCCCTGTATGCACTGCGTGAGTATGCCTTCATCACCCATCCAAATGTGTCCCTATCGAGTATGTGGTTTGCTGTTCTCTGGCTTCCTGCTTTCATCCAAACAGATCAAATCAGAATCGTACAGACTGAAAAAGCTTTAGCCTGAGCTTTGGTAAGGAGGTAGGGATTTTGCAGCTGTCTCTTTAGGTTGCTACAGAGCTGTCTGTGAAGCTTTTTGAGAACTCATTTTAAAAGAGTTATAAGGTGTTTTGGGTTTGCTTGTTGTTATTTAAACCTTGAAGTCATCTGTGTGGTAGCCATAATGTGTAGTGGGAGTGGATTTCACCTTGCAGTATTGAGCTCAGTAGGAGACTCCCCACTTTTGCTGCCTCTAGCAGTATGTATTCTGGCACTTTTTCAGAAATTCCTTTGTTACTTGCAGTAAGASATCCTGTGTCCATGCCTCAGGATTGTAAAGTACAGCAAAAATATGTGAGAAGAGGAGTCTGAAGTCCTTCTATCAAGATTTTGTTGTTGTTGKTTTTTTTGTTATTGTTTTTGTCTGTTTCACAAAACTGCCACTGAAGATATTAGACTTTTATTGGGAAGTGTTTTAACCATGGGAGGGGGCTTGTCCTGGTTTCGGCTGGGATAGAGCTGGAAATTAGGCTTGTTGGGTTTTTTCACAGCCCAACGTGGCATGTTAGCTTTTCTTGGTAGGTGTTTGKTTTTTTACTTTTAAGCGAGTCATTGCAACTGAAGATTTTTGTGGGGAAATGCCATCTAAGTAAAAGACTCATTATGGACCTTCTGAGATCAAAGTGAGAGAGTACGTGTGTCACCTTAGATAGGACAATAGCTTGCCAGMCAAGGCTTTCATTCAGCAAATGGGAGATCCTGGCTAGTTCATGCTCTGCTTGATCCAGGGCAATGATTTGAGTCTGATTTTCCCGCCTTATAATTCAAGTGTTTGCTATAACTGCTGCATGACTCTGTCCATTGCAAATAGGCAGCTGTCTGGATAAACAATGCACAAATAGAGCTAGTAGGTGTTAGGAGAGTTCTGTGTGAAATTAGCTGCAGCCTGAACATCAGTGTACTTCTATGGAAGTGAGAAAATGTGAAAGATGCAGCACGTGCACGTCTGGTAAATCTTCTGACCTTCTGGCTGGGGAGGTGAGGGCAGTGGGTTTTTCTGTATTAAATATTTTCATTTAAACAACAACAAAAAAAATTTGTCGTCCTGGTGTAGAGTAGTGGGAAAGGATTAATCCCTAAAGTTTTAAGAGAATGGGAAGAATGGATTTTTTTGTTTTGTTATTGGTTTTGGTTTTAGTACTCATAATCTGTTAAGCTTCCTCTCAATTTGGATTTATTATTTTCCCCTTTGTGCCGTTGCACTCCTTTGTGGAGTCATCTTCTGTTTCATAGCCCCTTTTCCCTTTTTCTTAATGGCCTTGATTTCTTCCCCTGGAGGTTTGTTGCCCCTGAATTCCCTGCTGGCTGCCCTGAGCAGAACAACAGAAAGTGGAAAGTTTGATCTACTAGACACAGTCGTTAGCGAAAGTTTTCACAGCTACTGTGCAGAAGCAAACTGTATAGGCTTGCACAGCCTGCAAAGGTAATTAGCCTGCCACAGGGATCCTTTACACTGTGTTGGGCTTGCTAGTTGTGCTTGGATTTATGGCCTGCCTAAGGGAAATTGTAAATAACAGTCCTGGATGCTTTGGGAGYGGGAAGAGCACTGAAGTGCTGTCTTTAAAACACAGAGTTGCCGAGGTTRAGTTGCCCTCACCATTCAAACCGCACTCTTGATAGCCTAACGCTGTTTTCCTACCTGTCTGCCCTAACATGCAGAGTGAGCCTGGGGACGAGCCTTGCCTTCTGTGGAGGGACAGCAGTGAGCCCGCGCCGCCTGTGCTCCTCCGCGGGCTTTCCTCAGTGTCGTAGTGAGCTAGCGGTACATGGCTGGCCTCCACGTACAGCCTCTTGCCTGGAGCTACTCGGGACTTGTCTAGAGAAAACACTTTTAGATGTTGATTTGTTAAACTGAAAAGTTTTCCTGCAGCTGCTGTAGTTTTGTTGGGAAATCTGTTTCAGGCAAAATTTCTAGTGAACTTGCAGGAAGTCAGGCTTTGCGCAGGCGATGGCGCTTGCTGCAAAGGGGGGTAGCAGAGGAGAAGTGAACCTGGGGCTTTCTCCTCCCGGGTGCTGCGAGTCATTGCATCATCTAGGAGAATGAAAGGCAGTTAATGCTCTTCCACTGAACAAACACACACAGCTTTGAAAGGCTTTTGTTTCATGCTGATGTGGAGGCKGGGAGCTTCTACCGTCTTCCAGAAGCGGTTTCCTGCCCAGTACCAACCTTCAATGGGTTCCCGTGCTCCTGAGCAGCTGGCACCCGTCTTGGCTGGTGAGGTGCCAGCAAGGGCCTCGGGAAGCTCTCCCCAGGAGGGCGAAGTGGCTCCCGATGTGCCACGCTCAGCAGTCACCTGATGCACGGAGCTGGAGCTGCCTGCTGTGATATGCTGGTTAGGTCCCAGCAGATTTCTGCGGAAATGGGCCACCGCTTGTTGGAGGAGGTGCTGGGACTGGAGGCAAAATCTCCTGGAGAGAGAAATGGTGGAGGAGTGATAAAGAGCGCTCCGGCTGCAATGGTTGGAAGGGGATGTACGGCCTGCCCAGCAGTTAAATGTAGAATAGAGTGTAGATTGGGGGCCTGGAGGAGGACAGGTTGTTTAAGAGAAAGCAGGGGAAAAGCTATTTTTTTTCTGAGGGTGCCTTTTGTTGCAGTATTTATTGCTGTGTGCACATCCAGGGAGGAAGGACGGGCGTCCTGCACCTGCTGGCTCAGCACGGTTGGATGCACTGTGCCGTAGCCTGCTGCCCAGCTGAAGAAGAAGAGGTTTGAGTTTACCCACTACCAAAGCCCTAAGCCAGTCCTGTGAGGAGTTTCCTTCAGACAGGCTGAGAGGGAGGGGAAGAGGTGCGGGAGCCCTGAGCAGAGACGTGTGCCTGAGTGATGCCTCAGCTGGTGTCTGTGGACTTGTACAGCAGGCGAGGTGTGCCGCTCCTACTGCAAATGGCTCCGCTCACTGGTTCCAACTCATGTGGGACAAAGTACACTCGGCAAATGTGGAAGTCATGGGAGAAAGCAGATCTGATAATATCAAAGGTGGGCAGGGTGTTGCTTCTGGGTCACTTTAGTCTCACCGGGGCATTGCCTCGGCTGTGACCCCAGGGCAGCCTTTTCCCGCGTGCTTGTGCAGAAGGCCAGATGCTGTGGCTGACTCAGCACAGGTCCCTTCCTCAGGGCTCGCTTTCACGAGCTGGTGTGAGCTGACGCAAGAGCTTGCCTGGCTGAGGGCAGGGGTTCCCCCTCCTCGTTCTCCCCCGCTTCTCTCACGTGCTGCTGCCCAAGCCGTGCTGGCACCAGTGTCTGCCTGAGCCCTCTGCGAGGGAAGCCATCCACCTTCTCTCTGGAGAAGACCAAGTGTGCTGTTGTCAGTGGGATGCACCCTTTGGTCTTGTCTCCTCTTCCTTTGGGAGACCTTCTGCTGGGCATCACATCTCTTGCACTGCTTGAGCCTGGGGGATAGAGCAGGAGCGTGGCCCCACACTGTGCAGGACCAGTTAGATGGATGAAGAGAAGCAAGGATTCCCTTCCAGCTGATCACTTCCCATGCCGCATTTGTCCCCTCCCCGGTGTCCCTGCTTTCGTCACTTTCTGGGGTCGAAGCTAGGATGATGGTATTAATTAAACTATTTAAGGGGGAGGAGAGGAAGGGAAGAGTTGTATTTTTCTGGCAAATGCTCCCGGCAGGTTTAACGCACCTCCCGTTAAAGTGCTGTGTGCCATCGCTAATGACTGTACCTGAGCTCAGGCAGCACAAGCCATGGCGTGGATTTGCACAAAATTRCAGGCTGTTCAGCAGTTTCATGGGTGACTGAACTACAGATTATGCTGCAAAATTAGAAAGTCTAGACTTGAATGAACCAGTAAATAGGCTCTGGAAATAGCTTTGCTGGAAGGGAGACAACATCCTCTCAGGTTGGAGCGAGGAAGCAGGGGTGCCCCTCCGATGCATAGTAGCAGGATGAGTAGGCACACTCTTTTCTCTTTCACTGTTAGGAGAGAAAAGGTAGAAATGTTGTTGAAAATCATAGTCTGTGTTTCAAAAGACTGGAGAAGCTTGGCAAAGGCTTYCAGACTGGTTAGGATGTCCAACTGTGAGGTATCTTTCTCATTTAGAGCTAGGTCAGTCTAACCTATTACTCCCGTAAATTGCACAGGGACTGATCTGTGAGAGGCTAAATGTGGCTGCTTAAGATTTTTTTTTTTTTTTTTAACATGTATCCTGGAAAGCTAGAGCAGTGTGCTAGAAAGCCTGCTGCAGGCTGAAGAATGAGCAAGTGGCAAAACGGAGCATGAAAGCCTCTGGGTGTTGTGCTGTAGTGATGTCAGATTTGTAAAATAATTTTGCTTCCAGTCAGGTGTCAATATAAAGGGTGAGATTTATCTCTTTTTATTTTTCTTTTTTTTTCTCCGCCCCCCCCCCCTTCTCCTAGAAGTGTATATACTCTGAGATCCTGGAGCAACCCAAGTTTATAATTCCGACCTCCCTTGGAGTTTGAACGCTCTAAACAGTATAATTGTTTGATTTTTATTGTCTGTTTTCCTCTCATCACTCCTCAGTTGCAAGCAAGGTCTCAGCTAGGCAAGGCAGGTGAAGCACTGGAAACCGCAGGCTCTGAAGCTATTCTGTGTAATCTGAACTGGCTCAATAAATAACTCTGCAACACATTCCCGAATCGGAGGATGTGGAAAACATCTGACTGCTTTCCAGCACATTGACATGTGCTTTAGCTCTGCAGTAACATGCAGTTCTCTCCGCTGACAGGTCTGTGATAAGATCAAGGTTGTTAAGCCACCTACCTTCTGTTTATGTAACCAGCCTTTCCTTGCTCTGAGTCACTTGACAGAGATGTAATAAGAGTGATCACAGGGGGATCGACTGAATGGAAATCTTACTGGAGCACCCTAAAGTGACCATTAATTGTAAATGATACAGCAGCTCTTTGTTGAAAGAGCAGCCACAAGCTGTTCTAACATTGAGATGGGATGTGAGTTTCTGGAAACAGCACCTCTGTATTTTCACTAGCTTTGTGCAAGTACTGTTAAAAAAAGTAGTATGAAGTAGGAGCACTCCAGCTGCTCAAAAAAAGGACCGTGCATGCCTTTTATCAAATGCCTGGGGGCTCAATTTACGCAAGAGTGGAAAAGGTTATTGGAATTATAGTACTCTTCTTATAAGTATAAATCTTCCTTGCTCTACGTTGCTTCCTTCAGTACAATCAAGTTATGACTCCTCACATAATCTGTTGGCCTCTTTCTCCTCAGTACTTCCTCTGAATTTCCTTCCCTTTTCTGATGGTCAGAGTGGGTATGAGCTCTCCTAGGGACACGGTATCTGCCATTAGGACATGGGCTGTCATACTTATTTTAACCCCTACAAACTGTATTCTGGAGCAGAGGTGCCCTTGAAGCATTGCTAACACATTGTCCCAAATCCTGGAAAAACTGTACCATTTGAGGCAGTCAGTTTGAAATGAATTTATACAAAGTCTTAARGTATGCCAAAGGGGAATAAAAAGAGGATCTTTCTAAAGCTCCTTGGGAGGTTACAAGATGTTTGGTTAATGCAGAAATTGCAGCAGGATCTAATTTTAATCAGTTTTTCCATTTCAGTTGCTGAAAATTTTGTGTGTTGTTAATGTGACCAAAAAGCCCACGGAATTAATTTTATTTGAGGTACTTTTTGTATGACTGGTCAATTGGGAGTGCAATTAAGGTGCAACACTGCAGTTTTTATACTTGTGATGATGACAATCAGATGAGACTAGAGCACACTTGTAATTTCCYCAGCTCAAAACACAGCTTGCATTTACCGCTTAAAGTGTCTGTCTTTTAATTGTTCCAAACCAGCTCCAGCAGTTTGGGTGTGCTCAGTATGCAAAATCTTACCTTCTGTCACGCAAACACTTGTAACTGTAGCTGTTCAGGATTGTAATGACACTTTCGGGGATTTGTTTATTTTTGTTTTTTTATTATTTGAGCAATGTCAAATAGACTCATAGGTCTGTTCGTCCCTGTTGCGCAGCTAAGAYCTAGCTCACTGCCACTGAAAGGAAGTGGGGGTGGCTCCTCTCCTCCTCTTCCAAATTCCTTTGCATTGTCTCGGCTGCTCATACAACCATGGCTTCAAACTATAAGGGGGAGTTTAAGATGGATGTATAGTTAGATCCAGAAAGTTGCCTTTCACTTGCAGCTCTTTGAGTCGGCTAAAGTGGTGTTAGAGCCTTACTGTAAGCATAAATTGTAGAGGGTTTGTTCCCCCCTGCCTTTTTTTTTTGTTGTTGTTGTAAGACAGCCGCCAAACAGCTTTTCCTTGCTATGTAGATCCAAGCTAGTCTTCAGCGTTGTGGAGGGTTGCTGGTAGCAAAAGCTTCACACATAACGTGCGTGCATATGTGCATCCGTGCAAGCCCTGCCCAAAAGTGACGGATGCCGCCGTTGGGAGGTGGGTGGTCCGTACCTTGCGGAGTCCTTCGGCTGCTGCGCACCAGCGCAGTGCCCCTGCTAGCCTCCCTCCCTCTCGGCAGTGCTGCCAGGGAGTCCTCCGCYGCGGCTGTCGGGTCTGCTCCTTCTCACCAGCAAGTTAACGTGCGGAGCCTCCCCACTATGCCCTGCCCCGGTGCCCCAGCTCCCGCTACTCTGCTTATTTTGRCTGGGAAAGAGTCACGTACTTCGCAGTTAGGAGGGTTTGATATTGCAGCAATATGGTATCACTGGTGTATCTCTGATACTGTTGCGGGTTTAGGGTTAAGCMCGTACTTCCATGATCTGAGAGGTAGGTTGTGGGGTTTTTTTCTCGTGAGAAATGCAAGTGGTTCGAGAGAGGGATGTGAAAGCTCTGTCAATTGTGGGTTTTGTTTTGTTTTTTTTTTTTAATTTTCCTTTTTCCTAGCAGGAAGCTGAATTTGTTGCAGAGAGCATCAGAGGGAAGTTGTACATATAAAGCCTATTCTGCTAAGTCTGTTGGCTTACTGAGTTTTGGCTATCCTGTTCCTTGGCTGTGTCCTTACACTTGGCAGAACTTGAAAACTGGATGGGCTAGTGTTGGAAATGAGATGGGCAGCAAGGAGCTCAGGAGCTGCCCTTAARGTAGTCAGCCTACAGGGTTGCATATGCTGCTGCTTTCAGTGAGGCACAGGCATATGCACATTTCTCTTAACTTTCTGCTGCCAAAGGAAGCATGCGTAGGTTCATAAATCACCTATGAATGAATGGTACTTTRCTTCCCTTTCCTGCTTGTCCCTACAGGTTAGCTTGTCAGGAAAATGCAAGCCAAATTATCGTGGYAACAGGATGTGCATAGAGGAAAAACCACGTGTATGAGGAAGGTAGATTTAGAAATTATCTGTAGTGACTTGAATATTCAAGTCCAGCAACAAATGCCAGCACACAAATTCACATAAATATTTATGTGCCTTTCAAGAGGAACCGTAATTTAACAAGGCTAGGCAAATTTCCATCCCCAGTCATGCAGACATGAGTCCTATTTTCTCGCTTACAAATAACATAACCCCGTGGGATTTTTACTAGTTCAAGTTAATTAAATTTCACTCAAAGCATGAAATTTGCAGGCAGCACTCATTGCAGTATTTCTGCAAATGCATATTATTTAGTCAGATACAATAAAAAGTTCACTTTTGTTTTAATTCTTCGTTTTATTTGTTGCCAGTCTACAGAATTTAATCCTATGTGCTGTATCAGTGCTCATATCACTTATTTTTCTTTTTTAAAGAAAACTGTTCGATGTTGCATTGCAGATGAATTTGTTTATAAGTCATATGCTGCAATTACTGATGGACCTAAAAGTATGAGCTATGTTTTGGTCTTTGGGAACATCTGGTCCCTTCTTAAATGAATAGTACATACAATTACGTAGTTCTTAGAGATAAGTTGAGACATAGGTGCTTGTTAGTATCTTGAAAACTTGTTTGCTCACATTCTTTGAATTCTGGTTATGGTATGAATTGTGAGAGAAGAAGTCAGTTTACTGAAGTCTAATGAATGACGTGCAAATCTTTGCAAGCACTACTCCAGTTTTGTATATATGAGCTGTATATCTGCTTCAGTCACCCATACATTCAGTAAGGAGTCTTTCAGCTATAGATAATCTTGAATTTAGGCTTGGTAATAAAACAGGTAGTATCTTAGAGAAAAAGGGTGTTTGAAGAAGGCTCTGTGCATTGGAAATGTAGCTGTCCCTTGATGAACAGTGTCTGTGCTGAACTGTGGGGGGGAGCATGGTCCAGTATTTGCATCAGAAGTTGTGGATCCATGTTCCTGTGCCTCTGTGGGTGATTTCCCCAGCTTCTGGATGCCCCAGCATCTCTCTAACCGGCTTGTGTTAGGAGGAATTCGGGGAAGACTAACCATTCTTGTGGCTTCTCCTTCCAGCTTTCTGTCCTATTCCTGTGGCAAAGATCACCCTCTTACAGAGCAAACTATTAGCTCGTACGCTGATGCCTCAGTCCTCTCCCATACAATCAGGCATTTAAGCACAAATACATCTCTATCAGTGGCTTACCTCACATATTGAATATATTAGGTTAAGGACATGCATTTCATTCTGCTGCTGTTTATTCTCTGAGGAGAATAATCTCTGGCAGAAACAGCAGCAGAGCGCGATGTCTGCGCATGCCTTGGCCAGCCGGGGATGTGAGGAAGTGCCTCGGTGAGGTGGAAGACGGCAAGCTCTGCTGGACTGCGGTGTGCTATAATTAATAATTCTGTTAAAAATGCAGACTGGAAGACCTGTGTGCCCTGGTACTAAGGCATAGGTAAGTTACTTTATGTACCATCTGTTATCCAAACACTTGAGACTAATTCTGTGGAGAAATAAGGGGGCATTTTCTCCATAAAGCATTCAGTTCAACAGATATTTAAGCACATGGACCAGGGTTCGTCGTCTAAAATAAATAAATTAATGAGTCCCCAGAGTTTTCTGCTTGATGTGAAACTGCTGTCCAGAAGGAACGAAGTGCTGCCCTGTCAGCTCCTCTTGCAGGGCCTTCTCCATTTCCAGTGCTGCTTCCACCCTGGTTTCAGTCCTGTACTGGTAGGCAGTGTAGCTGTTTCCTGGGTATAGAGCTGTTCTCCCCTTGGAGCGCTCACTTTATAGCTTTGTAAGATAAGTCAGAAGAAAGAAAAGTAACAAAAAACATACAGGAAACAGAATCAATAATGTGGTGAGGCAAAAAGCAATATAAGAGAAGAAATGTTCTTGTTATTATAGCAAACAAAAATGGATTGAAGGCAGGCAGAAAAAACAAGAGCAACTGAAAAAGATTGTATAATGGTGGAAATAGCTTATGTGGTGAAATTGCAACCAGCGTTCCTAATAAAATCTCATTTTGGTTTCATTTATAGCTTTGACTTTGAAAAGGGGGTTTTGTCTAGAACTTGACTGACTTGTTTTTCAAGGCACAAAACCAAATCTGTGTTTCTAGGAAGCTTGAAGAAAATTAATTAAAGAGCTTTTGAATTATAGATCCATTAAAAATGACTGTGCTTTGAAAGTTAAATAAATAAATCGTCAGTGTTAGTCATCTATTGGAAAAAATAGCTTCTCTTGTATCTGTGCAGTAGAGAAACCCAATTACTGCACTCCAATGCTTTGGAATTTGGGCAGGAGAAGTTTTGATTATATGAACCTTGACTCTACCCACATGAGTCTTTTCAGAGGTCATGTGTGAGTTTAGAGTTGTGAATCAGCCTGAAGCRTTGTCCCATCCTTGCTTATTTTTTTTCTTTAATGTCTGTGCKAAGTCTGGAAGAAAATATGTAAACTTCAATATGCATCTTGTAAACTTTCAACCTGATGGATTTTACTTTTTCAGGACACAAACTTCACCCTCCTTGACTGAGTGTTGCATTTCAGTAAAATAAGTATCCACGCAGCTGCCTTTCCTCCCTTCCTGAATTTTCCTTAGTGTTSTTCTTTGGCTGAGGGTAGGTGCTTCACATGGGTCTGGGGTCAGTAACGTGTGGAAAAGCAGAGAACAAGAATAGCCAATGCATGACCCAAAGAGGGACAATAAAGAAAATAGAATACACAATATGTACAGCAGCTGCCTCTTCTCTCTTGCTTCTGATAAGAGAGAACGTGACAGATGTTTTTCTAAAAGAAGAACTCCTATCCAATGAAGAATAATAGCAGCAATTAAAGAATTCTTAACCTAGTTATTTTGGAAACAAAAGCATGGCCAGACAAAGCAGGCAGCATGTCATGCTAGCTTGTGTGAATCTGAGTAGCACTGCGATCTCGGTGCTGTACTTTGCTGGGATCCTGGCTGGGAGTTTTAAGTGCCTGGTGGGACTTGCACTGGAGATACTAGTGCTTTTTCCTGCCAGGACAGCTTTGCATATGACTTCTGTTCTGATGAGGAAACATTTATTTACCCATAGTCTGTTCCTCCCTTCAGGCCACCGGTGCATGTCCTGCTTGCCCAGTGCCACCCGGCTGCCAGCCAGCAGCTGCAGCGTGGCTCTGCTCACAGCAGTGCCGTACAGATGAAATACCTCMCAGAAGTGGACTTCTTGGAGAAATAACCCACCTGCCTATCCGAGCGGGAGAGGRCCTTTTATTTATGTGTATATACAAAAAAGATCCTTTTTGCCCTCATTACTGGGAGTAGTTAAAATCTCAAAATGACAGTGCAGGAACTGGCTGAAGCTTTTGCCCTGCTCTCTGAGGGAAAATCTGACAGCAGCTCMGGGACAACCTAAGCTGACCTGGCTCTGCCTGCTCCAGGTCTGCCCATCCTTCCCTGGCTGGTGCTCCCATCTACTGCTGGCCCTACAGTGAACTGAATCAAGGGTGTAAACCAGCAGAAAGCTATTCATTTTGTTGTTTGGTTTGAAGTCAGTTTTCCCCTGATTTCCTTCCCCCCTAAAAAGCTCCCCRCAGGGTTGGATGAGTGTGGGTAGACGGAGGAGAGCAGGAACAGRTGACTGGGGACCCAAGGAGAGAGGAGGGACTGCAAGAACCACAAAACAAATTCGACTTGCCATGGTGCCCTGCTGTAGAKGCAGTATAGAGCCCCTGTGGCTTGCTCGTACTGCAGATGAATCAATTCTTTCAAGCTTACTGCAGCAACCTTTGGWCAGGAAATTCTCTTGGTGAAACCAGATTAGATTGTTACAAGTCACCGTGAAGCTTGCCTGTATTCAGTGTGGGTCATTCTTGAATGTGGGATTTAGAACTTCTTTCTTACAGGCTTTTTAAAGATTAGACAGTGTTAATTGCATCTTGGCAAAGACAGCAGGTCTAATATGTGKAGAAACGTATGTTTTGGACAGGTTGACATTTCCTCCCAGGATAGCTGTCTTTGAAGTAGCAGATGGAAGTCCTTCCACTTCTAGGCATTGACTAACTTGTCTTGAAGAAGAGTGGATAAACTGGCAGCGGAAAAAAAGGATTCTTAAAAATAATTTATAGGGATCTGTATGGCTTTAACTTTATTTACTTCAGCTCTCAGAGGGAGGAAACTGGCTTTGGATTTATTTAAAACTTTGAAACTCAGTTGGAGGACCAAATATGATCAGGTCTTTGTTATGAGACTTCCACTTTTCTGGCTGGCTTTTCTTAGTAACATCCAAATTAGTGAATAAATAGAAGCCTCCAGTCTGCCGATGACAACAAATAATGTGTGATTCAGAGTGAAACATCTTGATCGAGGACTTGGCAGTCCTAAACCTTCAGGAGCAGAAATGCAGACCATCAATCTGATATTACAGTACTGAAAAGACCCAGTTTCTTTGCAGAGGTCATTTTGTTGCTGTCCCTTCAGTTTTGCTTCAGTAAATTTTACCCTTTAAGGAGAATAGATTTTATTTTTGGTTTCAGGAAAAAAAAAAGGTTAGGGCTTGAACTTAGGGGCAGAGATGATGTTGTTTGTRTCTAGGATAAAGATACTGAAAGATACTCTGCACTGCATTGTCTGACCAGCTCGTATGACCTTGATCTTCTATTCGGAGCATTTGCAAAGTCTTTGGGATTGTCATARTGTTCTTTTTTTATTTCTGCTTGCTTAATTTTTGATTGCCACTTAGGTGGCTGCCACAGCATGTCCGTCTCTATTTTAAAATATTATACTGTGTAAAACAAGGAAAATGCAAAGGGAAATTTCTGGACTTATGTGTTAAGACTTCAGCTGCATCTCCCATTTGTTTTGTTATAAATGGCAGTGCTGAAAAGAGTAAGTTTCAGTTTCTCAACACTGGAAGGGAATAGTGCTTATTCTTTGGAAAAGACATCTATGAAAAAGGTACACTACAACACTTGTTATATTAAGGGAATTTACTGAGATTTGTAAGATGTCTATGAAAATGAATTTGTTCTGATGATTCTGCAAAATATTATGCACAGTCCTAATTTCAAATAATAGAATTTTAAGATGTTACTATAACAAGGTTAAATGCCAAACCAAACAATCTCTAAGGGATTTTTCATACTGCACTGCAGTTATACTTGTAYGATGTGTAACTGGTATGAAATAGTGCTGCTGTGATGTAAACCATGAGAAAATTTCAAGACAGGCGTTCAGTGTAAAATGCATTAGATTTTATTTCACTTGAAAGCAAAGTGTAAAATTATTGTACATTTGAGAAACCTAAACATACAAACTGTCAAAACTTTCATTGCCCATTTGTTCTGCAAATTGGTATATCTTCAGAAATAATCTCTTTTCCTGTTGACCGAGGAGCTGTACAGGCCAGGAACGGGATGTGGCTGGCAAAGCCGTCCCATGTTGTCTGTACCTGCAGAGGTTGGCAGCGGCCCGTCCTCCTCCGAAACCCTCCTGTCCTGCCCCGGCGCAGGTATATGTTGAGAGGTGCTGTCAGTGCGGTGCGGGTCTGGGGGCCAGCAGAACCGCTGCCTATGTGTCCGATACCCGGTCCTCAAAGTACCGCTGTTTTCCTGGCGGTCTTTAAGGAAATGTTTTACTGCATGGAAACTGTGCTGCAGCTATGATCCCAGTAAGATACCGGTGTTCAGTAATTATTGGATATAGTGTTATCATTACTGTGGTCACCGTGCAGGAGAACTGTGTTTGCACTCTTTGACTGCACGTTAACTCCTGAGGGTGAGCCCTGGGGGAACTGCCCGGCAGCTCCTGCTGCCGGGAGGAACAGCCCTGCTCACCTGCATCCCTCCTGCCAGCCACTTGCTTTCTGCTGGCTTTGACATTTGTCTCATCCTCTTCAGCCACTTAATCCAGCCAACAAACGAACAAAAATTCACTTTTCTTTGCTGAGCTGATTTTCTGCTCTTCTGTTGAAATACCCAATTAGGGAGCAAACAGATGCAAATGTCAGAGTTAAATGTCAGGGGAGGCGAGAATGCAGGAAGGTGGACTCAGCTGATGGGGTGGTAAACTGCATCCTGACCAGGGCTATCTCATGAAACTAAATCTGAAAACAGAGCAAAGGTGTGGCTCCGCGTTACAGCCCTCGAATGGCACAGCCAGTGTCAGAAGTTTCTGCCACATGTTGCCACCTCCCGAATTTTGCTGATTTAGCTGGTTTTGTAATTGCACTCAAAATCAACTGTGTGAGGTGATGTGGCTTAAACAAAAAAAAAATCAAAAGTATCTCTTGAAATATTATTCCCACCCCAACGCCGCCAGTTGCTCCGCTCTGTTTTTTAACAGATCCATTTTAGGATTATTGTGTGATTGCATCAGCAGTGGAATTGGCGCAGATGAGGGAACCATAACCTGTAGCGTGCTCTTTTCTTCTCACACCATATTGTCTGTGTGCATTCAGGATGAACTGTATGTAGATGAGTTTCTGATGTACTGCAGAGTACACTTCAGATGGAGTAGAATCAAAAGGGAAGACATCAGAGCATAATATTGAGAGGAAAACTGAATTCTTGAAGTAAAAATTTTTCTAATGGCAGCATGCAACCTTGTCTGACATGGCTACAGTCTTTAACTTCCTTTACTGGGGTCCAAAGAACTGAAGAGTGACGAATGGTGTGCGTGTGGGTTCCAGCTGAGCTGGCTACCCTCCTTTGGAAAGGTTAGGGAGGAGAAGAAACTCTCTTTCACTCAACTGTTTTTAATGGAAAGTCATAGTCTTTTTTCATTTGGAGTTCTGAAATATTAGCAGCAGACCTAGCAAAGATGGATATAGGAGTGAATGGCGGCAAACGGGTAAAAGGCACATGATGAAGCACTGAATGGGAAGCATGGCATATGGGGCATGTGACTTAGAGGAGGGGAAGATTGCCTAAAAATATACATATACATTTCTTCTTTGGAAACCAAATTGTGTTGAGGTAGAAACTTTCTACAGAAAATGCTTGACTTTTCTGGAGTCTCCCTGTGCTGGGGAAAATGTAAATATTTCGTTCTGGGTCAAATCTAATTTCTGCGTTCTCTGGAGATAATGCTYTCGAATGCTATATGTGTTTTATTCCTCACGCCTGGATTCCTGGATCGTTTATTTTCACTGCAGTTTCTTCCCTGCTAAACTAGTCTGTTGTATCATGGGAATCCTTAAGCAATAAGGACATACTTAGGTGAAAGCAGGTGTCAAAATATTAAAATTTCTTRTGGGATAGAAACTCCCTATCCCACGCACACAACATATATTACCTACTGTCRGCATAGTCTCTCATGCAATACCTTAATTTCTCTTCCTCTGTATCAAGTTCTTAATGACCTGAGACYGGCTTACAGAAAATGCTGACTGAACATAATCCACAATGGCCTGAAATATTTTTGATACTTGTGTTCTGCATCGGTATGTGGTGGGAGAGACAGTTGCTCCCAAAATCTGCATACATCCATATCACAGTGTTTATTTGCACCTGGTAACTCCATCAGTATTCTTTCCTCCATTGATTTCACCTGGAATAACTGAGAGTGGCACTCCAAAGACTCCGGATGGGAAGAGCCTTTCTTTGGAAGCTCCTGGAAAGCCCGTGAGCTGCGGAGTCAAAGGCAAGAGCTGCGAGGCCACCCCGCTCCTGCTGTCGTGGATGCTGCTGGAATCCGCCATTCTAGAGGGAAACAAATTCCCAGGTGTTGGGTTGTGGATTTTTCTTCTTTTGTATCCTTTYCATGGGGCTTAGAAACATTTCATCTTTCTTTGTACCTTATTCCAAAGATAGTGTGTTGAAGAAGCACAGTGAAAGACTGGCAGATACAATTTGCAAACTTAGTTATCTGTGTGATGATAAAAATGGTATTAGATCAGGTGCTAGATTTACAAGGAGATAAGACAGGCTTTTTAATTCTGCTATGCTTGAGTGTTTGACTCTCTTTGCAATGTTAATACAGTGCGTGTGACTTAGGAGGAGACTTCATTTTTGTGTATGTGCGTGATCTCTTAGGCTGTCTKAATGGGCAAATTCCTTACTATGGCATCGGGTAGTTTCTCTGTGGACTTGGAGCCTTTGAAATGACAGAGGGCTGTAGGATTGAAATGACAGAGGACCTACCAACATTAATGCGTTGGTAGGCTGTCCCCTGTCATTTTCATCACCTGACTTCTGGCGGGACTAAGCACCCTGACACTGCTCGTGGTGCTGGGGCGAGGGGCAGGGAGGGAGCAAGCCGTGCCTCTGGGAAGATTGGCCTTCAAAATAACTGTGGAAAATGGGCTGGCACCCCMAAATCCTGTGTAAAGCCATCGTGAGAGAACATACTGCCGCCTCTGTAAGAGGCAATGTTCTGTGCGGTGCCTGGCCGGCGGCTGGYGGGGATGCAGACCTGCTCACGTGCATCTGCGTGACAGGGGAGTGTTTGTATGGTGGACGCAAACTGTCGAAACGTGGCTGGAAAGCACTGGGAGGGTGTGGGCAGGCTGTGGAGGTGGTGTTTTGACAACTGGTCCAGGCTGTGCTCTGTGTTGTGCTTTCCTAAAGTAGCATAAATTTTTGTCTTCTGGTTTGTTGTGTTAGCAAAGGATCATATAAATTGTTTGTGTGYAGACTTTCTGTCATAAAGCTGTAATAAAAAACCCAATAGCAAAAGCAAAATAAAAAATTCTGAATTTTTTGTTAATGAAGTTCTTTAATTCCCAAGTTGGAATGTAAAATGGGAGTACTTCTTAACTTAGGAAGCTTCTTGTATTTAAAACAGAAAAGGAAAAAAGAGTTAAATCCAAAATGGTAMTATTGCCTTTAGGTGTCTCAGTATGGAAAAAGATTATGGGATGCAGTGCAGTCAGCAAATGGCTTTTGATCCAATGCGAATGCTCTTCACCTGAGCAAAGGCATATAATGCTCTGTGGTGTGTGTGTCTGCCTTACTATTGACCCTGATTTCCTGGCAGTGCCAGTTAATGGCTTTTGTTTTTTTGGAGAGAGGCCTGGGCTTAATTCTCCAGGCATGCTGGTGTTATCTGTCCCTGAAACGTCCTCCACCCCAGCAGTCGCCACTTCTCCCTGGAGCACCGAGGGTGCCGGTGGCAGCAGCTGGCGTTAACATTGCTCAGTGTGTTTAGTTTCTTCATTGACACAGCTTCTTAATGAAACACCTGATGAGTCAGTGTTAACTAATCTCRCTTGGGTGTATGGCCGTCACCTCCCTGAAGACCAGGGTGAAGTTCTGTCCGTGTCTTGAGGAYGCTGCAAGCCAAAGAGAGATCGTTTGCATGCAGCTACGGCTTCTTTCTTCATGTAATTTTATAATTCAGTACCTGTAGGGATAGCAAATTGGAAGTGAAACTGGCACAACCAGAAGGAAATGTATATGTCCCTTGCTCCCCCAGGCAGCACTTTTACATAAGAGGGACACTTTAGAGATGCATATTGAAATTGATTTCATCTTTCTGCCCCATTAAACAAGCAATTGGTTTTCAACAGCAGTTCACAGACGAATCTGAGTCAAAGCAGGCTGATTAACTGGAGGACAGCCAGCTTGGCAACTGTTTGTCATCTCCTGTTTAATACTCGCGGTGTATAGTGATGCACACATCGGAGACTTAAAACTTCTCCCCTCAAGAGACAATACAGTAAATTAATCTGTTGAGAAATTGCTGAGATTCCAGCCTCCCTTACCAACTTTTTAATTTAACCAAGTTAAGTACTGCTAGCTGGAGTTGCTCAACTCAATGACGCACAGCCAACGCTGGAAGACTTTATTTTTGCTTTTTTGCATTTCGTATCTATAAATGGGTGGTTTGGAGTTCAGTTGGGTTGAATGTGCTGAGGTGAAACTTAATTCCTGTCAGTTAATAACAGCGATTCCTTATTCAAACACAGAATATGCTCTGCTTTTACTCACAAAACCAGGTGATCTTTGTGTGTACTTATCAGCCACGGACTTTTTTCCCAAAAATTGTGATGTCCTGAGGGCACATATGTCCATCCCTACACTGAATATCTGAATTTGGGGTATTCTAGTGACTAACCTGACTTCTGAAAGGCGAGGGTGTTAAGGAGTGTCTCTTCAACCCCTGACAGGTCTTATCTTTAATCTCCCRGTATTTGTCATCCTGATTATTTTAAGGGAAAAAGAGATGTATTTAAAAGCTCTTAATCATCATCATGATCCCTCTTTTGGTTTGTTGGTGGGTGAAGCAAACGTGCTCTAGTCTTTTGGGGGCTGAGAGAGGAAAAGGTGGAAGGAAGGAGGAAGCTGCTACCACAGTGTACAGGATGCCTCTTACTTATATTTTCTAATTCACTTCATTCTTAGAAAGGGAAGTTAATGCAAATGGTAGAGTTTAAATGGCTGTGTTGCTACCTGCAGGGAGGGAGGAGTGAATCTACAAATTAAAGTGCAAGGTTATTGGAGCACTTAGCTGCCTATAATATAGGTATATGTCTCTRAACTACTGAGTATTTTTATTGCTGCTGCTTTAAAAATTAATCTACCCTTTGGAAGCTGTAGGCTTTTTGTCTAGGATTAATGTACTCGTAACATCCTTGTGTCTACCGCCTCGTCCTGAAAGGGAGGTGGTAGCACAAGAATCTGCTGYGGGGGGCTTGTCCCATCTTTGACCGCAAGTTTGTATATCTTCATAGAAAATGTTTTTAATCCTTCTCTGCTGCGAGGTTCAGACATAAAATCTCCAGTTCTGTTCTGCAGATCTCTTCCACGTTAGGTAGGAGGGCTGGTCCGTTAACAACTGGCAATAGTAAATGGCAGCTTTCTCTGAACTAGGCTATGAAAGATGGCATGTGCCTGACTGAAAGGGCTGTTGCGTGCCCGTCTCTGGCAAGGAGTAGGGAAAATCTCACCCTTCAAGAAGAGATCTTGCTGCCTAGAGGATGAGCTCTTTCCCCCRTGTGAAAGGCTGAGTCAGGCTCTGTTGAGGGCATTCCCGCGCTTTCTTGAGAGAAACCTCGCGTGGTGAGGTGTTATTCAGATCTGTCAGCAAGCAYTGCAGGTTGTTGGTGCATTTGTGTTTTGTGTTTTTCCTTTTCTGTCTTGTTGGTGTAGAAAGGTGATGAATCAGCACGTAATGTCTGCCACAGTAAAAGTGGTGTGAAGCGGGAGTGCTTGCTTGCTCCCATTTGTTTCCTGAGATCCCATTAGATTTCCTGACATTGTTCTCTAAAATGAGGAGCTCTTGCTTTTTTCAGGTGGGAGAATCAATACTGGTGCCGTACTTTGCCCTGTTCACCCATTAAATACACTGATGCCCGCTTTCCATTAAATACACTGATGCCTGCCATGCATTTCATGTCATACAATCTGGTTCCAATCTGGTTGATGAGGAAGAGTCTCCCATCCACACGTTGCACGTCATGCTGGGCAAGATGGGGTGAAGGAAAAGGTCTTTTTGTGCTTTAAGGCATGTTTGGTATGTGGACTTCTGACCCCTGTGTTGCAGGGAAGAAGGGAAGCGAGACTGGGAGGTCGGCTAGCAGAAGTGTGGAGGGTGGCAAAGCAACATGCTTGTTTCTCAGAGTAGCTTTTGTGGTGTCTTGCTGAAGGCAACGGCTTTGTGGCAGCCAATTTATGCAAGCCCTCCTAACTGTGGATGGAGGGATCCCCCTAGGAAGGGCTTTGTGGGAAGGTTGAAGAAACAGAAGGAAAGGCATGAAAATGGGGGCTGGTGAAGATACAGCTGTACGTTGAGGAAAGGACAAGGAAACTTAGGGTAGGAAGGAGCAATAGCAGGATTCTGACTCAATAACTTATTTCTGAAACCCAAGGAGTGGAAAGAGAGGGACAAAAAGGTGGAGAGCCCTCCTTTCTAACAAGATTTGTTTCCAGCTAGTACATTGAGTGACTTAGTGGCCAATATAAGCCCTTTGAATCGATCCCCTCCCTGCTGTGGTTGTACTTAATTTTTTCATATATGCAGAGAAATTCTGAAGGCCTCTTCAGCACCACCAATGATGTCATGGACTCTAAATGGAGTCTTCCTTGGTGGGTGGTGGTTTTTTTTCTGTTTATTGCAGCCCATGCAGTTAAAMCCACATGATGTTTGCCTTCATGGCTGAAACCATGTTTTAACACAGGTTTCCAAAGGCAAAAGGCCAGGGTAATATTTTTCTGCCTCATCAAACTTTTTAATTCAGTTGAAGCATTCTTCAGAGTATCCAAACAAGGTTGTACAGGTTGTCTAGAAGTACTAGAACGGCTTGGTTGTATGGCTATGTATGCCCAGCCTCACTGGTGGAGGGTGTTTCTTTCTGAATYAGCAAAGAAAATTGGTTAAAACCAGGTCTGTCCTCCTCTGTTCCCTGCAGTGCTGTTGGTAACTGCACACATGATGAGCACTGGCTAGAATTGATGGCTAGTAGAAAAAACAGTATTATTTTTCAATTTGGTGCTTTTCTTGGTCACTTCTACCAGTTTGCAGCAAAACATCCAACAATAAGGCAAGGGTGCCCCATCAGAATGAAGCATGCATTTCCCACAGGGCTCTTCATTTTATTTTAACTGTGTTTGAACACACAAATTTCTAGGATTACTGAGGTCTACAATTTAGCTTGGAACACCGCTATAGCAGTGACACTTCGAGTCATCAGAAATACTGCCTGTTTCTTGTAAAGTCATATGGATTTTACTTTAGAARCAAAATAATTACTGATTTTGTTTTCTAAAATTTAGCTTCCTTTAAGAGATAGTTGTGTAAAACCAAAACRAAACCCTAGTACCTCGCACTTTAGTTGTGTTGGTGATGTGAAAAACTGAACTGGATAGCACAAACTTGGGTACTCTTCCTTCCAGGAACTGAAGAGCATGACTTAGTGCCAAGATTAGACATAGCCTCTTTTAGGGAGCCAGTTCTATGTACAGGGGTCTACCATCCACAGATTGACAAGAAGTTTGAGACACACACTGTTTTCCCCTACACTGCCTCCGCTGTAGCCCGTCCATGTTGTAGGGGTAATAAGCTGCCTCTCTTGCTTCCCTTTGCATTACAGAGAATCACTATTTTATCCACTCTCCCTGGCTTCTCCACATGCACCACCCAACCGACTGTTGTCTGTAATTACTATTTGAGCTGTTCTCAGTTTATAGCTATTTATTTGTCTTGGAAACTGGCCAGTGTTTTCCATGGGATTATTTCTCTTTGTTAAAGTTTTTATAGTCACGATGGTTTAGGCAAAGCAATGCAACTGTCAGTTTTGGGACACCAAAGGCTAATTTAGGACTCAGAAAACCTTTATTTACAGCCCGGAAGAGTGCACTGCTCCATGTATGGGAAATAGTAAGTGCCGTCTCTTGCATATATGCACCTAATGTTTTGCCTTCCTTGAAAATGTGAGGATTTTTGCTTGCAGAGATCGGTGCTCTATAGTAATAACAGAACATGCTCTAGGAGATGATCTTACTAGGTTTTGATTAACTGCCAGCAGAACAGAGAAAAGCAAGTTTTTGCCAGGTGGAAGGACAAAACTAGCATAGAAAGAGGACCCTTGGCAGTCTGGAAATGGCAAACTTAYCGACATGGGACAAGATTTTGTTGGTAACAGCACAGTCAGATCTAAATAAGCGGGTCTCAGTGGACGATGTTTCTCAGCTCACTGCACTGGCTGTTTCAATTAGCTTTCTCACTTGTGTTAAAACTGTCCTAGAGTGCCGTGGGTGCAGGTGGCAAACTTTGTTTCTCCTGAGGTAATGGTTTTGCTTATTTCAGGCCAAAGGAGGCCAGGAAGCCAAGTYAATTTACTGTGGGTTTCATCTATGAGGTTTCTGGTGCTTTTTTTCCATAGCGAAAGCTGGCAAAGTATGGAAAGGAGTCTTGGTGACCTCATAATTGAATAAAATGAGACTGCTAATTATGTTTAGAAGGGTTGCTTAGATTGTCATAAATATTTCTCCTCGCATTTAAGCCCACAGACTTTCTTTTTTAAGAAGAGAAGAATTCAGGGTGGATGTCGCTGCAGTTTACAGACCTTACTCCCTGCTTCTGCAACGTCTGCGTGGTTTGGTAAATTGCTGCCTTGCCTGCCTTGACAATCGATGGTTCTGGGCAAATGGAGGGTTATAATTGCTTTATCCCACAAATGAGACTTGAAGGGTTCACCTGAACTTGGCTTCCCTTGCCTTCTGGACATGGGTGGGAAGGGATGATGCCCTTCAGGTGGTGCCTGCCTGTTCCCTGCCCCAGGAGAAGCTGGGGACTCTATGGGGGAAGCACCACAGAGCAGGTGGGACCCCGGAGGCTCCCCTTGCTTTGTTCTGGCTCTTCAGCTCTCCTGTTCAGAAATGTGGACAAGGCAAGGAAAATGCTGTGCATCGTGGGTGCCTGGGTACTTTACTCTAATCAAGCTGGGGGGAGGAGGAGGCAGCTGGATCCAGGTTTCCTGTTGCTGTCCCTCTTCTGGCTCCGTTTCTCTGCTTTCCTACCCCCTCGTGCCTCTCCCTAGCTTCCTGGCAGTCATATCCCATGGCATAYGCTTTTCACCCCCTTTCAGGCCATGCAGTAGCACAAGGGAGCCTTTGTTGTAGCTGGAGTGCTATATCTGTATGCTGTGAAAAGCATTACAGCAGCCGCCTATATTTGAGACTGCACTCRGGGACACTTCAGACAGGAGCTGCGTGGCCGGCACACTCTGACCTGAGCAGCAGAGCTGTGGGGAAGCTTTGGGGGTACAGGAGGGATGCTGTGGAGTGAACCATGTGGAAACACACTGGCGGTCGCTGCCGTGGAAGTGTTTCTGCAGAGCAACGGCTGTGTGTTCACGTAGCAGCGAAGCAAGTCTTAGGATATCTGTAAAAGGGAAGAAACTTTTTTGATGTCAGGCTAGTGGTAYAGAGGCCGGAGAGAGCAGCAGTGGTGGCTGCATTGTCTGCTTGCAGAAGGAATACGTCTTCTTGGGGGATTTCTCAGCTCCACCCACAAAGTGCTTTCCTTCACTGCAGAGCTCCTAGTCYGCGCTGTGCCCCGCAGCCAGCCTGGGTCTCTATTACTATGGCCAAGCACTCTGTTACGCCAAAAGTCATTGAGAAGAGCTGTCCTGGGGAGGCCACCAGCACTACAAGAAGCCCTATTTGGAGTCAGTGTGTTGATGCTATGCTGCAAGTGCATCTTGTTCAAAGGCTGTGCTAATTATAAGTTGGTCTTGGGAGATGAGGATAAAAATATCTTTAGTCAGCTTGTCTCTGTAAACAACCTGTGATGCTATTTGGAAGCACGGCACAGTTTTCATGTTGCAGGGAATGCGCATGCTGCGTGTGAAGGACTTCAGCAGTCATGGTGCAGAGTTTCCTCATGATCAGGCTTACGAATAAAGATGGAAAGGAATTTTTTTGTCTACCAGAGATGGCAAAGTGGATATTAATGAGATTCTCTTCCATGCAGTTCTGGGAGAAATCTGAGTTTCCCTCAGTATTGGGGGAGGAAGGGTGTTTATTATACCAAGTCTATGCCATAAATAGTGCCTTCCTTTTTAAAAAAGAAAACGTCCTTGAAGCACCTTTCTGTCCTGGCCATATGAATTTGGGTGGAACCTCTCCCGTGCATTGCAGGACAGGATTTCCCTCTGTGTGTGCAAGAAATCAGCTGGTTCACTGCTAAATCAAATGACAGCACGTACTGTCATCCGCAAGGTAACGCGCCTATTGGGAGGGGGTGCCAGAGGCAAGAGGAAGAGCCGGGTGCCAGCTGCCAGCGACAGACGATCAGCACCCATAAGCGGATCCAGTGGAAATGATGCTGGGGAAGGCTGCCAGGAAGGCAGCCATCCCATGACAGGACCGGTCTGCACAGCTGGAAGCTGCTGCAACACGGCGACGAGAGGAAACCACAAGCAAGACCCTGCAGCCTCTTTCGGCCAGCGCAGTGCTGATCCCAGCAGATCTGCGACTCTGCTACCAGTGGAGCTGAGCCCCCCATGAACCTCCTCAGCCTTTCTGCACGTGCCTCATGCAAACTTTGCAGTGCGTGCTGGGCATTTGGGAAGCTGAATAATGCTTTTTAGTGAGGTAAAAGCACTTTGCCTTTCCTTTGTTCTTCAGCTCAACTGTGACTTAAACCAATATGGTACAATGCATCTTTCCAGTTTCCTTTGGGTAATGCATCTCGCTGTAGGTTGTGGACTGACCTATGTTCTGAACTCTACTTTTTACGAAACAGGCAAAATATGAGGAGAGGAGGGAGGAGTGGTCAACAGCCCCGCTTAAGTGCCTTCCAGTTCAATACTTTGGGACCACATCTACAGTCTTGAGGAGAAAACGCCTGAAGTACGCAAAAAGGTTTATCATCTGAACTAAATTATTCATAGGAATRTTAAAAGAAGAGTATGCAAAGACATAAACTGAGCACACCCCACTGTGGGCTGTAACGAGCTAAAATACGGGCAGGGTCTTGGGGAAAGGCCATAGGGTCTCAATTAGCTCAGCGCTGTCAGCTGCCTGAGTGCGTATCAGCACTTTCCGCACAAGGACGATGCCAGGCGTTCATYAACTTTGTACTCATTTTTTTTAGTAGCTTAAATAAAATCGGATTTAGTCTTTATTAGCAATAGACAACAACAGTGCCAGTTAACAGAGGGTGCTGTAAATCTGGTGAATAAGTAATGGCAATTGGAACCCCTTTTCTCCTGTTGTCTTGTAACTCCCCTAGGTTTTCTCATTTGTTTTTCTCCTCGCTGTTTGTCCTGWAAATGCTTATAGCTAGCTTTTCTGAGATGTCAGCCTCCTCTGTGTCCCCTTCTTGCATCAGCTGTTTTCAGCTGTTGAGTACATGTATGCTTGAATCTGTCTCCATCAGCATTTTAAAAATTGATGGCTTCCTCCTTTAGTTCACAGCTTTTTTTTTCTTTTTTCTTTTTAACCATCTCAGGTTTAACAGTCTATTTTCTGATTCTGTTTTAAAGGRGGTGGGAGTCTTGCTTCTCTTGCTAGAGCATGATCATTTGCATACATCCTCTCTGCATTTCAGAGCAAAGGTGTTGAGAGCTTTAGAATAGGTGAGTGATGAAGAGGTTTCTCTCCTCTTTCTTTTGGTCTTTCTTAATGCTGGTGTGGAAAGGCTGGGTTGGAGAACCAGGTCTTTCAGGGTTTTTTTTAATGCTGTTAAGTCTGTTTTCTCTGTTTGTCACTAGTAGTGCTTCAGGCAATGTCTTTCTCTTCATGAACTTGAAGGTCTTGCCTTAACCTCAGTGACAAACTCAGATGTTACAGCAGTGTGATTTAACTCTGAAAAGTGCTAGGGCTTGAACAGAAGTCAGTCTGCATTGAGGATAGTAGTTAATGTACTTGAAGTTGGTCAGCTTGTAAGGGGACATAAGTGTTTCCTGGGATGAAGATGCTTTTCTGTGAGTTTCTCTCTGCCCCCCCGGCTTCTCTCTCACTCATATATTAATTAATAATAATTATGGTGTGAGTGGGGTTTTGTAGAGCCAGAAATGGAATGAACTAGAAATGACYCAGGAAACTTTTGCCATTCTACATGTGTGTATATATATATCTCCTAGACAGGCACAACAAAGATGATACTGCTAATTATTTTCCAAGTAACTTTGSTGGAGGCATGACTAGAAAAACATATGTGAATATTTTTGGAAGATCATCTGAGCAAAAACTCTAAAATTAGAAGTTGCTTGATCTGTTTTTAAATAATGTTCAAGAAGTCTTTAACAGCAACTTGAAAAAAAAAAAGAGAGAACTTTTCATTGAAGAATCAAAATCAATTTCAGTCTTAAATGAAAACCAGAAAAATTTGGACAGGCATTTTTGTTAGATATACTCGGAAAGGCTGGGGGAGGTGTGGGAGAAGTCTCTTCCTGAGAAGTTGTTCTGTGTGCTCTTTGTGCTAATATCTCATATGGTGCAGAGCCCATCTGAAGCAGTAACAGGAAAAGAAAGCTATACAGAGACCTGCAAAATGTGTTGATTCACGGATAAGAAACTTTTATTTGGAATATTCAGGTTGTGATAGCATTTTAGGCTTCCTTCATTTTTGATGATTTCATTTATATTCAGCCGTGCTTCTTGGCAGTAACTTASTTTCCACACTGCAAGAGAGTCTGATTCTCAACCTGAGAAATACCAGTGGAGGAGGGAGAACAGGGGCATGTAGGCAGGTATGCAAATAAAATGTGAATGGCTTTCTGCAAAGAGGAAGACTATCATGCAGGGTCTACAGTGGAAGCCACAGGTCTTTCTCATTATTATACATAGCCTAGGAGACATTGCAGAGACCTCATGTGAAATTGGGAAAGTAAGCACATATTTTTTTCCCAAAAATGATTAGGGGTGGAGTTGTCCCTACCTACTTCACATGGGAAAAAAATTAGTTCTATGTGCCTGACTCCATAAAGAACTAAATAGTTATCATTGTTCTCTCCTGTTGCCACAGCTCCGCAATGCTCCATTTTTGGTTGGGTGACCTTCTGTTTGTGTCGTTTAGACATCTTTCTGGTCCCTCTGCATTTTCAAGTAGTTTTGTGTCCTGGGAAAATGCTGTAGTTGGTTGATCTAGCTTAATCCATTGCTTGCAGTCTTTCGAATTGGAGCCTGCATTTAGCCCTGTTCACCATCTGCTGAGTTCAGGCACTTCCTTGTCTGATGTATTTTAGGCTTCTTGCTCTTATTTAGTGTTCCAGCTAATTTGGCAAGGCTCTGGTTTTATGTCACTCTTCGCTCTGCGCAGGGGTCCATTACTGTTCACATGGCCCAAAGGAACAGATGAAAGAGAAGTGTCTGAATCCTCAGCGCTAGTAGCTGTATCCAGCAGGTCCGGAGCCCTCTGTGCATGTAGGGCACGATGRTTCTGAAGAGATGTGCTTTCTGTAAGGATCAAAACTGTTTATGTTGTCGTCTTGTTATCAGAGGATGATATTCTTGATTGCAGCGTAATTCAGACTTTTTAAAAAGCAAGAATCAGTGGTGTGTTGACCACTGAAAACTGTCRTAGTTTTACTTAATTTGTTACCTGCTCTTTGGGGTTGTTCCACACCCCCTTCATTGAAACTGGGAAGGACTTCTGAGGGAAGAGTTTGTCATCTCAAAGGTGAAGCCTTTCCTTAAACTATGCTCTTTTCTAATGGACTGCCACTCAGAAAATAAAGCTTTTTTCTTTTCTTTTTTTCCTTCCCTCAGTCCAAGGTGTAGCCCCAGTTGATGCTGGCAGTTGTCTATGGGAACAATTAAGCATTTCTATTCTTGTCTTTTTAAAATTTACAGTGTTGTTATGCTACAGTTCACATGCTGGCCTGTGAGCAATGGTCCAAATTGATATAGGTAATGAACTCCCGCGCTCCCAGCAGCTTGTGTGCTCTTTGGCAAGTATGTGTGCCATCTGAAGTAAATGGATGCAAATTGGCAGATTGCTTCATACAGAGCTGAGGCGCACAAAAGCTGCAATTGCATCATGCTCCGGGTGAGATTCCCTGCCTGCTGGAAATTTTTTATGTATGGGGAGAACAAGCAGCTCTGGATCGTAACTGAGAGGCATCAGCAAACTGTGATTTTCAAGTCTATTTGATTGCAAGTGAGAAGGAAAAAACTCTCTAAAAAAAAAAAAAACCACACAACAAAAAATACTCAAAAAGTCCTCCCAAACAAACCACTGCGTGTGGGTTGGCTATGGGTTTGTGGGGTTTTTGCTTGTAGCTGGGATATATTTATCTCTGTGTTTATTGCCATATAGCTGGCACTGTGAAAAACTGGCATTTTTCATACCGAGTTACACAAGCCACTTTATCCTGAGCCTTTTTTCTTTAACTTAATTTCCCATGCCTCTTTTATTAGTAATTATCATGTATCTGTGAGCAGAGGGGTGACATACTGTAATATGTGAAGTAAAAGCAACTGCAATGAAATCAGATGATTGACAGTAGGGAGGGAGTGCAGGGAAGACAGCTTGCTTGGCTGCCAACTTGACAAAGCATGTTAGTTCACTGGGTTGTTTTTTTTCTTCTGTTTTACTTGTTTTTAATTTTGATCCCCTGGTTGGGCTCTGTCTCCAACTGAAGCGTTCATTATTTATGTAAGGCAGCACTCTTATTTCTTCAAGGTAAATGCTTATAGCCACTTGTATAAATAGAAGGACTGTTAGGCTTGATGGAGAAATACAGGTATCGGACTGGATTTTCCATGTGCCATACGTTCTCCATACTCTTCTGGACATTGTCGCACAGAACTGTTGTTGCAAAGAGCACTGCTTCTTCAGGGTGTTATTTTAAGGTGTTTACTTCAAGCTGCTTCTCAGGTGCTGAAATGAAATTCAGTTTGCTAGTTTATCTGTACCACTAAGCCTTCAGAAAGAATGGGGAGAATATTTTGATTAGCTTTCATTTTGCCCTGTGCCAGACTGAACTGATTGTCTGTAACAGTATTGAACGAASCCTGCAGAAGTGGAGGGAAAAAAATTCTTCCTAGTGTTGCGTTTGCGGTGCTRAGAGTGTTGAGCAAATATGCTTGCAGGGATTCAGCAGAGTTTATAAGTAGTAAGTATAAAGGKTTTTTTTTCCAGGCACTAAGTACTGCATAATTGAAACTTTGTTAAATTGTTGAACCAATTTATATATCCTTCTCAAAAGCAAGGGTCAAGCTTTCTTGGCACAGGCAAACATTTAACACTTCTTTTTATTTAATCCAAAYAATCTCTCCTGCTGGCAGCCAAATTGCCCATGTCATTTCATGCTCTGTGCTGCCAACACATTCTCCCTTCTCCATAGTACTTGTTATCTCATATCRTACATACTAACTGCAGATTTTTTCTATAATATCAGACCAACTTGATCTGAAGGAAAAATACTTTAATTTTTTGAGTTATTGCAGCTTTCCATACATTTCCTATATTAACYGATTCTATACTCCTAAGACCAAATCTGACATGAGAAAACAAYTAGCTGTCTTGGGAATGTGAGGGAAGAGTCATGAGGAGCTTATGGTAATTGTTAGGACTTGGGTGGACATCAGAGGAGAAGGTCCACACTTGCCACACCAAGGCTAACTAATGGATATTTTTAATRGATTGGTAGCTAATTTGGGGAGTGYGGATCTAAACTGAACTTTTTAGATGTGTKTTTTTCGGGCAAGTTTCGTGGCTTACTCAAATCGGTGACAGTGTAAATTGGTGTTAATCAGAACCAAGCCATTTTAAAGACGCTGGCAGGTCTCCTTGGTGTGCCAAGAAGGCCAGAGCACTTAGTCTTGAAGGTGTGACAGCTCCCACAAGAGCAATGAGCATTTTCTTTAGGAGTATCCTTTCTCTGGCTTTGTAGTCTAAAAGCAGCTCTGTAGCTTGTCTTCTGTGGCTGCGTCAGGTGGAGACTTGTCTTGTGGAGAAACTATCCCGAATAAAGTCTTGCCGCATGGTTCTAGCACAGGCCACAGTCAGAAACAGCACTCCAAATTTCCCAGCTTTGCCTTAAATTTTCTGTGTCTCCAGGCCAAGATGCTTGTCATTCCATGTAACTGATTTCTTTTTTTTTTTTAAGCCTGTTTTCCTAAGAAAATCAACTAATGTAGCTCATTCAGTCACTGTGTAACCTCCTCCTTGCCCCAGTGCTTTCTCCTTTTCCCTCTGCCCCCATCACTTTTGAGCCTGTTGGCCAGTTTCAGTCACGCAAAAGCAAGCCAAAATCCTCAAGGTGCTCCTCAAGGTGGAGGAAGGACCTGGCATGGTTCAGGCTTCGTTAGTGGCTCTGCTTACGGACTGCTTGTTCGCTCTGGCAGTAGCCATCCAGAAAGAAGAGTAGGACTTGAGGACCAGCACAGTTGGCATGTAGAAGACGCCTGCCTTCCTCTAACTCCTGACTTGCAGTGGAGGCTTAGCTTATGGACAAGGCAATGTGGGGTGTCCCAAGTACTGTTTGCACTGTGGTGAATCATGSATCCCTTCTGGGGATGTGGTTCAGCCTCCTTTGTTTGCAGGGCTCTCTGCCAGCAACAGACCACAAACTTGGCATGTAGCTCCTCGTTGTTACCTCAGCCTTCTCTCTGAAGCCAGTTCTTAGCAGGCTTGAAATTTGGGAAKTCAGAAGGAGGAATCAAAGAGGAAGTGTGTCTGGAATCGGAGAGGTCGGGAGGCTTGCAGGGCAGGGAATGTTGTAGTGGCTGCATGTGTTGTTTCAGAGCAGTACCATCCCAGCAGCTCCAACATGCTTGGCATTCAGCGCCTTCAGAGGGTGCTCAGCTTCAGCTGAAGGGCAGGAGGAGGGGTTTGCAAGGATTTTAAGAGGAGCTAGCAAATTAGGTAAAAGCTCATATRTCATTTAAGCTTTGCTAGCCATTGCCAAGTTTCCACATCTTTGTAACATCGAGTGCTCCTGTAAACAAGATCTCAGCCCACACCCTCCTCCTGTGTAGGTGGCCACAGAGGTTTCACGTAAAACCCTGTACATGCCTGAGTGCAGCCGTGGTAGTGACTGATCTAATGATTCTGCAAACTAAACTCTAACTTTCAAGTCTCATTATATGGCTGACAGGGCTAGGAAACGCTTGCGCGTTTYGAAGCTTCCTGGACAAACTGCTGTGATGAGAAATATTTCCTGTTCCTGGAGTAGAGGAGTCCACTAAAGGCAGCTGAATAAAAGGAGAAGTAATACAGCCTGGAGATGAAAGGAAGTGCCCTCTCCTTTTAGGTTAAATAAGTAGGTGTGAAGCTCTGAGGYTGGTGGTTGTTCAACTTGTTTCACAGGAGGCTTTACTGAAACGCGTGCGGGGCCAGGCTTGGGGCACTCAGCTCATTTGAGGTCTGACAGAGGTTTGGTTACTGATGCAGGTGGAGGTAACCTGCTGGCCAGGAGGTGGTTGGTACTTGTTGGTAAAATACATCCCAGCATGGCAGCAGAGTTCAGCCAAGGGTGGCAAAGGTTTCACAGTGGGGCACCTCCATCCTGCGAGCAAAGACTGTTGCCTGTCAAGGGCCCATGTTGTTCCCAAGCCTCAGTCTCTTGGTGGGACCTTTCTTTAGAGGAATGAGTGTCTTCTGCAAGTTATGTACTTTATGCTTCATACATAACACCTCTCAAACAGAGGAAGGCCTTCTGTTTCCTGCTGTTGAAAAGAAGGGCTGAAATGGAGAAGGTAGTACGGTCCCAGCAAGTCTTGGAGCCCAGTCCCATCTTTGGGCCCCTTTTAGATACCATGCTGGTGCCAGAGAGACGTCAAGATGGTGCCCTTGTCTATACAGGGTCTCTGAGGTGCCACACCAGCAAATGGTGCCATAGGCTTTATACCTATACATTGTCACTGGCTTCTCATCTACCGCTTACAATGCGCTTAAAGCCTCTCTTCATTAGACTGCTTTGGGAGCAGGTGTTGACCCATGTGTGAGCAAGGCTGCAGCTTCTTTCCACCTTGCTACTAAGGGGTTATGGATGGTTCTCTGAAGTAAAGTAAAAATACGGYCTGGTAAAGCAGTTTTGGAGATTGCTGTTGGTAGAGCAATGTCTGGAGTGGAGACTGCTGCTTCTCACACGGGCATTTCTGTAGACCAAAAGTCTCTGCATTTTGCAGACAAAGTCTTTGTAGTGTCTTCAAACTGATGTGTAATGTATATGTGTTTGTAACAGATGGTAATGAGGAGGATGCGCTTCCAGCTGTCTGAGGGGTAAGGAGAGGCAGGCAGAGAGGAGGGAATGGGGAGACAGGCAAAAACATCTTCCATCCAGTCGCTAACAGGGAGCACTTGATCACAGAAAGGCCTTGTGTGGGAGGACCAGGATTTCTTGAACTTGTTTCAGTTCTCTGAAGTTATCTGGAACAGAAACRATCAGAAAAGAGTGATGGAATTCATGTGTGAACAAAGACATTATGTTAGATTGTACTGGAGAAGTCCAGAGCAGTGGCCCCCAGGGAAGTTTGGGCCATTGCTTTTCCAGTTTGTTGATTCAGACCAAGATACATTTGCAGTTAGAGGCAGAGTTTTCACTTAAGTGTAACACACAGACTAGCAGAACAAGGAAATCCTTGCACCTTCCGTTGCTGTTCTTAAGATATCTGACAAGTCTACTGGGATATCTCTCCTCCTGGAAAGGAAGCTGGATAGTTTGTAGAAATCTCTGAAATTCGGAGATTTTTACTGACGTGCATCTGACTGATTCATTGGTCTGAAATTGTTACTTGTCAGAAGGTCAAAACCAAACCCACTTGAATGCAAACACATTGGTTCCCTTTTATTTGTTCTTTGGAATAGGCTGGAAAGAGCCTGTTTGTGAGGATATGCGAATTCTTCTTTATAGTGCTTTAGACTTTGGCCTTCCCTGTAAACATTACGATGAGAAGAGTGTGCTGGGATCATCAAACYGAGCTGAATTTACGTGCCTGGCAATAAGACTCTGTGTTGGGAATTGGAATGAATCTACYTAGGGATATATTTAAAGAGAGGAACTGTAGTTAACCCACACGCAAGTGAATTTAAATTTAATTAAGTGAATTTAAATATACTTGTCTAATGTCCCTGACCAAAGTATCATTTGCTCTATAAATACATTTTACCTGTTGGCTTGGTTTTTTGTGTCTTTAGCTGTGTGCTGTCAAATTTTGCTTCTAACATGTAAGAGCCTTTTTCTTTTTTTCTTTAATCCGGGTTAAGAGCTTCATACAGAGTTGTTGTTTCTGAGCATTGTCTTTCCTACATCTCCAAACATTAAATGCCAAAGCAGTAAAATAAATAGCCCTTCACTCCCCCCAGCTTAATTGAGGAAGAGCTTTTCTAGTGTTAGAAAATTTGGGAAGTAGACAAGATATTTGGAATGGAGAACATAAGAAGTTGGCTATAGATTTTATATTCTTGCCTTCAGACAGCAAGGCTGAAACCCTACCTTAAAGTCAGAACTTAATTATTTAAGATTCTTTTCAAAAGGGAAGTAGGTGGTCACTGGCTGGTAGTAATTCAAATGTGTTGACTTGTAATTAAATATAGTTTTCACATTCTTTTGGCACTATTCCTGGAGAACTGGGTGGTGCATGCTGCATGTGTACACATGCTCACTGAAGCAGTTGTAGGGCTCAGTGTGCACTTGCTCAGATCCCTGATTAATAGTTGTTTTTTCCTTGTGRCTTGTGCCAAGCTGCACTTGGATGGAAAATGGAATTAAAAAGCACCAATATTGTTTAAAGACTAATTATTAGTGAAATAAAGCTTGTTGAAATGCTCTTCTGTTTGAGCAAAATAGAAGTTTACCAAAATATGGTTTTGTTCTTTAAAGCTACCCAATGTCATTAAACAAAGGAAGAATTGTGGCTTTTTTTATTTCTGGTCACCACGTCCTTCAAGATTTTAGATGTTACAGTAGATAACATAGTGGATATCACAGGGAAGAGAATAATAAGCTTTTCACATCCCGAAACTTCCCCACTCCCACAACTTGCTTTCAGTGGCAAGTTCAAAGCCCATAGTAATAGGCTAATTTAAGCAAACTTAAATTTACAAAATATGTTTTGCCCATTTGGGGAAAAGTGTAGTTGTCAAAAGCTGACTTAGACCTTCTGCAAACTCTTATTTCAGAGCATTAGTCGATGGTTTATGCACGCTCAGTGTCTGACTTTCTTTAAAGCTTTGACAGCAAATCATTGTTTGCTTGAACACTGTTTTGAATTAATGTAGTTTTAATTTTTTTAGAAGTAATTTAATTTACGGTAAACATACTGTGATTTCAAATGTAAGATTAAAAAGATTTGATTAAGAGATTCAAATAGGTCTGGTTTAATTCCAGCTGTAGAAGTGCAGAAAAGTGTGATTTGGATTAGAAGGGTTCCTCCTCGCTCCCTAAACCACCATCCACCCCAGCAGCTCTTGCTTTTGCTGTTAACCTTTTCTTAAAATAAAAATCGGCTAACTRTCATACCTGAGCTATCCCCAGATGAAAAGCAACACACTTGAATAGGTTTTCTAGAAAGGAAGGCTAGTCTTATGTATTGCAGTGCAGTATTGGAGACAAAACCTAAGTAGCAGGGGGTACGTCCGAAAATAAGGTGAGGTTTTCTTGGACTATCTGGCATCTCTGCAATGCACTTAATCTGTCAGCAGGTTAGAACTGTCAGCCTTTCAGAAGCTGCTGGTCATGTAAGAAGGAGCATCTCTCACCCCCTCCTGGAAATGCCTGGGTCACTCCGGTGTGAGGGCAAGCAACAACAAAAACATCTTTTAATGCATTTGGCTTTCTAAATTTACCTTTGTTCCCTATTTGACTCCTGTGGTGTGTGGTAGTTCTCCTATCAGGGAAGACTGTGTATTTGAGTGGTGTTTGCGGAGAGACTGGCACAATTCCTCTGTCAGGAGTTTGGGAACAAGAAAGGTCAGCGTATATCTGTGTGGGTGGGTGTGTGCCCAGTGGGGGAAGGAGAAACAGTGGTTTAGGAAGAAAGGATATGAATTTTTTTAAAAGTTTTTATGAATTTAATTTCTCTGGGGGGAGAAAAACCCAAGTGGTCTCAGTCTTTAGTGTTGTTCCCATTTCTTCTTTAACAGTTCCTTGACTTTTTTTTTTTTGTGATGTCTGAATGAAATTGCCAAGTCAAAGGTCACCATAGCACCATCAGCTTACTTAAGTGCACTTTCAGATTTCATCAGGCCTTAGCTATCATTTAAAAGCAGCTCTATCATAGGAGCATAGGTCTACCTTGCAGATGCAGTGGAGACCCAAGTGTTCTCGGGTTCTGGAAAGAACTTAGCCATAGCTATAAAAATGGCACAAAGGATGGTAGATAAGCCTGTATGGAGCTCCACTCCATTTAAATGTAACCGGGGTGGATGGGGTTTGGGTGTGGGAAGGAGCTGGGTGCCAGGYTGCTTGGGATGCAGCACCTTTGGAAGGGAAGACCGTGATCTCTGAATGAGGATGGCTCAGCTTTGCTCACTTGGTGGCTCAGCTCAGTGCAGAGACCTGGAGCACCACCTGGTTTTAGAAATAAGCAGGACTGCGCCAATGAAATAGGCAAATCGTGCCTTTTGGGTAGTGCCTCTGAGGATGCCCCTTAGGAAGGGAAATGTCTTAATTCCTTCATAGCACTTGTGTTCCTCAATTTCCCATGCAGAAGACATCCTCCGTCTGGTTCCTGAGGAAGAAACTATTCCTCTCCAAACTCTCACTTCTTTAGTCACTTGCCTGCGTGTGCTTATGAGACTTAAGAGCAGAAGATCTTACTCTTTGAAAGAGCTATCCCACTGCAAAGGAGACTCTGTGGCCTCTCTCAAAGAGGCCTCTGATGGTAGCCACTGAAGCGTTTCAACATAGTGTTCACATAACAGCTAACGCTGAAGAAAATGGGAAGAGGGAGGGAGGGGAGGTCAGGCTGCTCATTTTGRGGGGATTATTTACTAAGCCTCAGATCTATGCCTTTGGATTAGGAGCAGATTTGGCCCACAGTACTAAGTATGTAACACCGCAGATTGGTGTGCATTTGTTTTCTAATATAAGATATGGAAATCTGCTTTGTTGCCAGCATTGTAAATGTACCAAGAAATTATTTCTCTATTGCCTCTCCTTGTTTCATTCCAAAGACCTTAAGCCCCTTAGTGTCCCAGGGTGTTATGTTCGCTCCAACACAGGCATACACGTTTGGAGCTCGTACAGCACTTTGTAGTGAGCTTCTTGTGGGGAACGCACTGCAGTCACAGAGAACTTAATTTTTTAGCCACAGCTTTGCACATTCTAATCCTATATAAAGTGTGTTAGGTCTTGGGCTTTGGGTCTTCATATGCTTCAGTGTATGCCTTATTATAGGGATCAATTTTAATTCAAGCAATAATATGTGCGAAAAATACTGGTACTGTAATATAAGACTTTCCCGTTATCCTGTGGATTTTTTTTTATTAAATGCTTCATCTAAAAATATCCTATAACACTTGCAGACATCATTAGTTATCTTAAGGTGTTATAAAAACCAGACCTACCTGTTCCACCTCATCTACATTTGCACATGTACTTGGAAATTCAGTGCTTTGGTTGCTCATCTGCCAAGGAGCGCGTTGAGGATCATCTGGCATTTCATGCACAGGAGTGTCTCCCCTGCTATGCCAGCAGTGCTCTGGTGACAAATGTCATTCCCCAGGGCTGCACGGCCAACCAGCACCAAATCCACGATTCCTTCATGGTGGGGAATATGCTGGTCAGGACTCAGACACATGCTGCATGTTACAGAAGGTTTGGTGCTTTGAATCTCTCTGGCATAACTTGACAGCTCGCTGTTGAAACTAGCTGTGATATGTGGCATGGCAGGGTTAGCTCCGATCTCTGGTGTTTGTTTTACACCTTTTAATAAGAGAAGGTGCCTCTGATTGCTGCCAACCTCTTCCCATCCCTGCTCTTCCATTTTYGCCTCCTGCTCCCAGTCAGCTGCACGCTCTGTTCCCCACACAAGCCCTACTGCCTGCCCAGTGTTGAAGCAGCCCCAAGACATGGGGAAGGGATGAGGGCCTTAAGTGGGCTGGTGTCAGTGCAAACATCTGAAAAACCGCTGTGCTAGAGGGATGCTGTTCACTGCACCGCAGGCATGCAAGGCTTCTTCCAAGCCACCCATGGTCAGATCCGGTGTGCACAAGGTGCTCTCAAACACTTGTGCTTGCTGGAAGGACCACAACCCCCTTGTTGGAGACTGACAGCTTCTGCTCTTACTTCTCATTGCTTAAAGTATGTAGCAGTTTTGTGCATGTTTTTATTTAAAACAAAACACACCACACAAATAAAAAACCAAACCACCTCTTTAATGCCAAAAATRTTTTGCTTTTCTCCCTGCAAAAAAATTTGGATGAGGGGAGGACTTCACTTAAGTGGAAGAAATGAACTCCACTTTCCAGAAAAGGGGAWCAAATAGTGTGGGTGTCCCAGCAGCGAATAGCGCTGGTGAGTGCAGGGGTGTTAATCACACCCCAGAGAATTTTGCAGTTAGCTCTTTTCAGCCCTGTTTTTAATCAGTAGAATACTTTAGTTCTGTCAAATTCAGAATGAAATCATGTTTCAAATATTCCTTGTTGCTATCAACCTTTAACCAACCAAACTTTAGAAAACTTGCTTCAGCTGTTGTGGGGCCCAACTTCTGAATCTTCCAGAGACTGGATATTTTTRATTACCCTGGTTGTTGGAGAGTGACTGCAATGGATATCAGCTGTGTTAAGATACTTACTGGGTACTGAAGCAAGCCTGGTTTCCCCTTATGCYGAAGCATTACAAATAATTTCCAAAATCCATGGGCCAATTGTAGTTGCCCTGCTTGAGACAGAAAGGTCAGGAGGAGGATAAAGATGAAGTACTTCTTTCCCTCAGCCCCTCACCTTTCTGGCAAGACATGAAAGACAAACCCGTATCACTTCATGATGAAAGAGCATTACAAATCACATCCTACCTAGGTAAATTCCCCATCTCATTTCTAAGCATGGATTTTTATTTTTTTTTTTAATTTATTTGTTGCATTCTTGAGCTGGAGTAAAGTATTGCTGTGGATTTCTACGAAGCTGCTCTACCCTGTCCCAGGAGCTGACAACCCGTAAGCAAATGTGAAGCGACTGCTGCGTATTTTGAGAGACAATAATTTTTGTCTTAGGATCCTGTGGCRATGAGAGCTAGGTAGTGTAAATATGGATACATATTAACTGACTGCATATACTGCAGCACACAGTCATTTAGTGGTTTATGTGTGAAACCAAGGAAGGAAGAGGCTGGAACAGAGAGACCTTCTACTGTTCGGTGTGAAATACCTGTTGGCAAGGTATAATCAAGAGAAACACATTCTTAGGATGGTTGTCTATACGTTATATTCTTGTTTTAATTAAGCCTCGTCTGTTACACATGACGATGTTTCCAATAGTAAAAATGTCTATCTGGCTACTTTAAACTTCAGCACGTTTTGTTGAAGTGGAAATAGTGTGGTCAATCACTAAGTGGAAACATAACTGGAGCGTCGGATCTAGGATAACTTGTTTCACAGACTGCAGGAGTGTTTCTAGTGGAAACACTTTCTGCTGGAAAATACGCCTGTTAGCTGGAAATGTTGATGTTGTGATCATATGGCTCTTTCAATATCAAAAATAATGTCCAAGATTATTCTTCTGAAGCTTATTCTGATGTTGGCCAGTTAAGTGCTCTGTTACCTACTGTTCTGTTTCTGTCATAAAGAAATAYTAAATTCAGATGTCTTTACAATGATAATTTCCTATTCTTTCCTGAAATTAATTGTGCCTTCTACGAATGTTTCTAGGAGGTTAATGAATAATTGACTGCCAGGAAGAAGAGAAGATCCTTTTAATAGGCAATTGAATCTGGTGTGATATATGAAAATTAATAGTTAGGCCTAGAGCTTAAATGTGATATAAATAGCTTGGTATAGATACACAATATTTAGACACAAAGATATCCTTATTAGTATCAATTCCAAACATTGTTATACATTTTACATGCATCTCTGAATAACTTTAATTTGGTTTCCCAAACAATGAAGCTTAGAGTTTGTGTGTTTAGAACCTGTACGTGAATACAGGGACTCCTGTTATATTATTCATCCTTAGGTGAGGGAGAGGATACCAAAATGCAGGTGTGCTTTCCTTTCTTTTTTTTTTTTTTCCTCTCCTTAACTTTTTTTTTCCTTTTTGTTATGCCTGTGCAGGCATTTGCTCAAATTGAAAAATCAGCTTTGAATCTTTGTATCTTCTAGGTAGGAAGAGTGTGCAATGATTGTTAAAATGAAAAATATTTTACAGCTGTTACTTTCATAGTTGATTTTATGTGTTAGCTACTGATGAGCCAGTAATAAATCAGTACAAGCCTCATCCGCCTACGCTTTTCCTTCTTTGCACAGAACTTGGATATTTTTTGCTCCCTGTTCTCCTCTGTGTGGTGAACTGCATGGGGAGTTTTCCTGTTTTGAAGAAGGATTTGGAAATGAAGTCGCTACCACACTTCAGATCTTAATCTTCTTTGCTGTTTGCAGATGTTTCTTCGCTAGTCAGCCGGGTCAATATTAAAACCAAGCTCTGCTGCCTAAAACCGGAGACTGCTTCTGTATCAGCATTTCCAATTTTCTCATATCTGGAGTTCAGAAATTTGCTATAAATTGAGTTCCCTGAAAGGGAGGAAGGCCACGAGCCATCTCCTCGCCAGCCTGCTAGTGAGCCGTGCTGCCTGCCCTGCGCTGCGCGGGGCTGAGCGAGGCAGGGGCTGATGGTTTGCCTTGTTCCAATTCTGTGCTACCTGTGTTTGTCTTCTCCTTTTAGGAGCTTCCATATCACTTTCTGTTAGCCATAAGTGAATATATTAATGTGGTTCGGCTTGTACCTGGGYGTTGGTTTGATGACGATGATTACTATTACTATAAAATTCCTGTTGTTTTCAATCTCTCCCTCAGTTCCACCCCCCACCCCCCCCACCCAAAAAATCATTATTTTCTTTTGCTTTGGTTTTTGTTTATGTGATTATGGAGAAACATTGCTGGTGATACCGGCACAGCRATGGAGATGGCAGCTTGACAGTAACTAGCTCAGCAATTCTCAGGCTTTTCAATCCTCAACCTTCCTTTTGTTTCCATTTCAAAGGTGGCCTGCCTTTTAGATGAGTTTATTTTAATCAAATGCATATGAGTAAGTGGATGTGTTGTGGATGTGTAATTTATAGCCCTACAGTGTCAGATGCAAAGTGGTCTGAGCAACAGCTTCTGGCCAGGTTAAAAGAAAAACCACCTCAGGGTGAAGGTTATACCTATGGTTTAACTCATGTAGGCAAAGGTGCAGGTGTGTGTTGTCTGGATTTTGGAGCGAGGGAAACACATTACTGGTAGTGGAACTGTTGGAGGTTGATTGTTGTTGGAGCACACATCCTCTGTATTTACTGGCAATTTACCCTCAGGCAGTGAATGGTGGAAAATGCAACTGGGGGGGCGAGGGCAGGGGAGTGAGTTTTAGCATACAATGGAGCACATCTCTGTCCACTGGGAGCTGCTAGTCTCCTGCTGGAGAGTGAAACAGAGGGCAAAAGCTAGCTGGATGCTTTGTAATTTTTTTCTTCATGAAAAGGTTATTTTCTATTTCACCACTAGTGAACTTGTTCTGTGCAATGGATGCAGAAGGCAGAGCGGGCAAAACAACAGGACCCTTCACTTCTTACTGCTCTGAGACTTGGTGGTATTTGCACTCTTCCATACCACTGTGCTGCAACTGCGTACAAAGTTGGGCGATTGCTGTGTGCCTTGGGTGGATCCTGCAGCTGTGATTTCCAGGGAGAGAGCGATGAGCTGGACTGCTGGGGGCTGCGTGCGCTCCAAGCTTAGCAGAYCCTGACCTTCAGCATCGGTGGTAGACTCTGCAGGACATGGTGGCTGGGTGGTGGGAGCAGCCCTGCGAGAGCCGCACCGAGGCAGCTGTGGAGCAGAACAAGTACCACAGCGATGCAGTCAGCCCTGCTCGCCGCGGGAAAAGCTCCCTGCCTCTCAGARCTCTTTCCAAGGACCTGCAAGCAGACCTTCAACCAGTGCAAAGGAAGACCACTTTTCTTCAGTYATTCCCTCATGTTTCTAATTGAGCTGAATGTATAATCTAGAATGAGATCCATTTCCTAAGATAATTTATGCAAATAACAACAAAAAAATCTGTTGTTGGTAGCAGGACACTTAACAACAACTCAAATTAAACCAGGAGAAATTTCAGACAAGAGAAGCCTGTGGTTCTTCTCTCACAGATATTACCTGTATACCCCAACTGATGGGCATCTTYTTCTGGGTTAAAATGAGGACTGCAGAGTCCCACATTCCTCTCACAGGCAAATTCTGACCCATTCAGGCATGTCTGCAAACAGACACAGACATCTCAAGCAACATAAAAAACTCRTACTGACAAATAAAAGATAAAAATAACATTGTGGGCTTTTACGTGCTAAAAAAGTTAATGGTGTATTTTGCTGGTGCGTGGACACAGAAAGGAGTCATGGTGAGGGTGATTTTGTGCGTGATAGATGAACACAGCACAWACTAGTCTGTGGCCCTGGTTCACTCTGAACAGAGGTTTTTCCACTGAAATCGTGATTGTAGGGGCTGTTTTTTGATGTTTGGAGTTCTTGCAGTGTCGTAGGACAAGACAGCACCAAATAACTCTTTGCAAGCACGTTCCCTCCGAGGCTCTGGCAGGCTGGGCGCTGAGCAGCAGATGCCCGGCGCCTCGCTCACTTGCGGGTGGGTCAGGGTGTTGGGTCACCCCGCGTTTGTGAATGCCCGGTGTTTCCTCTCCTTTGGGCCAGAGTTGGAAAGGAAGCCGGTTTATTTAGAAAAGGCTTTTTTTGTCTACTTCTGTCTATTCTTACTCTTGATAGAAATGGCATTCTTCCTTCCATGTGAAACATCTGGCTAAATCATGAAGGTGAGGAAGTGGCTGAAGAAGTGGCTTCACTGAATTGCTGTTTATCGGGTGATTTTGTAGAATTTCCATCTTTTATATAGGAAGATCTGTTAAAATAAGGAAACAGAGACAATAACAGAAGCTCCTGATCTTAGAAACATGAGCATARACTTGCCCCGGGGCGAGGCTGGCGTTCTGTGGTGAGACCTGCATTTGCCGGTGCAAGCCGCTTTCTCGACCAGGGCGAGCGTGTCCACCCATCGCTCGGCAGCCACCCGGAGCAGCCCCAGCGCCCGGTGGCTCCAGCCTGAATTCCGAGTTTTCCAGGATTTCCCACTCTACCCCTTTTTTAGATGAGAAAACAGTGATTAAACCTTCCCCGTGTCTGGAAGCGTCATGCAAATGGGCAGGGATGTGTAGAGAGACTTGCTTGCTGTCTGGTTCCCAACAGCCTCGTGGCAGGGGCTTTCTCCGGGGGTCTGGCCGCTCCCGGGTGGGGAGCGTGGGCAGAGCTCAGCGGAGCCATGGTCACCCCTGGGGCAGGCTCTCCAGCTGGGACCCGCAGGCATCATTTCTTTTGCTCAAATCTGCGATCCTCAAATCTCATCGTTCGGGAGTTCCTCCAATCCCTCAGTCAAACCTGGAGCAGACAAAGATCTTTTCCTTTTATGACTGCGTTTTGAATAGTGAAAAACTAAAAAGAAAAATAATAAGGCTGTTTTTCTTACTCTAGTACCTAAATGGCATAATATGCCTATTCCTCTTAGATACATGATGGAAGCTTTTTGGTTTGTAACTTACAATTTATTTTATTTTACTTTTAGGACCTGTAGTTCTGAACAGTTTTGCTCTTTATTTATTTTTATCACTCTCTCATGTTACTCCTCCCCTTATACTTACTTATTTTTGCCCTTGGCTCGGAATTCCAGATGCGTCCCAATTATATAGCCCTCTGAGCTTTATCCTTCATTGAGCAAACATCAGAGTTCAGTATAATAAATATGACTCTTCTTTGGCAGCTCTCTCTGCATGTCTTTCATAGCTGAAGGGTTTACAGCACTTCCAAATGTCTTTAATTTTTTTTTTTCCTTCAAATTTTGATTAGAAACATCATTCAGCAAGACAGAGGAGCAGTTTTCTCTGCTTCTGTAAACACATGTAAATGTAAGTGGACATTACATTTTTATTTTTTTTCAAATTATGAAAAATAATTTGCACTTTTTTTCAGTGAGAACAGATCTTACAGATGTAATTATTCTTAGATCCCATGTAAACCAGAATGCCTTTTGGGTATAGCTCTTTAATTGGTAACTTGGTAAAATCTGGATGTTAGGTACAAGGTGGTTTTCCTAATTGGACTGTGCAGCTTGAAAGGTACTTTTGAAGCCAGGAATCAGCCAGGAATCCCACATGTTTTTGAGACAACAACTTGTAGGTTTGTGGTGTGAATGGTCTGGGGAAGGGCTTTGCCCTCCTTCCCTGGGGATGCTTGTCCCCTGAGCCACGTGCCCGCAGTACGTGCCTGGTGCTGCTCTGGAGTCAGGGAGCACGTGTTCTCTTCTGTTGGGTGCGTGGTTACCTGGGCTGGGAGATAGTCAAGTCCCTAAGACGTTTCTGTGGTGCCCATGCCGGAGGGGACGTGTACCCGTGGTGCGCTCAGGTTTGCTGCGTGCCAGCAGGTACGGGGACTTGCCCTGGGGAGGTGCTGGTGTCCAGGCCCTGGGTGGGGATGCTGAGGACCCCTTGTCACACCAGGAAAGGCAGGATCAGCCACAGAGCCTTTTTTCTTCCATCACCCAACATTTTTCGAARTCGTTGTCTAGTTTACCATGTTCCTTTAAGTGGTTGAATATGGTTACAAAGCAAATCAGTGTTTGAACTGAAAACTGAGCTCAGCTCTTGTACTTTTCCAGTTCAGCCCTTTCTTTCTTATCTCCTTACTGGCTCTGCAAGAAGACCCAAAGGAAAATTTGGAAACCGTAACTGAATTATTTCTGTTTTGTCAAGCAACAGAGTGATTTGTTCATAGCTCAGTGTGGGAAGGAAATCTGATATGATGARCTGGGGACAATCGGTCTATAGTTCTGCTACACTTCCTCCCTCTCCCACGCTTTACACGTTTCTCTATTGCTACAAAAGGGAGGTAAATATGGGAGGTTTTTCTGACATACCTGAAGCTGCTTCCTGAGCAGGGGAAATCTAACACCACATGCCTTGCTCCTCTGGCATTGCATGCACAGGAAGCAGCATGTAAAAGTCATGTTGTCATTTATGTACGATAAGCAATTTAAGTATTGCTGCACAAACAAAAATATGATTATTTTAATGGAGAAACTGCTTTCCGTGTGCATTTGTCCTCAAAGTAAGTAACAGAACTTACAGGAGAGACAGCTCCCAAAAATCCTCTGACCTTAAGAGCATGGCTTGGCCGTACCTAGGCAAGGTGAGGTCTACACCAGGCTCTGCCAGATGGTCTCCTAGGCGGTATTGCCTCTACCCACAGGTCTTGTCTGTGACTTTGCACCATCACAGGTACAGTGAAGAACCACTCAATAGGAACTGCCATTTGAAACAGAGAATCACCCAGAAAAATACTTAGGAATTGGTAAGAAAAGATTAACAGTCATTCATCTCCCAGGGGCATTGTATACATCTTCACAATTTTAGCCGTAGTTGTGATGTGTACCAAGTTTACTAATGTTGTAATCAGAACGATGAAATCCCCTTCTATGAACTGCAGCTGGATTCTTTCCAAGGAGCTTGGTTTCCTTTTAATGTTGTGTTATTAATTAGCTCAGCAATTCGCTCTGGTTTTATTTGGAACAAATCTGTGAGTGTTGTCATCTTTGAACTCTTCTGTAAGTGGCAGGAGTTTTCTTGAAAGAGGTCTTTCACTGGAGAAAAGCGAGCGTTCTCAGTGGGAGGATGGCTTCTGCTCGGCGAGATCGGTGTATTCCCAGCCTACTTGCCAGCCTCCACAGAAAGAGGATACTAAGAAATTTGAGCTTTCTCTTTTTCAAAGTTATTGCAAAGCAATAGGAGGGTTTCCATCTATTCAGCAGAAATATTTAGCTCTTGCCACAGTTTTATCAGCATATATTAGTATTTTACCCTTGTAAAGCTCCATATTCTTCTTGGCTGTGAGATACTCTTGAACAAACTCACCCATTTTTCAGGGGTGATCCTGGGAAAGCTTCGAATCCCAGTGCATGTTTTTGGGTGGTCTGGTTTCATATTGCATGGACATCCTTAACACAGCAATTTATATATGGAAATATGAGATGCTGGAGGCATTATAATGCCAGTTGCCCTTTTATTGTTCTTCACCCTCAAGTCAGGTTTTACCAATTCAAGGAATGCTGGTACTTCAGGGGAAAAACTTCTCACTGATGGTATTTGKAAAGATAGCAAGGAAGAAATTTAAGGAATGTTTAAGCTTTGGCAATTATGAGATTATTTTAATTATGTATGCGACAGCAGCATGCGAGGGACGTTCCACTGCGCTCACCTCTGTGCATGCAACTACAGGTGCTGCCCTCCTGAGTTAACCTTGGCTTGAAATAGAGATGTGCTTGAAGAGGGCTGGAAAGGGAATGCTCTTTCCCCAACAAGTTTTCTGCACTCTCGTTGAATTACGCTGTTTGCTGCAGAACTGCCCACAAACCAGCCACAAGCAGAGCGCTTCTCATGCGCGGAGTGGTGGAAGGTGTCCTATACAGCATACAGTTCATGGATTTAATATAAAGAATAAAAGCCTGTAATTAAAAACTTAAGACTTCATTTTGAATTAAAAATTATGATAACTTCAATAGCTTCAGGAAGCAGGTTTTTTCCCAGGGTTGGATGTCACATCTTTTTCATTTTAAAATCAGTTGACCAAAAGGAAATCTTCACTGGTCTTTCCTTGTTCCCCTAGAATATATTTTTTTCCCTCCCTTATGGAAATGTAACTTGGAAAATAAAAGCTCGCTGGGAAATGGAAGAGGAAAAACAATACCTGTACTTCTTCTAACTATGCATTGGCTGCTTTTGTGTCAAAAGGCGTTTTCTCACCACCTGTATACTTCCACAGCCTTATTTTTCTTTTTGTATTGTCACAGGTTTAAAATTAGAGGAGACTCCACCAGGAGCCATCCTGCTTGTGCCGATTCTGGTGCAAYGGTTGCATGCACTAGTCAGCGCGGTCCTCACTCGTCGTGTGGGCGCTCCCATTCTGTCTGCCTGCCTTTGCCTTCCCCAGACCTGCGTCAGGTTTGACGCTGAATCCCGGGGACAGAGGACTGTTAATGCGAAAGTCACCCTGTTAGCTTGAGCAGCACTTCCTTCCCCAGTGAAAGCACCCAAAATATAACGGCTTATTGGCTCTGAATCTCCCAAGCTCCACTTTCACAGTGTTCATCAAACATCTATCCAGACTGCCTGGCRTAAATCCTTAAAAACAAGGATGCCCCTGGGGCCAAATGTGTGACAGCCTTTCACAAGCATGCTTACTAATAGCTTTTGATTAAATTGCCCGCATACCTGCCGGCCCTTGGTGCGTGCTTTCAGCCAGCGCTGTGGTATTGCAGGCTCTCCCCGATGCTGGTGGTGCCGCCTGAGCAATGCAGGTCCTCTGAAATGGCACGAGGTTCTTCAGGGCATCAGCCAAATTTCCACTGATTGCTTTTGACATCAGAGGGGGGTCAGGGAAGGAAAAGGGACTGGGGGCTTTTGCCTTTACAATTATATATACGCACATACACATGTATCCATACCTATATGTGTGTGTGTTTATACATACGTGTGTGTATGGGTTTACAACTGTATTTACGAGAGTTTAATGAACACCCACCCAAATGTTTGCTTAGACTCTGTGTATGTAAGCATTTGGAGGGCTTGTTATGAAGTTTACACAAGCTAAAGGAGCAAGGTGCTTCCCTGGGGCTGTGCCTCTGGTGTGCGGTGCTTCAGGCAAACCATCCTCCATCAGCCCAAGGGAGGGCGTGCAGGGCAGGCAGTGCTTTGTTAAGACCTAGGGAGCACCAAGTACATTTCTTAGCCATCCATTTAAGGGTTTCCTCTGTGCTTATCTTTTCTGCTTGGTAAGCTAGGCTGCGAACAGCTCGAGGCTCCCGTGTCGAATTCTTGCTAGCAATATGAAGTTCTGCTGGGAATATGCTCAAATCYGGGGCTCGGTGCATTTATTCACTCATCCAACAGCATGACAGTAACGGTGAAAAGCTCCTGCTTGCCAGAGCATCTTGTGTGGGATCAGTGCTTAGGGAGAGAGCACTACCCTGCTGCCTCAGAGGGCTGGGAAACGTTTAATAAACCTGAAACGAGGTGTTAGRCTGTTATTTCTTTGTTCTCACCTTTTTGAGGACCATCATCCGTCTGGAGGTTGCAAATTGAGATTTAGAAATAGCTGCTGTTGGAATATTATTTGCCACTTGGTTAATTAAGAGATTGCAATGCAGATTTGCGGCTGCTGAATGTCTTCTCTCTTCTTAAGTAACTACAATATTGTTAAAAAATCACTAACAAATACAGATGCAGAACCCTTTCATCTGAAGCATCAGAGAAAATGAGCTCCTCTGACACCTCTCACACTAGTTTATGTTTCAGCTGTTCTCATTCTTTCCTGTCAAAAAGATGCCAATTGTGATTTAGATCCTGCCAAGAGCAAAAGGGCCAGCTGTTGTGAACAGCAGAGGTGTTCAATTTACAAAATATTGCTGTGATCGGCTGTGCATTTCCTTTAGAGCAAGCCACCTTTTCGGAACRAGGAAGAATCCGACAGATTTCTATGCAATCTTAGTTTTGTGCAAAAATGAACCAATGTTGACACGGGTTTGAGGAGTCTGTTATTGGGGGGGAGGGGGAAGTTATAGACTAGAGTCGGAAGATAATTCATTTTTATAAACAGCAGTTAACCTATATGAGGACATATCTCATGGCAAATCTTTTTCCATCACTGTTGTTGCAATCGCATTTGAATTAAGTCATCTTTATTCTGAAATTAGTGTGTTTTGTATCTACCAGTTGCTTATACTCTTTGTCACTGCTCTTTACGTTTCCAGGGCCATCCTCCTGGTTTTGTTTCAAAATGCCRTTATTCACATACAGGAACTGTCATCAAAAATCAGTGTTGGCTGGGATAATCCGCTGCTTTCCTCTGGAAGTAGGATAGATGGCAACCGCAGTACCACAAATGTGATTTAACATTTCTTTGTTTTTATTACTTTGTGAATGGCAGACAGCGTGCTATGTTAAAGGTTTCTTACGCAGTCAGCCGTCTGTTTTGTAAGATGTTGTTTGTCTTGTGCAATGTAAAACTCAGCAAATACAGATACTATGGGATGAACAGAGGAACGATGTTTGCTCCCTTCCCTGCTGCTGATGCTCACTGGGAGCCAGCATGGATCCAGAGCAGGATTGCAGGCATCGCTGCGTCCCATGCAGCGGTCAGGAAGCCGCTGCTTGGGGTCCCCTGTGCCTGGAGGAGCCGAGCTCGCGCTCGCCCTCGCCCTGCCCAGCTCCGTGCTGCGAGCAAGCCCGGCCCCGGGAAGGGGCTCTGCTGCGCCTGCATCTTGCCTGGGCGGTCCCCAGCTCCTGCAGCTGCGTTCATGGGGCGTGAGTGAATGCCCTGCATCGAACCTGAGCTGGCTCCATGTCTGTGTTCCAAACCCTCCACCTATGGGTAGCTAAAGGCTGATGGCAGCTGGGAGGAGAGCTCCTCCTGAAATATCCTGACATAGGTGAGCGATACCAGGCCTGAAATCGGGTGGGCATGTTACTTATTTGTGCCTTACAGGAGAGAGTCAGGCATGTGGAAAGTAAAGAGAGGGAAGGTTACACCTTGTGTTTTGGTTGGATTTTGGATGAGAGGTGTGGCAGTATTTACTTTTTGTATGCTGTGCTTCTCCATGTGTGTTGTAGCGTTCACAGCAGCAGACACTAGTGTATCTAAAAGGTATTTTGCCTAGCATCAGTTTCAGCACTATCCTGGTACTTGTATACAAAATGAACGTCTGATCTAGTTTTGGGAAGAAAGATATCTATTATGATTTGTTATCTATCTATCTGATAGCTGCATCCAGTAGATATGGGATATCTATCCTGGTCAGAAATGAAGAGTGACACTGCATGTCTGGTGAGGTGTCACGCTGGCTGCCTGCCCTGGAGCCAGCCTGATGGCTCCATCAGCTCGGGTTGTGTCAGGGCACGGACGACTGATTTGACACACATGAAAAGTGTTAATTAGATATAAATGGTGGGCTAGTGTGTGTTTAAAAGAACCCCCTGCCAAATCTATGATGTGTAGAAAAGTACCTTTGAAGGAGCACCTGTGTCATTTCATAGATGTACTTTAGAATAACTTTTGTCCTGCTGTGCTGTGGGGGGAAAATAATCCCATTTTTCTTACTTGGCCATTGGAGGTTCAGTCTATTACTGCTCTCTTTGCTTGGCAGTGGATTGGATTTCTCCAGAGAGGAAATTAGATTTTTCCTTTCCTTCCACTCTGTCTCTGTCCTGTGTTTACATCAATTGGCAGTTGTCTGTGCACTGCAGTGCGCGTGATAACCTTTCCTTCCACGCGCTGCTTCGTTTGCTGTTCTCTAATAAACTGTATTTACACATGGTGCTTCCTCCCTCACTTCTGGTGACAGCAAAGACGATCGAGGAAAAGTGCTTCATGTCTAAACTCAGCCAGGAGCAAGTGCGGGCTTAACCTGGGCCATTTCAGCCAGTGCCGAGTCAGAAGTGTGCTAATTGGGATGAGAAGCATACATAGCTCCTGGGTAGGGCTTGCAGCTCTTAGAGGTTTGTGTCTAGTAACCACCTGGAAATTTGGGTATATAAGCAGATATGCTGGATTTTATTTATTTACTTATCCCCCTAGCATCCAGCTGCAAACTTAAAGGCTTGTCTGGGAGTTATTAATAGTATTTGCTGCAATTTTATCTGGTCGGCTAGCCACAAGCGAGCCTGGGGGCCGTGTTATTCTAGGAATATCCAGCAAGCTGATCTGTTTACAGCAAAGGGCAAATCCCACGGAGAGTGTTGGAGGAAGAAGAGGTCCCTGAGGTTTGAGAGAGCTTGGTGGGAATTCGGAAATATGGCAGCAGCGGGGACGGGGTCACCTCCCAGCAGTCTTCAAAATCGCCGTGAACAGAGCCCGTCATGCCAAAAGGCTCAGCTCAGGGAGCATGGTGGTGGTGGGACATGCTAGAAGTGCTGAAGAGCTTGGAAAACTAAGTGCTGTGGGATTTTTTTTTTTTTCCTTTCCTTTTGTGCTGTGTTGAAAAGCAGAGTCCAAATGCAAAATCCTATCTTAGGGCCACAGCCTGCCCTTTTCTCTTAGCTGAGCTGAGCAGCTGCTGGGGCTGAGAGGCAAACGCAGCCCTGGTGCTTTAGGATGCTACCACCACTGGCACTTTCTAGTGTCCCACATTTCACACCTAAAACTGTGTTGCCTGAGCTTTCTTCTGCTAAACTGATAGTATGGGTCTTGTTCACCTGAGTCCGATTGTTTTCCTCCTTTTAGGGATAGGGGAACATCTTGAGGGGTCCTTAGAGGGAGGGAATTAAAAGTGATGGGTGTATAGTAATATGGGGGAAACTGTCAAAAATTGAGATGATTTTTTTTTTTTTTTAATATAATGTGAAACTGTTAATGTGAATCTAGAATCGGACTGTCTCCTTGGGGATTTTTTTTCAGTGGGAATGCTGTTGCCCAGACTTCAGGTGCTTTGTCCTGGCCATTTTCTCCAAGGGATACTCCTATATAATTACAATCTTGGTGGCTCATAGACTGAAACTGGGCGGGGAGAGAAAACTGCAAAGGCACAAAAAGCAGTCAGCTTGTGGTTTCTGAGGGAGCTACCGCTTGGGCTACGGTGCAAGAATTGCTTTGTGTTTTGGGATTGGAGATGGGTGGGTGAGTGCTGGGGAGTTGTTCAGGCAGTGTGATTTAACTTCTTTTTCCTCTTGATACATTATTTGCAAATGACTTACAACTTTTTTTTTTTCTTTAAATAAAGGTATTTGCTGTTCATCCTTGTACAAATATCATATGCGAATAAATGTCAGCTTTTGAAGACAAACAAGAAGGTTTCTGAAACCTGAAACAAATTATTTGTTACTATGTGCAAGTGTAAGACCAAGTGAGAAAGGATGGGATGTGGCCCTCAGTCCCTTCACGGTGATGACAGCTCAGCCGGTGGGATTTGGAGGAGGTGGGCTACGCAGGGCCGTGCTCTGTGGGAACATGAGCTGATGTTAACCCAGTGTTTCTGTAGTCCTCCCTGGTCACCCCTCTGCGTGTCTGTCTCCTCCAGATGGACTGCTGCCTCCATAGCTGTAGGCAGAGAGGGTGGGAGAGAGGAGCTGGCTGGAAAGGGGAGAGGGCATCATTGCAGCTTCTTTTTGGCAAAACTGCAGATGCGCTTGCCGAAGGGCCTCCCAGCGCTTCATGTGCTCTGTGGAATGGACTTGCTTTTGCCTGTGAAGGCTTGTTCAGGCTTTCCCTTCTTTCTAACGAGAGTCCCAAAGGACTATGCAGGAGGAAGACAGGGGGAGTGAGGGAGAGAAAATGAATTCCATTTAAAGAGAAGTAATTTCAGTATTCCAAAACCTGCTTGGGAGATCTTACCCGATCCGACTCCAGTGGTGTGCCATGGGATGTCTCCTATGAAATAATGATGAACTTCTCATTTTCAGTTGTCTCTTTGTTTTGGTCTGTCAAGAAAATCTTACTCTCACCTTGCTGCTGTTGTCACATCGCATGCAATGTGGATCAAATGAGGACTTGCATGTGACAATGTTGCCTTCAGCCCATAGTTTTCCTGGTCCTAAAAACTACTTATTGTGCTTTTTAGACATCTTTGGAAAATGCTGCAGGTTTGAAACCTCTGTTGAGCTCTGTATTCACCTAAAGTGCAAGAGTGCACCTCGACAACCTGCTTGTTAAAGTTAGATGGTCAGAAAGTCTGACCAAGCTCAAAGCTYTGTAGGTCCTTCAGCATCTGAGGCAGCTTTTCTCAGTCCAGCCTCCATCGTGAAACTCAGCTCCTCTGAAACGCAACGGCTGCCCGTGCTCCGGGGAGAGCGCACCAGCAAGGGAAGCCAGCCCAGGACATCTCCAAGGCTGCCTCCAGAGGGAAGTGGGGGGAGCGTCAGGGACAGAGCCCTCCTTAGCAGGGTCTTTTCCCTCAGCATGTATCTAGAAAGTTTAACTAACACATCTTAGGGGTGCATGTGGCTCTCTTAGGGGTCAAGTAGGGCCATTGCTGCAATGCTAGGGGTAAGCAAAAAGGGCAATGTATGAAGTAGTGGGGGAGCTGCTCTGAAATCTGTCCTCTCAGTATACCAAAAATGTTGGTTTGAAAGTCTTTTTCTTGAGCTTGGCCTTTGTCACTAGGAACAGCCAATATACCTGCTGTGGTTCTTATTCCCTTGGTTAATATTTGAAAATATTTCCCATGGGATTTCTAAATAACTCAGTGAGAGACTGTATAGGACAAAGTTGTTGGTTTGTTCCCCCCGCCCCCCGAAGTCTCTAAGTAGGCAGATTTTGCACAACCACACTCATTCTCTCACGGATTTCATTCATGCATGCTCTCACACCCGTGCACTCACAAGTACCAAGGCGTATGTCCACGTGGTCTGGCCAGGGTCACTTGTGTGACACAGAGGACAAGAGGCAATGGCTGCTGTGTCCTCATCATATCACTAAGGTTGTTCTTGGCAGGCAACGACAAACCAGTTTGGGGTTGCTTTTCATACCCTTTAGGAGTTGATGATGTTTACAATTTTTTGCTTCATTGTTTTTTCTCATCCCTCATAATTCTCAGGTAAACTTAATGAATTTCTGTTTTCTTCTTTTTTTCTCATAGTCTTGATACTTTATGATTCAAATCCTGTTCTTCATCTTCTTGATACCTTATCTGTAGGTCAGGTTGTTCCTCCTCCTTTTGTTACTTGAATGAAATCACGGGTAGGGTGCGATTGGCCCAATGGGCACGTGCCATTCCTTTAACCCATGCTCTGCCCGTCCTCCTGGTGCCTGCTCGTTTGCTCTCACACACGCCTGCACTCATACGCGCACACTCTGCCTTTGTTCATCACCAGTTTTAATACTTCTGGTACAGATCGCTGCGTGCAGACTCATGTAGTAACGTATCTGGCCCCAGTGCTGTTCCCTCCATGCCAGAAAGTGTCTCTGTGCATCCTGCATGTTAGTAGTGGGGCTACTGTGAGTGCATCAAACAACCACAAAAATGCTTGAATCCCTTGTAAGAAGGGGCATAGTTCACACCGGCTCTCTCTGTGGCAGGTTTGAGGGCTGTGAGGCTGGTGAACGTTGATTTGGTCACTTCTGTAGTGGAAGGACATACAGGATAGGGTCCGAAAGGAGGATTTCTACACTTTATTTCTGCATTTCCCAGCCAGTGGCATGTGCTGTGCAATGAGCCTCGTGCAGTCGGTGCCTCGTGTCTGTGATGCCTATGGGGCCCGTGTCTGCACCACACGTGTGGTGAGGCGATTGCTTTTGGGCTGGGTTGTCCTTATGGCGTGTGTGGAGCAGTTCTGCCACAGGGTTTGACTGGGTCCCACTTCTGCTCTTGGGATGTCCACTGTTACTGGGCGCCTACCGATGGTGGGAAAGTCTGTCCCACATGTCCTGGGCATGTCTGATTTCACTGCCCAAGTACTACAGGACTGCTTTGCCTACAGGTTTCAACTTGCCCCTACGGTCGTTTGCCTGGGACTTGCGGAAATCAGGCAACTGAGTTGGATCTACTGCTCTGACGGTGCTGCCTAGAGTAGAAATACTAGGCAAGAAAGCAAAATGCTTTCCACGCCTGTCTCATTGCCCACACAAAATTTTCCAAGTAGAGCAAACAGATGGATCCAGGAGTTTTTGGTATGGATGGTAATTTCCATTATTTGTGTGTATGACAAGGGTTTCCTTGATTCTCCATGCTCCACAAAGTAGTTGAGGTGGAAACCTTTTCACTGAGTGGGGGAGCTGGTGCTTTCTTGCTGGATTTGCCATGGGTGGATAAAGCTGATCTCTGCCTTGTAGTGATTTCATGCAAGTCAGTAATTTATCATGTGAACTGGGTGGAAATTGTTGTGGCCACAGAGGTCTTGTGCCAGGGTGCATCATGGCACCGGTGGGAGCATCAGCAGGGTGCCTTTCCTAGGGTGCTGCGGTGGGTGGCTCTGCTGGCAGAGGAGGAAAAAGGTTGACTGCTAAATGCTTGCTAAAAACTGCGGTCCTGAATCTTTTATCATATAAAATTGATGCGAGAAATGTTGGGAAGTCAGTAAGCTGTCCTAATACGTAGAACATTTCAGCAGAGATGTGATGTTTCATACACACAGAGCGCCTGCTGACGTCTCCTGAAAGTCATGCTCACCCAGCTACAGCAGGGATTGGTTTTTTGTGTTTTCCAGCTTTTTTAGAGGAAAGGGCAAAAATTGATCATATGCCTGTGATAATCCAGAGAAGAAAATAGATGCTAAACAGTCTCTGAAGTTATTTCCTTTCTATACGATGAATAACTGCTGTATATGGAGTTACATACTATGCACCAGTGACTTAATAAAATATAATTTCATTTTTGGACACCTCTTTCTGACTTCATATAAAAGTTGTTCTCCTCTTGGTTAATTTTTTTTATCTGATACTAACCTAAGCAATGCAATTGAAATGCCAAAGCCTTACCTATCTAATGCAGATTTCCTGTTTCTATAGCAACAAAACTTATCCTTGTACTTAATGAAGGAATATTGGAGTGTGAGTTACTGGGACTTTAAGGTTTAGAAAAACAAACAGAACCACTTTATATTTGAAGATTAGGGAAATAAAACGGAAGTGACCTCTTTGCACAGAATACAAAAAATCGCCTAGGCTCGGGATACTTCATTAGTAAGAATGAAACCATATTAATGTAATAAGGAGCTCTGTGTTTTAATCTTGTTTTTCTAATTAAAATGTAAAAGGCTTTTATAGCAAGTGAGAGTCTTTGAGGKTTTTTTTTTCCACCTTCCTTTTCCAAAGCTGCTGTGTTTGTGGTTAAGCTAATGAAAATTTAGGCTGCCTTGCAACAGATACATTTTCCTTCTGTATTGGCAAAAATCCATCAATAGTTTTTGTCACTGACTGAGAAGAAAGGGGGGAAAAAGAACGGCATGTGGTGTTTAATCCTACGTTTGATCTGCAAGCTAGTTCCTGGTCACCTAGTTTAAATCTGTGTTACAGTGATAAATGCTGAACAAGCTACAGATGAAAGAATGAATGAAGGAGCAGCTGTCATCTCTTCCTATTGTCTTACGGCTTTTCAATTACAATTTTAACAGGCGTTAAATTCTAATGTAAAATGACCATAGCAAACATCCCAAAGAAAAACAACAAAACTGACAGCAACATATCATGAATGTTTACGAACCTATGTTTCTGTATCAGCATGCTGATAAGTACTACGCAACATTTGTGGCAGATTTATTGTGCTTAATTATTAATCTGTAGAAGAGAATGTGGGCAAATGGGAAATATGAAACAGGGCTCTCTGTTGCAATCTTACTGGCAAAAAAATAGTTTGAATACATTTCCACAAGGCAGTCCAACTTTTCTGCTATTTTTTCTGTGATCTTGTTGTTGTTGTTGTTGTTGTTTTAAATCTGTGGTTCTGGTAAATTCATCTTCATTTCTGAGGACTAAATAAAAGGTAGCCAGGGTTTAAGGAAGCTTTTATCTACTGAGCACACTTGTCACAAGGCAGCTGAGACAACCGATGATACCAGTGATGGTAGTAAATTGCCCCACAGCAAAAGGAAGAATGGAGAACAGGATAAGACGGATGGAGGGCAGGATAAAACAGATGGAAGGCTGGCTTGTTTGAAAGTTGATCAAGATTAGCTATTGCGAAAACAAAAAGCAAACCCAGAAACAACCCACTCAGCAAAATCCAGCTTGAAACTGGCTGAGTCGTAGCACGCTAAGCTGTGGGCAGGTGGCATCCCGTGTGAGCTGGGCGGCTGCGTCCTGCTGAGAGCTGCGCTCTTCTGCCTCCCAGCAAACTGACTGGAAAGGCAGGCGGCATCTCTGAGAACCGTGAAAAGGCTTGACCCAATATCTTTGGATTATATTTTAYCCTAGATTCCCTTTAAAAAACAATTTGATAAAATGCTTCTCTAGGCAGAGACTGAAGGAAAGCTGACAATGAGGATACAGCAGGTCTGCAGGAGACGCAATAGGCGTATGGAAGTTGCAGTGTTTGCACCACAACCAGCTGTTAATAGGCTTCTCTATTGCTGCTAGGGTGTTTGAAGCCTAAATACAGGAGGAAACAAGATTTATGTGATTGCGCATAACTTTGGCCAAAGGTCTGGAAGGACATTAACTCCCTGAAAGTTTCATGAAGAGATGCTCTCTGGGTGCCTTTGCTGGTGGGGGGGGCTAATGCGTTCACGTGTGCTCTGTGTTTCAGGGATAGAGCTCTGTCCTCCTGGGCACCGGTTCATGATCACCATGGTGGCGAGCTTCATCGAAATGGCRGGGCAGTTCCTCATGCCGGGGCTGGCTGCCCTCTGCAGGGACTGGCAGGTCCTCCAGGCAGTCATCATCTGTCCTTTCCTGCTGATGCTGCTTTACTGGATGTAAGTATTTCTGCCTCCTGTCGGGTCAAAGACAACACCCGAGTTGGTCTTGGGTGGTGCTTTTCTGCCTGGAAGTGTATGTGCTTCACAATACATACGAGCCCTTCCCTTTGTTGTCACATTCACCTTCTGCAAAGATTTGACTTTGAAGTAAGAAATGATAACTTTATCATTTGCTGTAGCACACACATAGGTTACGTGCTGCGACATGGTGGGAACTCGGGAGGTGGTCCTCTTTTGTTGAGCAGCAAGTTGTACTTTGCTATTATTCTGGCTGTTACTTCCCTTTAAAGATGAAAACAATTCTTGAGAGGGTGCATCTCAGCCTAGCTGTTGTCAGATTGTGGCTGCACAGCTGAATTTTCCCTTAAAACCTGTATCATGATTGTGGGCTGTCACTGTTGGTTTCTTTGGCCTGGGTTAGCCAAGCTAGGTTAAAAATAAGATGTGTCAGCTCTTGAACGAGCACACATGGGTGCCTTGTGTGAGTGAGGGAGCCAGCCCTGAACTAGACTGCCTGCTCGATTTTGCCCGAATTAGCGCATGCTGTGCCGAAGCCTGGGTGACCGGTCTGCGCTCGGCAGTGGCTCGGGATCGTTCCCRCAAGGAATCCTCTGCTCCGGCTCCTCTCTGCCTGCTGTGCCGGCGGCACTGCGGCGTTGGTACGGCTATGCTGAGAGAAGTAGGGTGGCTCTCACCTTGGGGGTGGTGCTGAGTCCATCCCCACCAGGGCTCTGTAAACCTCCCAAAAAAATCTTTCTTTGTTGCTCTGTCTTAATAGTGACACGCAGTGGCGGCATAACACAACAGAGGCTTGTCCAAAATCATAACAGTAAGAACATGCTAGATCATTCGTTTTAAAGCTAACACTAACAAGATTAGAATATTTAGTTGCCGTACACTGAAAAAAATTAGGAAAAAATGCCACCGCACTGTGCAGGACCAAGTTGTTTATGTACCGTGGGGGGCCAAGCTGCCAGTTGTAATGCCTGGCAAGTTGCAACACGTAAAAACTTGTTACAGTGTGTAACAGTTTTTAACAGTTCTATATTTTTCTATTAATGCGTGAAGGCCTTACAGAGTTCTCCTGCGTTCATGGCGGTAACCCTCAGCAGGGATTTCTTCGCTTATCCCCGAGGTAGACATGCCGCAGCTTGGGCTGAGGACAAAACGCGGCACACCAGGAAAAGTTCCAAGTCCTTTACAAGATAATGGTTTCCCCCCTCCCCCTCCCATTTTCCAACATACAACATCTAAATAGTCTCATCTTGTCAGCGTTAATCTTGATGATGAATACGCTCGGGTGTTCTTGTTAATGTATGATACTGTTCTCCCAAACCTGCCATATGTTATACGCGTGCAAACACACATACGTGCAGGTCTACTCCTAAACCTTCTATTGGGATGCCGCCAGCTGGAAAGCATTATATCCACCACTGGATAGAACCCAATATCAAACATAATGTTTACAGATACTTGTGTCCAAAAGGACAGTACCATGGTATGAAGACGCCTAATGAACGCGATAGATGACATGGACAGCAGTAACCCCTCAGCAGCCTTCTGGAGGTAGCACCTTTTCCAGGTGGCTGAGTCAGAGTCTCATACATTCCTGCTGAGAGGTCGTCCCTGGGTAACACTGAAAGCAATAGGAAATGCTAACATTTATTCCCCAATCTCCAAGAGCTTTGTGGCTTTTTGGCTGGACAGGACAGGCAGACCACGCAAACAGACCCGCCTTATATCATGTGTGATATGACAGCTTAATAAATAGTGGTAACAGCCAAAGTAGCAGGATTTGCGTTGCCCGAGGTTTTTGCATTTGCAGAAATGGACTCCAGTTAGGATGCCTGTTTAATTATACTGTCAGTACAGTATGCACTTTTCTCTTAGGCTTTTCTCTTCCATCTGTCACATGTTGTCTGGAAAGAGGTTTTACTACCTCTTTCCTTTCCTCCCCTCTTCCCCCGGCACTGTGTTGGAGAATAGAGCGTGGACCCTCAGCATATGTTACAGATGAAGGAAGAAATCTAACTGATTTGTAATAAAAGAAGAACTGCACTGCTTGTTAATTCCCCATCGTGTACCCAAAGCAGTGAGTTCAATAATAGATGCTGCAATAGCCCCTGCGCTGCCGCCTCCTCCTTCCTCCTTGCTCTCTTTACTTCCATCTCCTGCTGTGAGAGCGTTGTTTGCCCCTCTGTGCCAGGGCTTAGCCCTCTCCCACCTATAGATTTGCTCTGCTCCCAGGCTGCACATGGCAGGCTATACCGTCCCCAGGAGGTGGGTGGCTGAGCGGAGTGGGAAGCTGGGCATGGACTGGGGACAAGGGAGAAGCAGCAGATTTGTCCAGGAGGGCTGGGTTCGTGGGCTGGGACACCTGCAAATCGAGCAGATGCCTTTGCTGGGCTCTCAGGTCGTTCTGGGAGGGCAGAGAGGCACCCATGTAAGCTGGACGTGAGCACAGGGGTTGGTGACAATCGTATAAAAATAAGTTAATAGAAGTTAGGCTCCTTTCAAAGTGTGTGTGTGTGTGTGTGTGTGTGTTAGAGCCATGAGGGAAGGGGATCTCCAGTTATACAGAGACATTATTTCCTCTCCCTTGGATGCAGGAAGCTTGTGACAGGACCATGCCATGAAGGTCAGCAAAGGTATCAATAATCTGAAATAAATTCCTGCTTCAGTCTAACCAAAACTGAAGAACTGGGAAGGGGTGACCATTTCTCTTCCGGTGCTGTTAGATAGGATTTACCCTCACCAAGACACAAAGTTGTAATAACTGGGCTTGTTGCCCTGGGGCAGACCCCTAATTGACACACTACACCCTTTGCATGGTCATGGGTTTGCTCTGCACCTGGACAGGATCATGGTTCTCCTTCCAGCTATGCACGGTACCTGCCTGGCCTTTTTCTGTCTGTCAAGGATTCCTCTCTGCTCTTAGGATTTCTCGGGCTTAGGATCTTTTTTACGAGTGTCCCTTACAATCTTCCCCCCTCCTCTCCCAAGCAGCAGCTGTGTAACAGGAGGTGAATGTTTCCCCCTACCCACCCACCCCACTTTCTTTTCTTCGACTGCAAAAGGCTGGTCCTTTCCTCGACAATTGAGGAGGTAGAAGATGATCAACCAGGTGTCTTCAGCCAGCTCAGCCTGGTGGTCTGGGAGACTGCCCACGCTCGGCAGAAAGCTATCTCAGCTTCATTTATATATATATATATATAGTATTTCATGCCAGGTGATGAAAAATGAGGTTGTGACCAAATTTCTGTGCAGAAGTCCACAGGGGCCAGGGAGTTGGTGGTTTTTTTGGCTGTTGAGTTTGTGATGGTGCTTAGTTTGGTGACAGAAGGTGCAACAGTAGTTACGTACAACTGACCTTTGGCAGCAGGGTCCACGCTCCACAAGTGAGCTCGGGCACTTGCACGGGGATGGGGCGGCCAGCACTTCCCCTTGCTGTGCCTGATAACCTGGCTTCAAAGCAGCCCAGGAGTTTTTAAAGATCCTTAAATGAACCTTCCGCTGCTCACCCTGAGTAATGGAGCAGCTGAAAGATGTGAGGCTTCAGCACTTCCAGTTTGAGAAACCTGTGGGAGCTGGAAGGCAGAGACAGCGTTTGTCCCTGCGGCTCTCTTCCTTCCCTAGGAGCGGGTGCTCCCCGTAGGGCTTGTCGTTTGGGACCTGTAAGCAGACTGTTCAAAAAGTGCAGCCTTTAGGCTAATGGCTGAGGCTGTCCCCTTTTCGGAGCCAAGTGCGGGGAGATTTTGCATTCAGAGAATTCTTAATTTTTCAAAACATGCGTTTGCAGTACAGGGCTTTCTGCAGGAAGATATGCCAAAGCATCTGTGCAGCACCAGTGGTAGTAAATAAGCTGTCAAGCTGAATAGCTGTCATCATGGCTGTTATCATTTGATATCATTTGGATTGCAGTCTGCCTGCCTTCTCTCCTTTTTTTCTTCTTAAAAAAAAAAATAATACTTTCTCTATCTGGGATGGAGGTTTTGCTAAGCTGTCTTCCAAATTGCATCGGCCTTAAAAGATAGTACCATAATTACAGGTGTAATTGCCTGGTCCACTGCTTAGAGGTATAAGAACTGAGGCAGCATCCACAGCAAAGCCCAGTGCTTTGTGAAGGAAATTTGAGGTTTATTATATATTTGAAGTTAAAAGTAGTTGCTAAATTTGTTCTTAGAAAGGTCTTTTGGAAGATTAGTGAAAATGAGGCCTAAACAAGAAAGAAAAATATGCTTGGATTCACATCTGAAAGTTTTCATATCTATAAAAGTATGGGAGGGTTTTTTTGTTTGCTTTAAGATCTACATATTTCTTTTGGTTTTGTATGAAAATAAACTCATCTGAAAAAAAAGAAAGAATGATCAGTTAAGCTAATGACTTGGGTGAATATCAGCACTTGAAGGAAACAACCGGATGGAAAAGAAACTTTTTTATTTCGTAACTCTGTGTGCATGTGTATATTTTTAAGGCAACTCAACTAACAAAATATTGTCTTTACTAGGGGAAACTTCTAGAACAAAAACTGAATGTTGTCTGGAGCATACACAATACTGACCTGTATAAAAGAAGGACTTAAAGTCTGCATATGTGGGAGAAGATTTTTGACATGTTTAAAAATTTAAAAAATCTGTTCCATTATAATCCTGAAAAGTAATTCTTCTCTTTCCTCTCTCTGTCTTTACAAGAGAATTCAAATCACTTCTGACAGCTATTTTCCTTCTTTGGTCTGAATTACCATGTGTTAACTGCACGTCATTCATTCCCTGCTTGGCAGCAAATGTCTATTGCAGACAGTGCTTCCTTCTTCTCCCAGTTCTTTTAAAATTATATTAATTGGCAGAACGCCTCTAATAAATTATAAAATTCTAATATGTCCTATTTCTAGGTGATAGGATAGTTCCTGTATCATTTTTGAATCAGTGTAAAAGAAAATGTCATTAATTTGCACATTATGAATCTTTTTTTCCTCTTATTGTTTCATAAGTGATTCTTCTGCTTTTTGAAAATAATTACGTAGCTCATGAATGGTTAAATGAGCAGTTAAACACTATCGGTTCTTCCTCTGACGGAAAGCGACCCTAACGTATTTTCCATCTTTGAAGTATTTTCCCAGAGTCCCTTCGGTGGCTGATGGCTACACAGCAGTTTGAGGCATCCAAGGAACTGATCCTTCAGTTCACGCACAAGAACAGGATGAACACGGAAAGCGACATCAAAGGAGTGGTGCCCGGTGAGTAGGACAGATGGACAACTACAAATCCCTCCACTCGGATAAAGTTGCTCGCTCTCCTCTAAAGGCTGCACGTGGCGTGGCTGCCTAGAATTAAATAATCTATCTGCTGCCTGTAAAATCATCCCGTTTGTTCATTCATTAATTCATTTTGCTGTTGTCGAAAAACCATTCCAAACTCTAGCACTATGTTTAAAATTACTCGGCCTGTTGAACAGTCCTAGTAATGCAGTGCCATATGCCTTTAGAGACATCTCTTGAAGAATTTTGCCGTGGCTACAGAGTGCACCTTCAGCCCTGCGTGCCTCTGGAAACTGTGTTTTAAGGAAGCTGCTAGCTGGCATCCTGCCCATCATGCAACACTTTTTTGTTGGTTTGGAGAGGCAGCAGCACTCGAACCCCAAATTCTGAAGTGCCAGCCCCGTGGCAGACCTAAACCACATTACAGTTTCTCTTTAAAACCTTGCTTCAAGAGCCGTTTTGCTTTCCTTTCCTGCATCATCTGAGTGATACTGCTCTGGGGGCGGGGGGGCTGCAAGCAGTAGCAATAGGGTACAATTTTTGGTTGAGAGTCTAAATTATCGGTTCCTTGGTTTACTGATGCTTTTAGAAAGAGCTGACTCCTCTTGTCACTGGGATTATCACTGAAATAGCTGTGCTCCTGTCTCCCAGGGTGTTTTGAAGAAGAGACTCTGTGTGTGTGTATGCGTCTCTAATTACAACAAAGGCAAAGAGTTTCTCGATCTTCATCTCACCGGTGCACCTGTCAGATTTGGTTCAGGCTCCCCTCTTCCTTCTCACAGGCCTGACGGTGCCCATAAACACCCGTTTTACACTGTCACTTGCAATCTGTATCAGACTACCCAYTAGTCAGAGAACAGTGGAAACGTTTCTTTCCCCCCTCCGTTTTTSAAACCGTATCTACCCTGACCCCAGGGGCTGCAGGGAGACCTCAGCCAGCAGCTCTGCCCRCGGGTAGGGGTGATGCTTCCTGCGCTTGGCCCATACTCACTGCCCAAGGTCTCTGGGGTAACTGTAGCTTCGGTCAGTCAGTGCTAAAGGCATCGGTCAGCGCTGGAACAGACTTCATCCAGAACAGAAAAATGTCACCGTTAACATCAGTGCCTAACGAATGAAGCAGTCTTCATTAGTGATGTGCTTAAAAAATCAGGGGGAAAAAAGTCCACTCTGGGTCTGTGCTTAGTCTTGGTTTTAATACCCAAGTCACTGCTGTGATTTCTGGTGCAGTTGGCAGACTTGTGTTAGTTAGCTTGTTTGCACATGAATTGGGTCTCTGGGGTTACAGCACTGCACACAACATGGSTTTGCAATGTAAATTACATTTCTCTGGTAAAGTTCTGAAAAGCTCAGGGGTATGTGAGCAGCCATTAACCTGGTGAACTCCATCCCCCCCACCTCCTTTTTGCAGATCTTCCCCAGAATAAATGATGGATCTTGTAGAAAACTTATCTCTGAGGCAATGAAATGTCTTGGAGTTTCCCTACCAACTCTAAATTTGGCTTTTCTCAGCTAGTCAGCTTCTTGAATTTGCAGATGAAATAAAATGTATTTTAGGGGGAAAAAAAATAGATCACCTGGGTTTCCTTTAAGGARAATGATAAAGATGCAACTGTGTGCTAGAGGGATTTATTTAAGCCATGTGTAATGATATTGTCCATGGAGGAGTGCTAAGTATCAAAACGGTTTTATGACTATTATTCGTGACTGATTACTTTTTCCAGCAGTTTCATGGTAGGGGCGCACTCCTGTTTAAGGAGGGACTCCCTTTCATGTGGAAAACAGAGCGTTATTACACATCTTGATGCTATGGGTTCCCTGCCTGCAAATACATTTAGATATAGCAGCAGTACATTACCCTTTGCAAACTTTATGTGATACAGAACATGGTCATGTCTGCCTCCTTGCTGATGTTGGATTTGTTGGGGGGGTTGTATTTTTTTTTTTTTTTCATTTCTTCCCTTGCTTTCTCTCTTTAAACTCTCTCTGCAGCCCCATATATTAAGGCTTTCTTGACCCAGCTCTGGAGGGATGCTGCATTACTGTAGGGAGAGTAAGAGAGGAGCAGTATCAAACAGATGAAATGAGCTTAACTAAAAATTTTGGAAGGAAGGATCTTCCCTCTCATTCTGGGAGCATGGGAGTGTTGATGGTCTGAGTGAGGACAGGAGAAAAGTAGAAATCCCAAAYGAAGAATGTGATCAAACTGCAGGCCATGTGTCTCCCAGTGGGTCCGTAAGCAGAAGAAAGCATTTCTCTGCTTTTGAGTGTTACAATCACATACCCATAGTTGCTGTAGCAGGGAATGGGTAAAAAGCTCGTACTTGCCTGGGAGAAAGGATGCCATTGAGCCTGATGCAGATATCATCCCTTATTTCCCCTTGACTCCATTGTTGAGCTTTCCTATCTGTGTGGAGGGTTTTTTGTTTGTGATTTGTTTTACTCTTTGTTTTCCRTCTGAAAGGGCTGGAAACTGTTTTGCTCTAGTTAGGGGCCGTTGTGTTGCTGGTTATTCTTCTTCTCTGCATTGTCGTAACAGCCTCCTGTGATTGAATTATTCCCAATACATTCAAATGATAAACTGCTCACTTGCAGTCCCTTCCAGCCRGAAACCCCACTGTAATTTTACTCATACGCACCAGTCAAATTAGTGTATCCTATATAACAGATCATTACMGGAGTTACAGTAGTTTCATGTGTACCCATTTTGGCAGCTGATACAAGTTCCGTAATAAAAAGAAGTAGCATTCAAGTGGGTGAAGTACTTCTGGGATGGAAGAAAATGCAATTTTGAATTGCTGTCCAAGCAATGAACAGGCTTGTTTTCCTTTCTGAAGAATCATACCGTTCCCATTGCCTGCTAAAAGCTTTTACTGGTCCATTTGGTTATGTTGCCCATAATGGAAAGTGCCACTAACCTTCTGTAAGGCCTGTTTGCTCCATAGGGAGGTGACTCACATGTTGGGTGGGAAAAAAAAGGAAGCAAAATTTATCTGCTGTTTTTGAATCAATGCAATGGGGGGAGAGTGGTTTGCCAGTGCTCTTCTGGGACATGTCTCTAAAGAGAACAACTAAATGTCTGGACAGTGGTCCAGCTGCAGTTGAAAGGTCCAGCAGCTGCGGTAACGACCCATGTCTGGAGAAAATCAGCATGGGCAGCTGATGGGCAATGCTCAGCCAGCAAGATAGTACGGGAGTGCGCTTGCGTTGTAAACAAATTAAAGTGAGACAAGGGATGTTGATAAGAGTCCAGAGTGTTGTAAATTAATATTGCCCTTATCTTCGGTAGCCTGCCCCAGGGGTGTAACGTAGTAATGTTGTTGGTTGCAAAACACAAGGAGAGCTGCTTCCTCACCACCTTTAAGTGGCTTTATTTTTGAGTGATTGGTACACCTTGTGATTTTTGGCAGGAATAATTTGCCTTTGTAAAGAGATTTTTAGTTTTATGTGGTCGTATTTTCTTCTTTAATGCTTAAGAAATCTAGGTGTGCTAATTAGACCTGGTTAAATCATCCCTAATGCTTTGAGYGTCAAAAATTCACCAGTTGGCTCAACACTTTGCCCTCTTTTAGAAATAAAAGTTTAAATTCATTTTTGCATTAAGGGAATGATTTTTATCAGACTGCATATTGAAACATCATTTGTAAAACAGACTTGGTGATTTTGTTGACAAACATTTCAAAACATTATCCAAAAAAGTCAGCTTCAATCATGAGCAAATGAAATATTTTGATAATATTAATTCAGTACAGGTTTTTCACTGCCAGTTTCTCCAAAAACTTCCCCATCTCTTCCCYGTTCCCCTGTGGAACAAGAAACAAACATACATTTCAGTGCAGCTGCAGGACAGTCATTTTGACCTGAGAGAAATAAATACTAAGAAAGCACGGAGATCTGTTTAAAGAACAGGAGAAAAGGGTATTTAGGGGAATTGGAAATCCCAAAGCGCCAACTGTCCTTATAACTTTTAAAGGCGTGTTGTACATTAGATGGCTTTCGTTGTTTTGGTAGGATGCATGTTTTTAATTCACGTGGGGCAAAGGGTCTGTCGGCTGGAACGGATCGACTGCTGCCAGCTGACCTGGGCTGCACCAGCACCCAGCGCTGCCGGTGTGCCTGCGGGTGCTGGGAAATGCACCGCTTGAGAAGCCCTATCAGCAGTTACCTGAGCGTCAGGATTGATGCTTCCACGGAAACCCACCCGTGTGCGGTTGTCCTTCTCTTCGCCCGTGGTGGGAAACATTTAAGGTGTTCCTTAACGGAAAAATAACTGCTTGACCAGGCTGAATAACAAAGCCCCTTTTTTCATCATCTCTAGATGAAAACCGTAGTGCTCCTGTGGACAGACAGGTTATAGCTGGTCCTTTCCAAGGCTCCTTTCTAAGCTTAGAGAAATAATATTGATGTAATTACAAAAGTGGCCAGCAAAGATCAAGCGCCCGAACAGACACAAAGACTTTAGCGTGCAGGGCACGTTGTGGAGAGGAAGAAGGGGGTGCAGTGGTGACAAGTACTCTGTGTGTGTGTGKATTGCAGTTAGGAAAAGCTGTGGTTTTCAGGGGCTTTCCTTATAATGAAGAAAGAAAAAAAATGTCATTCACCTTTCTTGCTACTGATTAACACCCTGCCATGACTTTTCTTTTACACATAYGCTAGTTTGCTGTTTTATTTTGCTATATATATTTTTTTTCCTAAGCATGAGGCTTGGATCTATGTACTTGCATGCTTTTTTTTCACTGGGTAAATAGCAGAGGGAAGGGTGAAAAAGCCTTATGTCTGAAAGTGACCCTCTTTCTCTAATAAAAGGGATTAACTCTCCCTACAAAGCTTTACTCATATCCTTAGACTATCACACCTAATACTACTTTAAARCTTGTGGTAGACGAAGAGCCAGGCTTATTAGCCAGAGAAAGAAAGCAAGTTCCCTGTCCCCACAATACAGGTAACTTCTTGTGATGCTACTACGTACAAACCTGCCAGATGTGTTTCTTTACTAGATCCTGTTTCTTGGTTGTTTAATGGTGCCAAACTTAAATACCCCATGCAAGTCACAGGGGGGATCAGGTAAATGTGGGAAATTTAGTTAAAACAGTTCAAGGTGCTACTTAAAGGCAGACTTTAAGCCTTACAAAGGACTGTGTGTCAGCCACAGAGATTTCCATCTCCCACAAAACCAGCCAGTGATTTCTGTTGCCCTCTTGTATGTTAAATCAGCTTTCAGGAGGGGCTGGGTTTCTCCTGGTGGTCTCCTGTTGTCCAAGAGCAGGGACTGATGGAGTTTGTGCAACTCTTCCAGGACATGCAGTACATGATAAATAGCAAGTAACAAGAGYAAAACTAATCAGTGTAAGTCCTCTTCTGTTGGCTGGGTCTAAGGGAACAGACCAGGAGAGCCCATGCGCACCCTGACTGTATCCCTGGTGAGGGCGGTAGTGACCTCTGACAGCGGCAGGGTTTGGAGGGGACAGGGGAAAAAGGGAGCGATCTACTGAGGATGTGCCTTTTGATGCCACTGGGAAAAGCCAAATATGCCTTTTTTTTAAATTTAAAAAAAAAAAAGGAGGGGCGGGGGGCAGCCTCTGTTGAAGCTTGAATGACTCTTTCTCACCAGTTGAGTCCTCTGCAGACTCTGGCTGGCTGCGCTCCAGCCCGTGGCAGCTGCCCTGTGCCCGGTTGGCACAGTGGCTCTTTGTCCGCAGTGCTACCTTTCCTCCCGGTGGAGCCGGCTTTACAGGGCAGGGACCACGGGCGGGGGGCTGGCAGCAAGCCCTGGCCCTGCCGGTGCTCCCCCGGGCACCAAGAGGGGAGAGGACGGGTGAGTCTGGATGCAGATGTGAGGGGTTAGGAGAGGAGACCTCGGGAACCAAGCGGAGACAGAGAGCAGTAAGAAGGACCGGTGGACAGAGAAGAGAGGAAATAGGAGAGTGAAGAGAGTTGTGGGAGCAAAGAATAAAGATAGTTGGAGGGAACTTAGAGGGGCAAAGGCAACAAGGGACTGGGGGGAATTAATGGCAGTAGAGGAAGAGGGGAGATAGAACATGGAGACCAAAGGAGCTGCGATCATTTGCTTCCCCCTCCCTCCAGAACAAGCTGTTGAGTCCAAGGATTCAGTCTCAGCACTCTTCTCTTGTGAAATCCACTCCTAAAATGTGTGTCTCACCCCTCTGTACTGCACAACACACCTGCTCTGCCTGCTGAGGTTTCCTCCATAGCTCTGGCAGTAGATAGCAGCAATGCATGTGTAGATATCTGAAACTTCCTGATGGCCCAGATGCGGCTCCACACAATGACATTTGAGGTATTCTTTGTGTTGTGTTTGCGGGTTTTTTTAATGTTGGTAATGTTAGTGGAATGTAAATGTTGACAAGTCGCGCTCTGGGAAATGCAAGAAGTCAGGTTGCCTGGGCAACCCTTGCTTGGCCTCCTGGCATGAAGGCATGATAAGACAGCCTTTAATAACATGATTACGACCTATTTTTTCCACAGGGCATAGGATGGACGAATCAGTGCATAGGATGGACGATGCTGTGGGAATGAAGCTGTTGTCTGTTCCTCATTTGTTGCAGAATATGGAAGGTGTGTAGTGAATGAGGCAGAGGGTTGCAGAAGGAAGGAGGACAGTCTTGGGGAAATGAAGCTGAATGCCTCCTGAAGAGCTGTACTTGTTACCTGTGTCTGCCAGGGATGTCCTTGTACAATGATGGAAATTTCCCTCGAATCAGGCTCTTCCAGTGCTGTCTCAGAAACTAATCACAGTTTCTTCAGTGTCTGTCTCTAGCATGTAATTCTGGGGCTTGATTTTCAGAAAGCTGGAGCATTTATATCGGCACATACAAGGGAGCATTGCTGCATGATTTTTCTCATTCTGGACACAATTCCTCTGTATTTTATCTCCTTGCTGGCAAAACAGGAATAATCTTTGTCCTTACTCTTACAAGAAGGTGGAGGAGATGATCTTTTATTCAGAAGTACATGAATATTCTGACAGCACTGTAGGAATGTCTCTGAGGAAACCTATGATTTTGTATTCACTGGGAGGTTTGGATAATAAGGCTGAGGGGGCACATGTTGAATGGGAAAGGTAGAGACATCATTAACAGCTGCCCATTTGCTGACTGCAGTGAGCATTCTGGGGGAAAAACTAATGTGTGATCATCTAATTAAGTGCTGTATCATAATGCATATGAGCAATTGAAGATTCCAATTGAAGATTCCGATTATGTCTGGCTTTTCCTATCTTTTTTTGAATTTAATTAGAAATACAGGATTGAGACAAATTATTGCAATCAGTCCTTTGCTATTATAGTCATTGAGTTACACAGTTGCTCTCACGAAATGAGCTTCATTTTAAATGCTGTTAGTATTTATGTCCCGTGCTTTGGTTGGAAGGCCATTCCAGAATCCAAATTGCTCTTGTAGTAGGGTACATTTTAGCATTCAGTTCAAATACACTATAGCTGTCCAGGTTCTTTGTCTTTTTTCCCTTCCCATTTGCTCCTGTCTGTGACTGTCTTTGTCTTAAATCTCTTTTTCTCTTTTCCCATGCCGTGTGAGCAGACAGCAGCCCCGTTCCTTTGCTGAGCTGAAGTTCTCCTCTATCTCCTCTCCTTTTATAAATAGGCTTGCCAAGGCTTTAGTTTCTCAAATATTGATGACCAGAATTGTAAAAGAGCACCAGTATTTCATTGTCTGAACTGCACATACCTCATGGACGCAACAGACTGGTGCCTTATAGTCACTTGTGATCAAGTAGTATATAACCAAGTCCAACACAGTATTATCTTCCAGCAGAAGCATTTCCCATTAGTCCCTGAGTTTCTTACCTTGTATTTTGCATTTTTTACTTGCTTTGCTACACACGGTTTCAAGCTCACCCAGTTCCCTCTGATGTCCCATTTCTGTGCTGTACTGCTGGCAGTGCCTCACTTTGTCAACAGCAGACTTCATTGGCACATTCCTAATGTTTGTGCCAAGCTCCCTAGTGAGGTTATTAAACTAGATTTCTTTTTTTTTGAGAATAAGATGAGTTACCCCACCACTAAACTCCTGCCATCCGCTTATGATTTCCATTTTTCTACCCCTTATTGCTGTCTGCCCATCAATCAGCTCCTTACCCACCTCGTAATTTCTGTATGTGATCGATAGCCTTCAATATTCCTTTACTATTAGGCTTTTCAAAAATGCAATGTATCAGGCTGCTAGTCCTCCATGATTAAACAAAAAATAAATAAATGAGCACAAAGGGAGTTCATGGAGACAGAAATCCTGGAAGGTATAAATAACCCTGTGTACCAGTAACTCAGTGTGGCTGTGAGTAGGTTGCTTCAGCTCTGCATTTTGGACCGATCTACCTCCTGCTGCAGAGCTGTCGTGCTCCAGGGATTGACTGAGCCTCTGTGCTGGGCTTTCATAGCTCTTTTCATGTTCAAAGAGCTACTTGACAGTATCGTTTAGCAGCCAGAAAAATCCAGCAGAAGTCCATCACCACAGGACACTTGTCATTTTGGACATCCTTTTTCGGCAGCTTGATTTGAGCTTTGTCTATTTTGTCTTTGCCAAGTGATGCAGAGGTGGGTGGCTTCATTTGAAGGCTTTAAAGATACTTTCTGATTTTGAAAGCCATGCTCCTGAAACGCAGAGGATCCCACGAGAATTTAGCAGCACTGGGAGCTGGAAGCTGGTAGGGTTCCCCTCCCCATGAGACTTTTAAAGTCTCCCAATGAATAGTTTTAATTTCCACTGAGATATAAAGAGCTTGTTGACAGTTTTCCTGCCGAGTCCCTGAATAGGAAGCCTAGAGTGTGTGTGGGCTCCAGAGTATGGGAAAACTCATAATGGGCCTCTGAGTAAATGGATAAAAATATTTTTTATTTTCCACACTCGCCCTTCTGGTAAATCAGTCAGAACTGAAACATTTAAAGCAAATCCCTTCTGAACTGGTGCCTTGAATGCAAAATCAAAGAATAGATTGGGGGTAGGGGGAGTTTTCCTGGTCTTATTCCAGTAACTGAAAGCGCAATAGTTTGCTTCCACGAGGTTTTAATAGGCATTGGCTTGACTTCTCTTTTAAGATCTTAAGGTTGACCTACGAAGTCCAGGCAGCCTAAGAGCTGCCGCTCTCCTGATGCCCGCCACAGTCAGAGCAGGTCCTTTCATGCAAAGCAGGCTACCTCCAAAACCAGCAGGCCACTTAAATGAGAGCCAGTTCTGTAGGTGATGACTTTTTTGCAAGTCATRTAGCTTATTTGTTGCTCTCTGAATGATATTTTGATTATTGTAAATGATTGATTTTGGGGTGGTGGGGTTTTTCTTGGAGAACATCTGACAGATATATATAGAAATAAAGGATAGAGAAAGTAATCAGAAAGATAGATGGTGTTTGAGATTCAGGGAGAGTCATTCATCTGAAGAAGGTGACTTAGATTTGGAGTTTTAACACATCATAGAGGGATGGAGCAGTAAATAGCTGGTAGAGCCAGAAGGTTTTCAGTAAAGTCAAGTGCTGTTTGCGTTCTTTGATGTAAAGTTTGAGGCCAGTTTCTTTTTTTTCTTTTCTTTCTTTATTTTTTTTGTTTTTATTTTCTTCTTTTTTT
>JASVER010000026.1:2334116-2376927 GCA_030449065.1 Oceanodroma leucorhoa | reverse complement strand
TTTTCTTTAATCTTTGTAATGCAACTGCATCTGGAATCTCTTTTGGGACATTTTCGTATAATGATGCTGTGTATCCATGGAGTATAACCCCCATCAGAGCAGAAGCAAGGATCTACTGAAGGGAGACTTCTGCATGAGGCAGGGTAGAGAAGGGGTGAAATCCCCCTCGTGTGGGACCCTCGCTGCAGCTGAAGCAGAAGATGTGTTTGCCAGTTCACATAACCCACAGGCTGTTCATTACGTGAGGGCAGAACAGCAGTTCAGTGAAAAGCAGTATTGGGAATTAGTTTGGAAGGACTGATTTATAAGAAAGGTTAAAAAGGGGCCTGAGTGCACAAGAGAAGGATGTGTGACAATAAATAAAGAACATGCGRATTGTAGCAACCCCTAATGCAGGAACAAAGCAGGAGTGGAGGGCAAAACAATGTTTGGCTCCGCAGAGAAGTGTAACCAAGTTAAGTGTTGCTTCTCTTAATTTTATTAAGTTGTGGCTCAATAAAAGACATATTGACAATAAAATCTACTTTCCCTTCCCAMAGAAAAAAGTAAAAATTACTTTGAGAAACAAACAAACAAACAAAAATATTAAGAAAATCCAAAGAATATGGCATCAGGGACTATCTTCTGCTGACAGAGGAGAGGTTTTACTTTGACAGGCCAGAACTGGTCATTCTTAGACAGTTTGAGAGTGAACCCTTATGTCCACATGAAATCTGTGCAATGTGTGTTATTTGGGTGGTGATTTTCATGGTTGCCTTTCAGCTGAAATAGTAAACAGTCATCAACAGCTTTTCAAAACCTTGTGCTGCTTCTAGTGCTTGCTTTGACTTTTCCACTGTAGAAGGTTTGGCTTGGGCTCARTTATAGGCTTTATAACTATGTTTTATCTAACTGCTTCAGTTGTTCTGAATTATTTCATTCCCACTTACTCCTTTCCAGAATATTGCTACAAAAATCATTTTGACCTTGCACTTTAAGATTAGGTACCAACTTTTTTTATTGCTTATTTTTTTAATATAGCCCTGATCCATTGCTGAGCCTGCTGAGTGCTCCTGTAGTACAAATACTAATTTGAGCAATTTCCTTTTTTGCTCCACCTCTGTTTTTATGCTTTTGTGAGCTTCATGCTGCGTAGATTCTGGGGAGAAATGGATATTATCRGGTAGTAAGGAAAGTAGTACAGCAATATTCTACTGAAGTACAATCATTAATGTAAAATACCCTTTGCTGCTTTTCTCAGAAGCATTCCCTGGAGTTACTGTAGATTAGAAGACCAGGATTGACCTGTGAGCAGTGAATAGCTCAACTATTTGCATATAAATAGTGTTTCTTTGATTTATTATTTTTATGACACAATTTTCAAATAACAGCAGACAAATGTGTCTTTTGTTTTGTTTGTAAATTGGGGTGATTCATGTCATTTTTTTCCCCCCACGGCTTGCTTTTATTTTTCCCTGTCTTGCATCTCTTAAAGAGATTGCTATTCAGTGTAGTAAGGCAGAGGTCGGGGCAGGCCAGTGCGGACGACTGAGGACACGCGGGCTAATTGTGTATGCATGAAGGGAACGGATGGGCGGTCCAGAACAGGACCACGCTGCCGCCTTTAAATGCAGTCRGTCTAGAAGGCAGCAGTACAAGCCTTTGCCCTAAAACCCAGTCCTAGTCTGTACTCTTGGAGTGCATAATTTTTGTGATGCTTCTTTATAGCTGCAGCTTCTTCTGTTTTTACCGGACTTTACATCCTTGCAGCTGTCTCACTGATCCAGTAGCTTGGAAACAGTAGTTCTGTTGGCATGCTTAGGTAGGTGTTCAAGCTCTAAGCTAATATTATTTGGGAAGTAAGCAGTGCCCTTCACTACTGTCCCGTGCCAACAAGAATATCAGGTGCAATATTTGTTACTATAGCGTTGCAAGGAAAAGTTAGCTTGCAGCTGCCCAGCACTTTAAGGACGTGGTGAGACTTTAGTTCTGAAACGCAAAGACATCAGAGCTGATGATGCCCAAGGACTTTTCTTCAAGGAAACGTCTTCTGACRTCCATCAGAACAATTTTAAATATTTGAAGGGAGGGAGAGGATGAGCTGATATAGTGTCCTAACCACTTCTTTCTGAAACCTGGATTTGAACAAACCTCAAAAGATTCCCACAAAAAATGAGTCTGAGCTCCAGTCCTTTCCATGGCTTTTCAGGTGTGCATTGCAAAAAGGCAGCAGGTCTTGTAACTGCACAAGCACAGTCCTGCCTTTGGGGGTTTAAAAATTAACAGAATCCTGAAGTTCTCCAGGAAWTTTTATATCATGCTTGCTGGGATCAAGCTGCATGCTGCCCCCATTTTACATACATGTTTTAAACTGGGAGGAGGTTTGGGGTGTGAAAGAGTTCTTGGGCAGTTCTTCAGCCCCAAGAAGGTTAAGGGAAGCCTGGAAGAAAAGGAGGAACCTGAGGTGGACTTTAGGCAAGTTGTTCAGCGTTTTTATAGCTCCTGCTAGTGTAATGGATAGTGTCTTGCTCTCCAGAACATCCYTCAGAATATCTGTAGTTCACAAGCAAAGCTTCTCCTTTTCATTCTCCCGAGTGAAAGAATGATTTTGATTTGGTTTGTTTCAGAGCTGGAAAAGGAGATCAGCAGGAGACCGAAGAAAGTCTGCATTGTTAAAGTGGTGGGAACAAGGAACCTGTGGAAAAACATCGTAGTATTGTGTGTGAACTCGTAAGTCCGATTTCCTTCTGTTTGAATAGCTGTGTGGTAGGTGAACTGGAAGCAATAATGGGAAATGATGGGAGAGCTCCTTTGTTTCTTAGTGTGGGACCCTTAACTACTGTCTCTGATAAATGATCCTGGAAAAACACCAGCTATTGTAGGGAATTATTTTTTATGGCAAACGTGGAGGAACTCACTGGCTGTTTCAGGCAGCAGCACCACGTGTCTTCTCAGGTGTCGTGCTGCAAGTGCATTGCTATCGCCAGTGGTCTCRCACGGCCACATGCTGGTACATGCTCACGCATGCAGACATCTGCTGCTGGCATCCTGGGTGGGATTTTTGAAATCATTAATGCCACAGGAGCACAAGTTCAAGGTGTTTATATCTGATATAGCTGTATTGTGAGGAAGATGTTCCTTGCCAGTAAATACAAGCCTACTCCCTTGTATAAAAGCTGTCCTTGATAGGTCTTCAAAAGCAGATTACAAAGTTCTTCATCACTCCCAAATCATGTACAGGGCACGCAGGKAGAACGTGCAGTCTCGCACAGAGCAATGTGATGCCTGTGTCCTAAGGCTTCACCTTGGACATGCTTACATGGCCAAAACCAGGCATCTGCCTGAGGGTTTTGCAGGTTACAGGCTCTGAGACCTTCTGTCCGGAACTGAGCACCTTGTAAAGAGGAAATAGGCGGGCTGCAAATTTAACCTCTAACCAAACCCAACTTCTAGGAGGGCAGCAGCAGTGGATTTTCTAATTTTTTGATCTTATAAAATGCCCATTTGAATTACTTTTGTGATTTTTTTCAAATGRGAGATGGGGAGAAAACTGGAAATCCCCCATCCTCTGCTCTGTTTAGAAGTACGTACCTCTCTTGCGGCTTTTTCTTCATCACTTCAGGGTCCTACTCTGCATCCTTCACTCCTGTTATCAGGCTCATGGATGAGCCATAACCCAGAGAGGACAGCCCCTGTGCTGGGCAGAGAGTCGSCCAGAGGCGTACAGACTTCAGGGGTCGGTCTCCAGCATTACGGGGATTGCAGAACCAACTCTGGTTTTATGGTTTTTGTGTCTCTCCCACCTACCAGAGGGTGACTCCCTCTGTTCTGAAACAGCGTTTTCCTCTGAGGCTGAGACGGTAGATTTAATAGCCAGTGTTAACTGTATTTGTGAAAAATGTTTATGTGGGGAATTCTCCCCTTCTCCCTCACCCTTTTTAATTACGCACATTTGGAAATTCCCTAAACCAAAACTAGCCAGCCCAAAGAATAACTTCTGGCAATAGCACACAGAGGCTGTTTGCCATCCAAGTAGAGCGTGAAGCAGATGTGTGTTTGAGGAAATAGCTTTCATGTTTGTTTTTAGGGGGTGGGGAAAAAAACCTTATTTAATTCTAATTCTGTTATTCCTGTTAGATGGAGCTGTGCTAAATTTTAGTGGTGTGCAAGATGGAGAAGGAACCTTTTGCAGGGAATGATATGATCTCCCCTTTATCAAGGGAGATAAATGTATTTAGTTTTAAAAGCAACTGTTCTGAGCTGCTCAGCAAGTTAAGATAATAGAGTAATTCCTGGGGAAGCAGGCTGGAAAGCAAAGTCCAAATGATACATTAATTTAGTTTATAGGTCATGGCCTAAATAACAACTTCAGCAAGCATGCTTGCATGCACAGAAGAGAAAGAGAGAAGATACGCACTGGTTAACTCTGCCCTCTTATTAATATTGTTTTGCTGATTAATATTTCTCTTATGGGAGGAGTCAGTTATAATCTAGATATCCAAAGCAAATGACATTCTTGTGTAACAGCAAGTATTTGTGCTAGGCTTTTATCAGGAGGAAGGTGTTTGGTATTGGGTATATACTTTTGAACTATAGCATTGATTCACAAGATCACAAGAGAAATTCCTCGGGCCCTGGGCTGTCATGCACTCAGCGATTGCGTATTCCCCCAACTGTTTCTGTGCTTATATTAATATCCAGTTGACACTGACAGAGCTTCAAATTCCTGACCTTCAGGAGGATAGAGGTGTATCAGTGTTATGTACCTGCCATTCATTTTTTGGAGACCTGGATCTGTGCCTGCTGCTCTGTCAGGCACAATTAATTTGTGACATGAGGTTTGTCTGGTCTAAGTTCCAGTGACAGGAGGCCCTTCCCAGCAAGGGTATTTGTGCTACGATGGGGGCAGTTGGGAGCATTGACCTCCGGTAGCAGCTCTGCTGCAGTTTTGCACCACATCAAGGGTAATGCTGGGGCTTCTCGTCTGACTTCTGTACCTCCAGCCCCCTGCTTTTTTTCTTCATTTTCTTTTTCTTCGTTTTCTTTTTCTACTTTTTCTACTTTTTCTTTTCTGGAGAAAGAGGAGTGAAATGGAGTGGCAAGTTGTTGATCACTGGCATCATGAAGAAAGTTTTACAAGAAGGGGAGACACATTGCTATGAAGAGTGGTGTAAATGTGTAGATTGAATTAGGGCTTATTGTTTCATAATTGTAATAATCATTGCAGCATGTGTGACTTCAAATACTCATTTCTAAGGGGTTTTCGATTGTAACAGGCTAGCTTGGGAAGTGAGATGCAATCTTTAATACGACCAAATGCCACAGGCAGGCGGGTCTTCCTGGAAGACACATCTATATTGCGTGGTGTTTTGCTGTCCCAGCACACAGGCTGCTTCATCGCAGCAGCGCTGGCTCTGTGGCTGTCAGCAGATGCACTAGAAACAGAGAGATGTCCTTCTCGAGATAGGGCAGTTCTCAAATACACTGGGAAAACCAGTCATGCACTAGGAGTCCTTGTGAACTTACTTGTACCCTGATCATGCCATGAGCAACAGCTATATGAATAAAGCCAGTAGATTGCAAATGTCTGGTTGAATAGAGGTTTTTCTTTTGCTTCTTTTGATCATTGCTTATTTTTGCAGTAGCATCTAGAAGTCTGAGATGAGTCTTTTTGCACTAGGTGGTGTATTCCTGCAGYGGAAAAAATTCTTCCTGCATTAACATGTTCCTACATTGAATTACGTTGCAGTGCGTGGCTGCCTTCTCAGCAATCATCTCCTCTTGTCTTCTCCTGTTTCCTAGGCTGACTGGTTACGGCATACACCACTGTTTTGCGAAAAGCATGATGGGACACGAAGCGAAGATGGCGATTACCCACAACTTCTATGCGGACTACTACACCATGGCTGGGATTGCGCTGGCATCCTGCCTGGCCATGTGCCCGGTGGTCGGGTTTCTGGGGAGGAGAGGAGGACTCCTGCTTTTCATGATCCTTACAGCCCTGGCATCGCTTCTGCAGCTGGGCCTTCTCAACTGTAAGTTGGAGACAAGAGCCTTTCAGGACCACAGGAGTTTGACATGCAAATAAGGGACCAGTAAATATTAGCATTTCCTTTGCCGTTCTCAGATTTGACATGCCRTACACCTGCTTAGTTTAAGAAGCTGAATTTGAAGGATTCCCCAAACACTTGTTGTCTTAGGTTCATTAACAAAAGGCATTGTGTTCTGGATGAGTCCCCGTGGTGAAGCTCGTTGAGCGTTGGTGCTGCTTCTAGGGCTGTCACTTAAAATTGAAAAAACAAACAAAAAATGCTTTTASTTTTATTTCAGTGAAATAGCCTCTGGGGAAAGAGCTGGCTAGGGATTGGGAAGCGAAAACTTTCCCACTTGAGTCTGGTTCTTAAATGGCCTCTAAACCAAACAGAATTTAAAGCAGTAGGTGTATATCCTCTGCCTGCCCTGACCGTCTTGCTACGTGCAAGTAATATACAGGTAGCATGGAAATATGCAGCTGAAAGATACTACTTTTAACATGGTGTGTATGTATAGTCCATGGGAATGTATACACATGATTTTGTGAGGTGTGATGCAGCTTTTCAAATGGGCTGTTCCTGCCAAAAGCAAGAGTGTCCCACTTCYTCCTTTGCAGGTGATGACCTTTCTCTGGCCCTTTTGAGCTGCTTCAGCTATTAAAACTGCTACAGAAATATTCCCTTTCCTTTTTAAATTTTATTTTCTTGTCTTAATTTTCTATTGGTTGAGGACTTGATGGAAGTTGAACTTGATGGATCAGAGAGGTAGGTGTTGAAGCAGAGGGAAAGTGGGATGTGCTTTGCCACTCTCACAGTTGCCAACCATTAAACAGACCCCTGTCCCATGAAACCTCACCCCAAGGAAGGGGGAAGAGGGTTGAGACATGCTTTGGACAAACTGGATATGAGACGAACACCAGAACACTGGTTGTTGCTGTTTTTCATTTCTAAGTTTAGAAATAATTAAGGGCTTTAATGAGAAAGAGTTTTTTGCATTGAGGATGGAAAGATTTCACATTCCCGTATGCTGAAGGCAGCCCCGAACCAGCAAGAATTATCCGTATTTACAGACCGTGTTTCCTRAAAGCGTTTACTAAGTTAACCTTCAGCAAACACGCTATTTGTGGGAGCGTAGGAGGGAAACAGGGAACCTCTTTCATAACATGGAGGAAACTCCAAAATCGCGTGTGTTTGCTCCCAGCTTGGCACAGGTGTTTACATTCCCTTCRAGCATACGTTTGCCATGTCCAGCAGTCCCAGCTGAGAGTGGGAGAAGCCTCCTGGCCCCACCTCATCTCCAACCCATTGACAGACTGTGACCATTCACATGCAGATGCACGCTGTGCATGTGTGCGACCTCCCGAAACTCCACGTTCTTGTGGTGGGGTCCCTCAGGGTCTGTCTACGCTAGATTTGTCTAATTATTTTTTCTAAGGATGTCAGATGTTTGTTGAGGCTGTTGAGGTAATAAACATGCAATTGCTTAGTGGAGAGAAAGTGTGCCAGAGCCATTAGTCTGCTTCAGAGCCATGAAAATCGGGTTGCAGTTTTTCAACAACAAAAAAGGGGTGAAGGAGGTGGGGAGGAACACCCTGTAGGAATCATTAACCTTCTCCATAATGGGTTTAGGTGGTTTTGTGAGCAAAGTTGCTAAAACTAAGAGCAGCCRTGGGCTCTAGGTGCGTTCTGGTACATTGGCACCTAGACTTCTCTCAATGCCGTGCACCCGTCGGCCTTCCCCGCTCTGCCCTCGCCCCTTTCTTTGTGAGAAGAGGAGGGAAAGGCAGCCTTGAACTTCAGAGCAGCTCGTCTCCCCCCACTCTAGACCATTCCCCCTTCTTCCTCAGAAGAGCTAGACAGTGTTTGGAGAGAAGCAGTGACCCTGSTGATTATGAAATCTGTTACAGCCTCCTGCATGTTTTAGCTTAGCATAATTTGKGTGTAATTAGCAAACGAAATCAGAATTTGAGGAGGAGGGTGAGAGAGGGAGAGGGKTATTCTCCATCAGCAGCAAACCTGCAGCGGACCTTGACGCTTGCTGTGTTAGACCCTTCCTCCGGACCTCGGGGTGTCACCTGGGATGTCGCAGGAGCCTGGTGGGAGATCACCAGCAGAGCTGTGCCCAGCTCGTGCCGCTGCCCTTCCCCTTGCTGCCCAGTACTGCCGTGTGCTCCTTTGCGGTTAGGACACATGGCAGCTGGTGGCTAGCGTGACACACGGACCGCCAGCTCAGGCTTTTGGCGAGGAATAGGTCTCCCACCAGTGTGACGGTGCTGATGCCCAGAGTTTTGCTCTCTAACTAAAGCCTCTGTTGGCCATTCCCTCGGGGCTGCAGCACAAGGGCAGTTTCTCTTCTCCCCCTTCCTTAACGACAAAGAGGCCTTTGTGTTAATCCCAGTGGTAATTCTGGGGCTCTTAAAAATGCTTCACTGCTGTGTTTCTTATCACTGTCTCATTAGCATGCTGTCCTCCAGCTGAAAGGGGCCTGGAAGTGGCATGTCTTATCTGGTGGCCATGGGAAGATGTGCCAGTCGTGGCATGGGAAAGGGGAAGTATATGGGGGGCTAGGGTGGCATGTGGGATTTACCTTTTTTTTTTTCTTTTCCTTTGGATAAATAAATATGTAACAACAGTATGTTCTTGTTTTCTCCCCCTTTCTCTCTTGTTTTTATCTTACTCTTACTTCTGTGGTCTTGGATCCAGTGATCGGAAAATACAGTCAACTTCCAGACTCAGGTATGTTTTACAGACGAGTCTGCATCATGCAGGAAGCGCTCCTCCGGGAGCGGGTAGATCCAAAAGGCCGGGGCCAAAGCACCCAGAGCAGAGCTGCTACTGCAGAGGGGTGCAGGGGGAAAGCCCACTTCTACACAGTGCCTTGGGACCCCGCTTGTAGATGGGCCTGTTTGTTTATATGCAGTCTCTCGGTGTAGCATCCCCTCCACATAGTCTGACTTGTCTCTGCATGTCAAGAGAGGGTGCAGAGGTACCCAAGGTTTATCTTTAGATATGGGACAAGGCTTTCTCAGAAAGTCTCCTTCTCAGAAGCAACATTCCCAGTTCGGCCTTTTCCAGAAAGATCTGAGATGCCAAAGTCCCTTCTGATAAGGGGACTGAAGCACCTTAGAAAATACTTCCCCGGGCACCTAATCCCAGCCTGAAGTACTGTAATAGCAATGCAGTGACAGGCTACAGGGGAACAAAATTTACCCGTCTGTATTTGATTTAATGTAGTACCTGTCCTTGCCCAGCTTTTCCAAGGTCTGTTCTGCTGAGCAGTCATGCCTCCCTGCGGGGTCAGTGGCTCAGCCTCACCCGCTGTGCAAGAGTTGCCAGGGAGCCTCAGAGAACCGTAGTTTGCGAGGTGCTGCACTCACGTCCTTATCTGCTGGCAGTGTTTGCTTTCTCCCCCTTGGACTTGGGTGCATTGCAGAAAGGGCTTAGCCCTGGGCAGGCTGTAGCACGTTTCGGAAGTTGTAACCTAAGAGCTTCGGAATACCTTTTGCTTTCCTGAGAGCTGATATATTCAGCAAGAACAAAAGCAGGTGTTACTTTTTGTGGATCCAGCCCAGAAAGTGCACCTGCTTGGGACTGCACGCTGCTGAGCAGCCTTTTCTCTGGGCAGATCTTGGGACTTGGCTGGAGGAAGGTGGGGGGCATTGCCTGCAAAGCTCCAGTCCTTTCCCCAGTGCTCCTGTTAGGCACGATGTATTCCCCTCGTATGGCGCAATAGTCTCTGTGAACAACCTCCTCGCTGGCCAGGACAGACCACATGAGCTTGCACAACCCTGGATCAGATATCCCACCCCTGCTCCCAGAAGGTGGCAAGYGGGGATCAAGTGAGGGATGTATTGTCATCATGGCCGGGAGACAGTTTCCTTTAGGTTTGTTTAGATTTACTGGGTTTCTCCGTGTGCTTGGTAGACACTGCTTGCTCCCAGAAACCTTGCTGCTGTCCAGCTGTGAAATGATTGAGCAAACAGCCTTGCTGRACACGGTGACTTAGGGGAATGCTTCACCGTCCTTGCCATCGGCTTTTCTCGCCCAGAGTTGTCAGGCAAAGGCTGTCAAGCTGGGGGTTACAACAAAGTTTGCAGACTGATCACGTGCAGGGGCTTAGCACGGAGATGGGAGCACTTYTATTTCTTTCCCCTCTTGTCCTGTGAGCCTCTCCAGTGCCTAAGCCACCGAGCTGTACCAGATGTTTGGCAGCGTGATGAACACTGCCTGCCTCCGCTTGTCTGTCAGCCGTGGGAGGGAAGTGGCTGGTGCCTAGAAGACTGTCCAAAGATGTGTTTTTTCTTGGGTTTTACCTTTTTGTGGTGGCTGGGCATAAATAATTCGGAGATCGCTGCCATTTTTGGCATGACGTTATGATTTTTTTCACGTATGTTTGTGTCTCGAGTGCTTGGGGAATGGATTTTATAAATACTGGTTTTAAACTAGTATTAAAAAAAGACTCAAATTCTTGTCTAGGGAGAATGAGTAACATAAACCTGTTTTCTTGTTTTCTTCCTTGGAAGTTTGGCCTCATTCTCACTTTTTATGAACACACTTGTCTTGACAGGTATGAGTGACAGTGTCAAAGACAAATTCTCTACCGCGTTTTCCATCGTGGGCATGTTTTCTTCGCATGCTGTTGGAAGCCTCAGCGTGTTCTTCTGTGCTGAAATCACACCCACAGTAATCAGGTGAGACATTGGAGCCTCCCTCTTCAAAGGATGGGGATGAAATTATCCTCATTTAATTGATAACTGGCTGTGTAACTYAACACATTGTATGGGAGGGGAAATCCCCCATAATTGGAGACCTCGCAGCAATTTTTGGGCCGCTCTTTAATTTAATGTCGCTGCAGTCAGTCTGCCTAAGTAAATGCCTGCCTGCAGACCGAGAGGCTTTGTTTCCGATGGCTCCACCTTGTGTCCCATCGTGGTGATCATCAGCAGGCCAGGCATCGTATGAATTGCATTTGTTTGCAGTGCGGTACGGTCTCAAATACTTCGCTGAACCAGATCGTGCGGTTGAACCGTGTTATTGMTTCGCTTACCTTGCTGGATTTGTACAAGCAGTGACCATGTGAGTCTACGGCTTGACATTWAAAGAGGAATTCCACGAGTGTGCAGAGGAGGACATAGATGCAGGCAATCCCTGCCTCCGTAGGGCAGGTTAATCAGGCCAGCTGTAGGGGTGCTTCGGTGGAAAGGAGGTGTTGCAACATGCGGTGTTAAGTGCTTTTGGTCCRTATAGGTGCTCTGCAAGTCTGCCTCTCCTACAGCAGCACCAGYGTGAGTGGTCTGCCTTTATTGCAGATAAAGTCGTCTTTCTCTTTGCACCCAGATCTATCTTAGCAGAGGCTCAAAAGTTTTTCTAAAGAGGAGCGCTTTCATTCTGGGCAATAGTAGAAATCAGGCAGATGACCTTCACTGGAGAGTTTCCCATAAAATGTCTTTGCATAGTCAGGTTTTTGTACCATTTTATGTATTCACTGTTATCTTTCACAGCACAAAGGTTGTGCGTTTGTGTTCTGGATTATGCTTTCAGCAATGCCACAGCGATTCAGGAGTCCGCCCTGACTGCATTGAATTTCCCAAGAATGTAGGTCATATGGGTGGGAGGGAGAGAGGGTGGAGGGAAGAGGATACTCTTTTTTTTTTTTTCTTTTTTTTATCCAAATTATATGCCTTTTCAGTAGCTTTGCAAAAGTGTTATAGCAGAACTGTCAGCTGAGTAGCCAGAGTCTCCTTGATCCATGGCCTTTTCTTCCAAGCTATCTCACTTTGTTAATGTATTTTACAGATAACATTATTTCCACAGGGAAAGGCAGTGTGAGTGGTGAGGAGATTATACAGCAGCCCGAAACACTAACAGCTATTTACTTATATGTGTGTCAGTTACTTTGGTGTTTTTATGCCTCTTTAATTTTCTCCTTGTCTCTGTTTGAAAGACATATAGATAAGGAATTGGCCACGTCAACCAGAAGAGAATCTGCCAAGTAGGGTCAGATGCGCARTGTGAACTTAGCAAGCTTTTTTCCTTAAATCACTCACGTATTACAGGGAAGGGGACAAAATTCTGGCTGGGAGCCAAAATTCTGCTGGGTGACACCAGGCGAGTGACAATAGCTGGATAAGCCTCAGGGTCCCCGTTTATTAATAGGGATGATGACACTCTGCAGCGCTTTGCAGTCCTACCACCTTGAAGCTCTTGATAAGATCCACTCAGGGCTGTAATTAGGAGGTGGAGCTCAGGACGGCGCATAAACCTGTCAGGCAGAGGTGTGGTTAAGCTGCCTTGTGTCTTGTGTTTTGGTGGGATCTGGCTGCTCCCTCATAACCTGCTCTCCAAAATACTGCCTCAGATGCCCTTTAGTGTTTCAGACCATCTTAATATGCTTTTGGCTGAATCTCGAGGAACCTGAAGGGAAAGGGRAGGCAGAGAGAGCGCTGGGTCCATCTCTGGGGTTTCCCTGATCAAATMTTTTACCTGTAACCCCCCAGCCCTGAGGTAGGAAAACAGCACTGCCGTTATCGGGGTAGCAGTGGCATGGTGGAGAAGCCGTAGCGCCCGTCCAGCTCTACTGCTGTGGTGTTGAGATGAACGGTTACAGCAGTGCAGGAGGAGAACCGCCATCTTCATCGCTAAGAGCTGCCACTTGCTCCAGAAACACAAAGGTCCCACACTGTCATGTGGCACAGAGGGGTCCTTTGTACCCTTGCACCACACCCCGGTCTCCTGGCGCTAGGYAGGAGGGCTTCACCATGAGCTCCTGTTCTTCTACCAGGGGCTTCAGTAAGGAGCTCTTTCCAAATGCTGAATTTAAGCACTAAGCGGCGTGGATAATCCATCTCTAATAATCTTGATGGGAACACCACTGCAGTCTGCACGGCTACTAAACAGGCACAGGCTGAGGAAAGCATGGTGTGTGCTCTCCCCGTCCTCTGCTGCTCAGTTACTGCCAAGTGGAAGAGAGATCTGKTTTTTTGCGTCCTGCTTTTGCGCCCACCTGGCCAAAGAAATTAAGAGTGGRCAGCGGTGGCCAAATTAGGAGCTTTACCCATCAATAGCTGTCTCAAGCCAAATTTCCAGTRGGGTGCAGTGCTGTTTACTGGGACCTGAACCAGGCCTGGCTTTTCAAGGGTAGTGCCTTGCCCCATGAGGCCAAGGGCGTCCTGGTGTGTTACTGAAGCTCTGGCCTYGGACTGAGCGCACAACAGGGTTGCTTACTTATGGGAAAGGCAAGGAAAAAACGTGGAGGTTTTCAGGGACCGACTTCAAGAAGTGGCTGAGCTGACTGGACAAAGCCCTAAAAACCTGGTCTGAATTCAGTGTTGGCCCCGCTTTGTGCAGGAGGCTGGAGTAGGTGCTCCCCCAAAGTCTCCTCCAGCCTGAGTAGCTCTCTGGCTCTTTTGTACTCTGAGCCGTGCCACGTGTCAACCCGTTTGCTCAAGACAGACAAATGGCCATCTGAAGATAGGATTAACATTTCTCAGCTCCCCTGAGCAGTGCTGAGAAGGACAAGTCCCCTTTCTTAAGTTTAGCCTGGTTCGAGCAAAGAATATCAGCGAGGATGTTTTGCTGCTCTCTGAAAAAACACTGCGGTAGCGAGTGAGGAAATTCTCCTCCGTGAACAGGGAGGCCCTTTCTGAGGACAAAATTTTGGACCGAGGTCCCTTTGCGGTTTGCCCATGTCAGGACCGTAAGCCTCGGACAAACCATCCTGCCTCGCTGCCWCTGGGCGAGCAGGGCTCGGGGAAGCGGCTCTGATCACCCGTGGGGCCGAGCCGCGGGAAGGCCCCCCACGGCAGCTGCTGCCAGGCAGGGGTGCGAGGGGAGAAGCTGGGGCTCGCCGGGGGTGCCAGCAGCCCCTCGCACTCCCTCCCTTGGCTCCGGTCTGCACCCTGGGGCGCGTCTGAAGTACAGACGCTGGCCCCCTGCGTGGGAGACCTCGTACTGAGGAGGAGCAGTGCCCCAAAACACCCTGAACGTTTTTGGTTTCCACCTGCTGCCCCATGATGCCTGCAAAAAGAGTGTGAATTATGAGGGTGCTGCCTCTCTTGCCCTGTACCTGTTCTCCTGATGTGCATGTGAACAACAAAAAATTCCTGCTGACAGTATGGTCAGTTTTCCTTTTTTTTTTTTTTTTTTTTTTTTTTTTTCCCCATTTTCATGTTTGCAGTATAGTCAAACATGAAAAAAAATCTTCTAGGATGCATACCAAAATGTATTTTCAAGCCTTCTTCTGCCAGGTTTTGATGGCGCTGGATAAAGTAACGCCTGCTCTAGTTACTGACGTCATATGGAAAAACTTTTTATTTTCCCCTCCAAATCTGAAGCCGCTTGACCCGTAATGACAGAGCYGTCTTTGTTGTTGCCTTTTCCTGTTTCCTTTCAGCTTGCTTGATGTCCTTCTACAGTGGCTTTTAAAACTCAATTCAGGTCCTTCTCAGGGGCTGAGGTACAATTTAGCCGTAGCAAACACTGATGTAAATGAGCCGGGCTTTTGTTGCTCCGGAGCCAGCTTGGAGAGCGATTTGCCATGCGTTTGGGACTGGTTGTGTCRATTACTCATGTGAGTGTATTAATGAAGTTGCAGGGAGGCCAGTTGCACAATGGCCGCATTCAGCTGGGGTTCTAAATTGCCATCGGAAAGCTGGCAAGTTTTTAATAAGGGCTTTTGCAGTATTTGGGGAAATCACTGTTGTCTGTGAAAGATGCTCTGCTGAGCCTGGAGAATTAGAAGGTACATAGGTGAATTTTTGATCCAGTCGGTGTCCCAAGAGCATCTTTTGAAACCTGTGCTTGCTGCCCTTTAGCTGTCAAGCAAGCAGCAGTGGATTTTGGAAAGGATTGCGTGAAGATGACCTTTAACACGGTGGTTGGCTGAGTGAATTTGGCATTTGTAGATTTATAGTGCCGTGATTTCTAGTATGCTCAATAGTCAATGAAACTTTTTTCACAAGTAGTTGATGTAAAGCTCTTCATTTGCCTTCTGCAGTTGTCTTCTGTAAGGTCCGGTTATCGTTAATAATTACATCTCTGCCATTGGGCCGGGAACTGAAGCACCTGAGCCCGTCTGATCACCAGAGGGTTTGGGAATAGACAGCATCTCCCGGAGGAGCTGCAGGAAGCGTGCTGCCCGGGCGAGCTTGGTGGGAGAGTGAGGAGCAGGGTGCCAGCGATTAAGCTCGCAGGSAGACCTCCCTTTGCAGGCAGCAGGGTCTTTGGAAAATGAAGGACAAGCTGCCTGYCGTGGTTTAACCCCAGCCAGCAACTAAGCCCCACACAGCCGCTCGCTCGAATTGGAAGAGTAAAATTGAGAACACTTAKGGGTTGAGAYAAGAACAGTTTAATAATTTAAATAATAATAAGAATAAGCTGGAATGAAAAGGAAAATAACAAAAAGAGAGAGAAATAAAACCCAGGAAGGACAAGTGATGCAAATGAAAAACAATTGCTCACCACCAACCGACCGATGCCCAGCCTGTGCCCGGCCAGCAGCCCTGCCGGCCAGCTTTCCCCCAGTTTCTATACTGAGCATGGCGTCATATGATATGGAATATCCATTTGGGTCAGCTGTCCTGGCTGTGCCCCTTCCCAGCTTCTTGTGTACCTCCAGCCTTTGCAGTCGGTAGAGCATGGGAAGCTGAAAAGTCCTTGACTTACTGTAAGCACTACTTAGTAACAACTAAAACATCAGTGTGTTAYCAACGTTATTCTCATACTAAATCCAAAACACAGCGCTATACCAGCTACTAGGAAGAAAATTAACTCTACCCCAGCCGAAACCAGGACACTGCCGCTCTCAGAGATTTTGCCAAAACGCGTCACTTGAGGGTGACGCTCCGCTGGCCGGAGACCTCGGTCGTGCCGCAGCAGGAGGAGGGAAGGGTCTGCCCCAGAGAAACGCCTGCGGTGCCACTTCTGTGCGGGTCATCCCGCCGGGACAGGCCCCCGGCGTGCCAGCTGTGCCTCGAAATGAGGGGGCGTGCCAGGCCTGCCTGCTCCGGGACCTGGAGAGACGCTGATGAGCAAGACAAGGAATTGCAAGAGAGGTTGCTTGCATAGCTGAGCATCAGGAGAGAGCACTGAATTTGGCTTGCACAAGYGACTTCCATGCTTGTGACTGGAGGAAGATGAGGTTATTTTCAAGCTTTTTTTTTTTTTAAAGTTTTAATGTTTTTTCACTGTTTTTTGGTGTGCATGCATCTATGATCTCAATACRCAAGCACACTGCATTTAATAAATAAGCATTTCTACCATAAATAATATTTTATAAAGTTACCTATTTATAATTCAAGCATTTCACCAATGCTAACCTTTTCATAACCTTTCATGATACAAGAATACACAGGAAGAGCAAGAAAGAGTAAAGTGAGGGACCTACCTGAACTTGTACAGTGAGTTAAGAGGAGGTCTCAGAAATTAATGCCGAACTCTTGTTCCCCTATTCTGACCACTAGATATGGTTTGGGGKTTTTTTTTCTGAAAATTATGCATTTTATTACAACATTAGTGTGTTGAGAGGTTCCAGCCACAACGTGTTTTTATGGAGAAAATATTTCAGCACTCAGTGTTTGGTATAATGGATCGAGGCAGTGGCCTGTAAAGTCTAATCTCCTGCCTCCACTGCTGATTGATGCCAGATACTTTAGAGGCAGCCAAAATCGGCTTCTGCACCTACTGCGTCTTGGTGTGTCTCGTCTAAGCTGGAGAAGGCTGGCATGCTAAGCAAAATCTGGTTTTCCCTCACTGAATATGGGAATACTTGGAAATGGGAACACTTTAGAGGACTGTCTACACACTCACATGGTAAAGCTCCTCTTCTCCTTACGTGGGGGCAGTTATATGGGTGTGAAAAGGTACTTAAGCGAGTATAGTTATTTCCCCAGACGGAGGGAAATAGGCAGCAATGATCTACAACAGCAAAGCAACTCCCTACAGGAGTAACTGCGCCGTATGAAAGCTGTGAGCAAACCAAGTTTGCCTTTGAGATTTCGGATGCCTGGGTGCATGCCAGACAGGGGGTTAGCCTGGGGGACGCTGTGGGCTCCCCACCCCAGTGCCGTTGGGGCTGCGCTGGCAGGAGCGGGCTGCGGGGCCGGGCTCTCACCTCTGCTGTGTTTGCAGGGGAGGCGGGCTGGGGCTGGTCCTGGCCAGCGCGGGCTTCGGCCGCCTGACCGCCCCCATCATGGAGCTCCACAACCAGAAAGGCTACTTCCTCCACCACGTCATCTTCGCCTGCTGTACGCTCATCTGCATCATCTGCATCCTGCTGCTGCCGGAGAGCAAGAACCAGAACCTGCCCGAGAACATCCCGGACGGGGAACATTACACCCGGCAGCCCCTCCTGCCGCACAAGAAGGGGGAGCAGCCCCTGCTTCTGACAAACTCTGAACTCAAGGATTACTCCGGCCTCCACGACTCGGCAGCTGTGAGCGACGGGATCTCGGAGAACACCACTGCCAACGGGATGAAGTCAATGTAACCGGGTGGATTTTTTTTTTCCTTCTTTTTTTTGGTGGGGGTTTTTCTTTTTTCCTTGTCCTCTTCCGTTTCTATTTTATTTGATGCTGTTGTGCAGGAGGAGCAGCACTTTGGGCAAAGGTGTTTTGCACAGATTTTACAAACCAGTGATGGAGCAGACACAGACTTGGGGGAATTCAACTCTGCTGCTAAAGCAACTTTTGGCATCTTCAACTGTTGTGCAGATTGCTCTTGAAAAAGTTATGGGGGAAAAGACTTATCTGAGAAAAGACCTGGCTGGAGGTAGCCCTTCAGAACTCTTTTTTTCCTGCCATTAAATATGTATATTTATTTTGATTTATTCTCAAGAAGCACTTTATTTCCTTTTCCTTTCATAGATCACAAAAATGAAGCCATCTTATTAYAAGAGGTGCAGCCATTCCAAGAAAGAAACCATGGGGGGGTTGTTTTCTGTTTTGTTTTTGTGTTTCTTTAAAGGAAAGAGGGATCCACTGCAAAGTTGAATTGACTGAAATTCAGACTTGTGCAACATTCTTCTGCCTGTCTAGAAAGTCCAAGCGCCCAGGTTGCCTGCTGTGTTTGTATACACCAAAAAAAAAAAGAAGAAAAAAAAAAAGCAAAACCTGTTGTGACTCTGACTGCATTTTAGGCAGCTTATGTTTGTTTTTATAGCCCATGTGCACTTAAAAGTTACTTTCTAAATTAGTACTTTTTTTTTTTTTCACCAAATGCAGTGAAGAAAATCCTACCCAAACAAGTTGATTTTTCAATGAGAATCAGCCTTCTGCATTTTAAGAGTCCACTAATCTATTTTAGACGGTTCCCGCTGGTCTTTAATAGTAACGTAGATGATGTAAATGATTTGACCAATGATGCAAAAATTAGTTTTGCCAAGAATGGCTTTAATTACCAGGAKGCCCAGAATCTCTGACTGACTGCTCCGGGAGAAGAGCGTAGACCAGCAGGGACAAGAAGTAAGGAGCATGGGCTGYGACCTGTACTTTTATTCCAAAAGGCAGCGCAGCTGGGATTCCCCCTCCTGCGAAATGAGTGTCCTGGCATTGCCTTACCTGTTTTTAGAACCAGGGTTTTTGTTTTCAATTTAAGTGGACAAAATGCTTAAGTGACTGTCAGAAAGGAATGAATTGATAGCCTCTGAGTAATGACTTACGGTCTGCTGTTGGCCGTCTTGGGGCTTTTAGAGATGTTTTTTGGTTCTCACCCAAGAATATACAGTGAATTCACTCAGATTTCCCCCCTTCCCCAACTGCTCTCGTAGGATTTTCATTCAGGGGAAAAAAAAAAGTTTACTTAAATTGGATCTGTCCAACCCTAGGCTAAGCAAATTGAACATCCATTTGGTCTCTTACTGTGCAGAYGGCACTTTGATAGTGGCCACTTGAGTTCCCTCCTCCAGCCCCCAAACTGACTATTTCCTTTGGCCACCGGCTTTTGGTTCTCACTGTGTGAATATCGTGAGGATCTAGTTCAATGCAAGGACTTTGTAAACAGCTTTCTTGCATTGTAGTTAACCTCCCTGCTTTCCCTCCCTCTTCTCCTTTCTCACTCAGGCCATCCATTTGTGATTGCTCCATAGTGCAGACGTTCAAACAAACAGAGCAGCAGGATGTCAATGTTGTATTGAGTGTCCATATGATTGCCACTTTGTTTGATGTACATCTTGCGTTCGTACGCATGGAAAGAGCTCATTTGCACTTTCCTCCTCTACCTTCCCTCCCCCTTCCTCCTTTGCTGTATATATTGTCGATTAACTGCTGTACCTAACAATTTCCATCCTCCATTAGGCTGCCGATGTCCTCTTACAGGCCCCAATAAATCAGAGATACGTGCTCCCCGGCGGGTGATGCAGTAAGTAGCGCAGCCTCAGACGCTGACGAGTGCAAGGGGACAGGTAGACCTGCAGAAGCGACAGAGATTGTTGTGTTCAGAGTAACAATGTTGTCCTAAAGCTGCTAATTTTTGTACAGAGGATGTGGACATTTGGGTTCTTCTTGAGCCTGGTAAGAAACACTGGACCAGTTGATGGTAGTTTTGCCCAAAGTTACGCTACTGGTTTTTTTCACCTTTGCTAGACTTGCTACAACAGTGAGAGCCCGATCTTCCTTACACTCAAGTTTTATTGTTGAGCTTGAGTGCGGCTGCTTCTCTTTTTGTTCTGCGCTGAGATTCCTGCAGTCTGTGTTCACCTAAGGAAAAAACCCAGGCCTTCCCCATCCATGCAGTATTCACGTGCCAAATTTGTGCAATAACTTTTGCCTTCGATATGAGATGCTTGTTGCAAGCCACACACATTGGGGGGGGGGGGGTGGGGGGGTGGGGAAGTGGGTTCACAACAAAAAAATTGAAGAAGCAAAACAAGCCTTAATGGAAAAGGGCCTGAAAGTGGAGGGGCAGAGGCGAGGGCAGAGGCGGAGRGCGGCATCCTGCCGCCCGTCGTGCCGTGGAGCCAGTAGCTCCTTCGTTCGTGGTCCCTGTGCGTGTGTGCTCAAGCTACGGTACGGCTCTTGTAGGCCACCCACAAGCCTATAAAACCGGCTGCTTCCAGCACTGTCAGCGGTCCTGGCGTGCTCACCGCTGTTGTCCACGGCGCTTTATTGTTTCCTATTCTGGTCGTTGCTCTCTGATGACAGACAGGCCCAGGGAAGAGAATGGTTKTTTGGACATATCAACATTTATATGGTAAACAAACTAGGTGACAGGAACAGGCAGCAATTTCTTTTTTAAAAAGTTCTTATGAAATTGACTTGCTTGGCTGCTTTTTGGGTTTTTTTGCCTGAAACCAGGTAGTCGGTACTGATCTTCTGCAACGTGGGGAGCCCCAAATTCTCAAGTTGGCCTGGCCCTCTGCCTCCATCATGACAATAAACCACAAATTAATTTCCTGCCTGGRCAGCTCCAGTTTTGCTCCTCTTCCTGAAAAGATGAACACTTCTGTGATTATTGTATCTTTCTTCCACACGCACTCACGGAGTTGGAAAGCTTTAGCTAAGCGTACCTTGTGCGGAGGAGCGGGGTACGAGGCGATGCCGCGGGGCAGAAGGGGAACGCGGAGATGCTTACCCTGCTCTGCCCGGCCCGGCGGCAGGGAGGGCTCCGCTGGGTCCCAGCCCGCCGTGCCATCGGCTCCTCGGCCGCGTCTCCTCCGCAGCCATCACCAGGAAAGGCTTTTCCTCAGGCGGCTCTTTCTGGCCACCACCGCAACAGGGSAAGCGGTCAAAGCTGTCCTGTCCATTTTGGCCTTTTTCTGTGAACCTTCAGTAACCTCTAAGCCCATCAGTGGATTTTTCTTTGGGTTTACCATTTAAGGGCTTTCTTCCATCTTTGCAAGTTTAAACAAAAATGTGAAAGTGACATTATGCTTGAYCTTGGGGGTTTTGTCCCCTTTTAAGGTTTCAGTACTGCTTTTGTTGCCAGACACGCTGCAAATGGATAACGACAGTCACCTGTTTGCAAGTGTTTTGTGGCCACTCRGAAAGGGGGTTGTGTGATTTACTTTTTGGTTTCATTGAGCAGGCTTTTTTTTTTTTTTTTTTTTTTTTTTTTAAATGGAAGTATTTTACTTAACTGTTGCCACTTCCTGGAGCCAAACACTAAAGGTCACCAAATTGGAAGCAGAAGTGCCATTAACTGAACTCTGTGAATGTCAAGTCAAGTTGCGCCTGTAGCTGGCACATAAGACAACACTATTAAGCGGGGGATGATCTCCTCCGCTGTAACTCTTCTTTTGTTTTTTTTTTTTAAGAAAAATAAAATTGCAAACCTCATTTTAAATGTATTGTGTAAAATGTTTCGGGAAAGGAGTATGGTGTGTTATGTCTAGTGGGTGAGACCTCCCTCCCCATCAGTTTCTGATGAAGTTTTAAAGAATCGTGTTACTGTACGTTTTGATCATGAATAGTCTGGTGGTGCTTCCTCATAGCACAAGCTTAAATCAAGTACTGAAAACAGTCTTACAAGCTAAATGTCTGCATGATGTTACATCTGTTGTACCTACTGAAAAGAACTTTGTATGTAAATGTACAGAATAAAATGACGTTGTCCCATCAGTTTGCTCTCCTTGGTCTGGCTCCCTCGCAGTGACTTCTGAAACAATCCGGCAGCGGCTGATGTGACACCGCAGCAAACAGCCCTGCCCTCCTCTATGAACAGAATGAGCTGATTTTAAATCAGGCTAATTAAATCAGCACATTGATTTGCAAATAAATCACCTTTTACATTCAGTCGCAGAAGAACAGTTGACTCGGTTTCCTGGGTGGTGTAAATTGAAAATAGAATACCCTCCAACAGTTGCTTTTTGCTATTCTGATCTTGAACTGCGGCCAAGGACCGGCGGCTGTCCCCAGCAGGTACGGAAGGCCCCCCTGTGCCCACATCAAACCTGCAACGTCGCAGCCACGGGGTGTTCAAACCCCTTCGGACAAGAGGCTCGTCAGGGRTTACGCCTTCTACATCAGCAACCTCTCGGTTAGTTTTTAATTGCTGATTGTGCCGCCATAGCAAGGTAAGTTCATCAGTTTTCTGTAGGTCGTTAGGACAGTYGTCTAGCAGCAGCACTAGTATTTTTTATCTGTATCAGAAGATACAGATGTCTGAGTCAGGGTTCAACTTGCAATGCAAAAGAAATAACCTRGACTCACTCATCAGGTTGCTAGGCTCAGCGTTCCCCCAGACTGCTGTGACTAGTAGGTGGTGTGCCATAGCACAGCGTGTATCGACAGCTGCAAATGGTCACGGCGCCATTGGCTGGGTGGTTGGTTTGGGGKTTTTTGTATAGTTAACTTTTAGCTGTCCTTCTTGTTGAACAAAATAGCCCATGGATCTGCCTTTGAAAGGATATCCATCMTACCTAAAAGCAAGTCCAGTGATGTAGCAGCAGGATGCTTTGCAGTGGTGGTGGTGGTAGTGACTGCTCTGATTTTGCTAATGAGTATGCTCAATTTACACACATRACGCTCTTCTAGCAGCCTGACAGATTTATCTATTGCTCCACAATTCAAGCTGTGCTTTTTCCTTCTACATAGCCCTCGGGGACGTACAGAAAACCCTTTGTGAAACCCTTCTAGTGTTCTCRGTGCCCAAGACATGGAAGGAAATCCAGTGTTTAGCACTAGTACTACAACCAACAGGGGCTAAGAAGATAGAGCCAGGTAATGCTCACTTTATGTTACAGCTTTTCAATACAAAAAAGATGGGTGTTTTTTATTATTTGAACACTAAAAGCTGCAATACTATGCTCAATACTACTACATAGTAGATTAATTGTACAGGTAGAATTCGGAACTGATTTCCCAGCASATCCCCATACTGCATGCAGGCCAGACACTGCATGCACTTTTACGATGATGTTCTCACACTGCAGTGTATTTTCTACTCTACTCACCTATCCCCTACTTAACAGGGTAGCAAATTTGAAAACAAAAAAAAAAATCCAGGTCCAACTGTACTTAGGTCCAGCTATATTTAATGACAACTGCAAATTCAATCAAAACAATACAAAACAAATGTACTAACAATGTCAGTGTGAAAATTGCAATCAGTTTTTCTAAAACAAAAACTCAGGTTATTTTACAATGGTGCAAAGTCAGAACTTCTCTGGAAAAGCCGTCATTTCTTCTTTGATCCTGTTTTCTATGAGTAAGGTGAAATTGCTGTCTGTGTTTTGTAGATTGTAGCTGACAAATATCTGTTTTTTGGTCTTGCTGGCTAAAACACAAAACAGAGTAGTCAGCCATAGTTTGCTCTTATATAAAAGTGATGATGGTATTCAAGCAAGCCTTTTAAAAAGCCGTATCATGCAGGTTTCTAAGACAACATTCTCCACTCCTGCCATGCTGGACCCAGCTATAAAGGAATAGCAGAACAAGTACCTGAACGCTGGCACGTTGGGCAAAACTGCGCACGCCATTGAAATGGGCAATGTAAGTCTGGTGACTATCAACTAGTTTTTGGCCTGATGCAAAAAGCCATTAGTCACTGGAAAGCCTCACAGTGCTTTTAGTGGATTTTGGATACTTCTTAAGTATAGTACAGTTTAAGTGAAACCACAGACTATACTGGGCGCTTAACACTGAAATCTAGTTTATGAGTTAGTAAGTCTATGCTGTGAAAAACACAGAGGGAAAGTGCACAAGAAAGTGATTAGGCCCCCCAAGTTCTGTTTTATTATGAACCCCTAAAAAGGCCCCCCAAAGTGTGCATCACTCTTGTCTAAGCCTGCTGTCAATAATTTTGTTTCCTTTAACCTTTATTTATACAGTGTCCACGAACACTCCAGGAGGCTGGAGAGCCTGGGTTGAACCTGATGAAGCCAAGCACAAGTTCCAGGCTACTGTAATGACAAATACCTAGAGAGAGGTGCTACAAAATTAAGAGCTGCCTTCCATGACAGAGCTAATTAACAGTGACAAAAATAATGTCCACTGAGGCAGGAAGACTTAATTATCAGAGTAGAACAGGTAATACCAAGAAGTGTTTTATAAATAAAATGGAATCCTACTTAGATTTTACCATAGTAATATAGCAAATTTGTTACTGCTAAAGCTAAACTTTGTGAAGAATGTAAACACCATAGAGGAAAAATAGGCACTAAATTTGAGTTGTAGAAAACAGAAGACAAAAAACGGTATTTGGGTCACAAGATATTCCTGGCAGGGAATGAGCTGGGAGCTGACGATCCCAGGGAGAAATCGGTCTGTTCTGCTGAATATTCAAAAACACCATCTGAATTTTAAAAATTGGAAATAAGGACACCAGAACTCCTAATATCCCAATCCTTTTTAAATGGGAAAGTTAACTACAGGAAACCTATATATGCATATAAAATGTACTTAAACAGCACTTTTGAGGCATTTTCATTATGCAAATCAATTTATTATCATTTTCCGTTCTAGCTTCCTGGCTTAGTGAGTAGAGCTCCTCCTGAAATGCAAGGACTCATTTGTCTTTTAAGACTTGGCACTACAAAATGCTGATATAATGCAGCACGTTGCTCCGACTGCAAAAAAATTAGCACTTGGCACCAGATTTTGTGGTAGAAAGCAGCATGTTTTGTAAGCACTAGTGCTTCATCATCATGCCCTAAATGAATGCAACACTAATTCTGAACTAATTAATACCATTATCCTATCTAACGAAGCTACATCGTACACTGCAGTGTCAAAACTCAACTTCTTAATTATGTTTGCATAAGATCCGATTGAGTCTCTGGATGCTGTTCCAGTTCCTGGGAACACTGTGAATCCCTCGGGGCTGCCTGTGCCGAGGAGCTCAAGGAGTTCTGCTCCCAGAGGGACCTTTTCTGTCCCCACTTCCCTGCGGATTCATTTGGACACGTGGTCTCTTGTGAGAAGGACAGAAGAGGGAAGATCTTACGACCCCATGGAAGACCATCGGCAACTTCAGAGTGAAGCAGAAAACCGTGAAAGAAAGGCTTACCTAAAAACCCCTTCAGCGGGGCTGCTTCCCACGCAGCCTGGCTGCTAACCCCCGTTGCACCAGCCCTGCAAAGCAGGGAAAAAGCTTCCTCGGCAGCCCRTCGTCCGGGGCGTGCTGAGTGCCAAGAGGCGCTACGGCAGCACAGACCTCTCCTACAACCTCATGGACAGGGCCAAGGCCCAAGTCTAAGCTTGAAGAGGAGCGCAGTGGGAGCAGGAGAAAGGACAGAACAAGTGTTAGGCATAAGTTTGTAGACCATTCATGCTGTAAAAGAGGTGGTGGAGGGCAACTGTGCCCAGCTTGGAAAGATTCAAAGAAGGGGTAGAGGTGATCTTCACCGAGGCCTGCCAGTCCCTACAGAGATAAGATGAAGACATGGCACTATTCAGCAGTCACCGCGGCCGAAAGCGCTGCGATTTCAGGATATGCAGGTAAGGRAGGCACTAACGGACAAGACTTTCTCAAGAATCGGACTCCACTAACCTATAGGAAACAATCTTTTAGGATTTGGGTTTCTTGACTCGAGCCAGAGCAATCAGGCAGGGTGGTGGGAAACAGTCCCTGCACCCGATACAAACAGACACAGATAGAAATAGGTAGAAAGACGAATAGGAACATAGCAAATGTGCGTTCAGCAATGGAAAAGAAAAAAAAAACAACCCTGAAACAAGGGGGAAGATAGAGCCAGTACACCAAATACAGCTGTTCTGGCTAGGACCCCTATCAGGCTATGAAGAAAACAACAGGAGAGTGTGTACGCTGATGCACGGCAGCGCTGAAACTCCTGCTCCAGGGCAGGGAACCTGACATTGCAAGAACAAACAGCAGGTGATGGAATGCGACTGGGAAGTATAAGAAATAAAAATACTTATGTTCAAATGGCATCGTATGCTACTGAAGTTAATGCCTGTGAAGACCAGAATGGAAACAGCATGGAAAAAATGGTGACAGCATAGGGGAAAAAAAAAAAAATACTGCCTGACTGAAGATTACCACATGTCAGGATGGTTAAAAATGCTACTTTGGAAGTACAGCTACAAATCAGGCTTGGCTGTGAATAGCACCTCTGTTATTACAGAATCTGTGGGAGTAACAAGGATCTAATTTCCCAGAGGAAAACTAAACACCAATAACAGCAAAGCTTAGTATTTCTAGCCAAGGCAGAACACAGATTTCCTTACCAAGCACTTTGTGAAAAAAAGAAGATACAGAGATGCTTAGTGATGATCCTGCAGATCATCAGCAGGTTTCAGGAGAATAAACAATTTTGGACTAAGTGACCRTGAGCTGACTTAAATTGCTGGATAGACAAAAGCAAGCCTAAAAACWAAGGTGTAGGATTTCAGAAAGTAGATGTATTTCTTTTTTCAAAAGTCAGTTATGATCAGGTGAAGAGGAAGCACATAATTATTCAAAGCCAGAAGTGTATTATTGACTTTCTCCTTCCAACCAAAGGTGAAAAAGGTCTACAGGCCCTCCTCTATACAGTATACCTTAAGCAGGATAGCACAAGTAAGAATAATATCTATCAAGAATATAAAAGGGACTGACTAGCAAGGAAATCTGCAACCCAGCAGGTAGATGGCATGGATACAGAGGAACACTAACCAAAAGCCTTCCTGGGCTGCAGCTGGCACAGAAAGCTTAAGATGAAATAATGAAAGACACTTAAGGCACACAAACAAAAAGAAAATAGGGAGGTGCCTTATGCTCTGAGGATAAAGAGTAACCGATATCCCAGTACCAAGCAACACTATCAGTTCTCAGTATGTGAAATTAGCAATGTAAATGAGAAAAGGACCTTAAAAAAAAAAAAAAAAAAGGCAGCAAAACTTAGACCACTTACTGAGAGAAAAATCAGGTGACCCCGCCAGCCTCTGTCCTAGAACACTGAAAGGACTAAGAAAGGACAAGTTATTACCAATTCTAGCTATGAAATCGGTAATAAATTTTTAAGAGTGAAGATAGCACATGCGCTACAAAAAAAAAAACAGAGAGGGTGGGAATCACCAAGACAACTTAGAGCTGTTAGCTGGACTCCAACGCCACACAGCAGCTTAGAGCAAGATTCAGAAGAGATGAGTAATGAGGAGACCACACGGAAAGTAGAATAARCTGTTAACACTTTATCCAAAGCAAACCTTCTCTGACTACATTTTTACTAACTGACTTCTTAAGGATAACGCACTAATTACACATAAAGAAATCATGTTATATACCATACYCCATAGAATTATTACTTAAAAGTGGAAATGATTGAACCCAGTATGTAGAGAAAGAGCTGCCACCAGGGGAGACTACAACAGTGGTTATTAAAAGATAMGTTATCAGGGTGAAGAAAGGATGCTAGTACTGTTTTCCAAACATCAGTCTTGTGAGCGATCCTTTTTTTATATGTGCATTAGTGGCCATGAAGAAGTAGGTGTAGACTCGTGAAACTGCCTGACAATACAAACTCAGGACATATTGCCTGTAACGAAGATCAGCACACAGATACTTAATTAAGAAGAATTATGTGGCCTCTCCAACTGAAACAACAGAAGTAAGATGAGATTGAGCTGCACAGCATCTTGCATTTAAAACCCAGTAACAAGTACTTCAGCAGTTCACCAGTTGGAGCTGCATCAGTTACTGGTAGGTGATGATGAGTAACCAGCATGATGCAGCTGTCAGAGATGTGAGGGTGCTAGGATGCATTAGGCCAAGTATTTTTTTAGTATTTTTTCTGAGATACAGGAGTTTGAAAGTTAGCATTCAGATTCAGAAATCTGACTATGTCGGCATTGCACTAGGTATAGCAGGACACCCTTACACGTGCTGAAAATGGAGACATCCCGAGAGGTGGCCGTTACACRCTGCAGGGACAGTCAGATCAAACACTGGCGCCTGTGAGGTGATCCAAGACTTTCCAGGCCAGAACTTCTTAGAATTTGGGGCCTAAAAGGTGCAAGATGTGAAGAGGGTTGGCTTCATCTTCAGGCAAAATGCACGTGCCTTGTGTGATGGCCATCCCACCCCACAGCCCAGAAGTATTACAGCTTTATAGAGAGGAGGTCCCYGAAAATCCCACTCGATGGGCACAAGTGTGCACTCCCCCTGCCTCACACCCAAAGGCAGGGTCAGGATATTAAACAACATGGTTTTGATAATGCTCAACCTGCCCTGAGGCAGAGACCCCGCCTGCGGAGGTTAGGCAGGCCTGTACACTGCTGAAAAACGTGAATCGCCATGGAGGCTGCCGTGAAGCTGCACAGAGGACACCGGCTCCCCGCCGCGCCCACCCAGACCGGGGGAGGCGGCTCCAAGGCCACCGGAACCGGCTCTGCCGGGGCCCGACCCGCGCGTTCCCACCGCCCCCGCGGAAGGCAGCCTCCCGGCCCGGCTCCGCCAYCCCCGCCACCCGGCCCCGGCCTCCCCGGCGGGAGCGCGCAGCCGCCGCGCCCGCACCTACCCAAGCGCCGGGCCAGGCAGGCGGAGGCGGTGTCGGAGGGGTCCCCCAGGAGCGAGGCGGACACCGGGATGCTGTCCTGCAAGCGGAGCACAGCAGAGGCTTAGTCCCCGGCAGCGCGGGGCGGGARAGCCGGGGCGGAGGCGGCGGGGCCGGGCCAGCCGCCCGCCCCGCCGCAGGGCTGCGGCCGGCGGCAGGAGAGGCGGCGGGGACACTCACGCGGGGGCTGCACATGGCGACGGCCAGGCTGGCGAGGGCGGGCGCGGCGCCCACCCAGAGGAAGAGCGAGTCCCGCAGCCGCATGGCGTGGAAGTGCACCCGCTGCTCGCCCAGCCGCCCGCTGAAGTCGTGCAGGGCGATGCCGCCGCCCGCCGCCACCGCCGCCGCTCCCCCGCCGCCCGCCGCCTCCATCGGCCCTTCTCCCGGCGCGGCCTGGCCTCAGCAAGCAAGGCCCGAGCGGCCGGCCCGCCCCGCTGCCCGGGGAGGCGGCGCTCCGCCGCGCCCGCCCCGCCGCAGACGCTGCCGGCGGTGCCGCCCCCGGTACCGGCCCTGCGCAGCCGCCCGCCGCGGGCACCCGGTGGCTGCGCGCTTCCTTCGTGCGTAGCCCTCCGGGTGTACACGCACAGCCCCCCCCGCTCCATGCACACACACACACGGATGGGTGCGCGCACCCCCTCCGTGCCCCCCAACCCCCCAAGTGTACACTCCTCCCCGGTCGGTGCGCACCCCCTCCGCCTACACCCCCCGAAGGGCGCAGCCTCCGCCCGGTGCACACCCCCGTGCATGCACACACACGCAGCTCCCGGTGCACACCCCCTCCGTGCACAGGTACTCACACCTCCCGGTCCGCGCACCCTCCCTCCGTGCGCGGCTTCCCCGGGGCTCACAGCCGCCCCGGGCGGTGCACACTTCCCCGCCTCCCCGTGCCCCCTCCCCGCCCTACCGCAGGGGCCCGGCGCCGCGGGGTTAACGCGGAGGCAGCGGCAGGGTTGGAGAAGCCCCACTAGATGGCAGGGGAACCGCTGCCTGCCGAGGCACGGCCGGTAAAGCGGGGATCAGGCGGGTCAGCCGGGAGGCGCCCCGGGGTTTCAGACGAAAGGGAAGGGGTTGGGGTGATGTTGTGCGGCCTCGGAAACCCCCTGGGGAAGGGGAGGAGGAAGGTCACGGTGACCTGGGCTTCATTCAGCTCTGGAGGTTTTCAGGGTTACAAAGTAAGCGAATCGGGTTTGCTGAGCTCCAGAGAATATGGGACTGTGAATTAAAGGCCCTACTTTGGGTATGAATTTTGTGCCCACCACACTTTCACCAGAGCACAGGTCATTACTGAAAAGGATTTTCCGTAACTGTGCTATCTGTTGCTGATAAGAAAGTAGGTGGCACACCTATAAGGGCCATGAGCCCTTCACAACTGGAAACGTGTATTTTTGAACCACAGGCAGGGTGTCATCTCTGCCTAAAGAACAAGCACGTTAATGACAGACTGGATTTTTAGTTAGTGTTCCCTCTGTCTCCAATTTTGTGCGTATTTCTAGAAATCAAAATTTCCACTTTCAAATTCTGAAACTTCATTTTCACATTGAAGAAATGGGGASGGGGGGGAAGGAACTGGTCATCACTTTTCTTCCCTAAGCCGCTCTGTTTCTTCTGGCATCTGCCAAAAGACAAAATCCTCAGCCCTGCTAATTTCTGCCCATGCTGCCGCATCGACACTAAATCCTGGGAGGCAGCTAAGCCCAGCTCAGCTCCCATACCCCGACATCCCATGGCACAGGATCAGCTCGGGGAGGGGGGGGGTTGCAGGCCACCTCCTCTGCCCTACATTTGTCACTTGCTGCTCACACAAAGCATTATGGGATGTACGGTGGCAGACTCCAGCTACGCCTGTCCCCCACTTCGCTGCCGAGGCAGCAGCGGGCTTGTGCTGGTCCCCAGCTCTCCCATGCCCCCGCTCCGCAGCCTATCGCAACCCTTGGCCTCTGCCTGGGTTGGCCTCCTGCAAAGTGAGTATGTGCAGAGGCTGGGGCTCGAAAATCAGCCTCTCCCTGTCCCAGCAGCCTGTTGCAAACTGACACTTAGCCTGTGGCAGCTGCAGAGATCAGGCAGGCAAATAGGTGACAAAAGCCACCTTGGAAGGGGGCGAGTGCTGGCTGCATGTGCCAAACGCTTCCCTCTGCGTGGGGCTCCCTCTCCCTGCTTGTTGCAGCTGCCGGTTCGCTCTGCACTCGGCGGGGGGGTAAGGCCCACAGCTAAACCAGGGAAAGCTATCACAGGCAGGGAGCATTGCAGAAATAAAAATCTAGGCACCGGATAAAGTATCTGCTGGGAGCCACACAGGTGGTGGTGGTGGTGAGATTCCTGTGATTAGACACCTGTGGGTGATGGAGGAGATTTGCCCCAGGCTCGCTTGATCAGGGGAGAGAAGCAGGCAATGTTAGGGCATGGTTCAGATGAGCTGCTTTAGATCTCTCTCCTTGAGTGAAAAGTATTCCCTCCTGCCCGATTTCCACTGACTTGAAGGGAGGTTAGGGTGAAAGGTAAGATGCGTACAGCTTTGCAGACAGATTTATTCATGTAGGCAAATCCTTCTTTAAGTGTTCAGAGCCAGTTTCTCTGCTACACTGGGATGGAGTTGGCTTCTGCAGTGGAGTCCCAGTGGAGAATCTCCTCTAACAAAGTCTCAGCCCAGCGTGTCTCTTCCGGGCAAGTAGAAGTTTGGGCCTCCTTGTGTGCTAAGCCTATGTTTAAATCATCTGCTGGATTGAAGTAAGAGTACTCTATTCTCTTCCCTGGTCTTTCCACATCAAGTACAAGTTTCTTGTGTTCCTTCCAAGGCTATCTACAGGTTTGCTCCTCCCTAGGGGGGAACTGCCCCTATTTCATCATCCTCTGATCTGTTCCTCTTCTCATCAGGAGTCTTCTCCAAAGTGCTTGTAGCTTTCCTTGAGATCCTAAGCCCTGCAGACCTCTGAAGGTAAGCCACAGGGTTCCTCTGGACATAAGCAGTTCTACGTATTTAATGCTTTTCTGTGAAATGTAGCTGCCGTCTGTAGATCATGCTAAATCCTTGTTTAAGCTCAGAAGAGGAAAAACTCATCTAGCAGGTAATGTGCTGAGTAAGCATTTTTATTTGCAATGCAGGTGTGAAGAGTGAGTGGAGCTGTGGATTACCAGACCATCAAGTGTGAAATGAATTTCCTAATTACAGCACTGCAAGGTCATCAGGGCCCCTGCAAAATGAGAGAGGAAAGCACTGCAGCAGCGTAGGAACCTCTTGCATTTCCTTTAACGCACTCATCTTTTTTCTGTGGCCGTGAAAGCAGTTAGTCTGCTTTCTTTAGTCTGCCTTATTTGTCAGGTATGAGGCTAGAATGAGCCTCAGCTGCAGTGAGACACAGAATAGCAAACTAATGGTAAAGCAAAGATACTGTAGCAAAAGGGCTGCATGTGTGTATGGATGCATATATATATTGCTGCTTAGAGGAGATCCAAGCCCCAGGAGACATGGTTTACACGTATATACTTCTATGTTCCTTGGTCTTCTCCAAAAGTTAGGTTGCCCATGAGAGTTACTAGATCCTAATCCCTGATTTTTACCACCCATCCTCTGCCCTCCAGTACAGTTTTAAGCCAGGAGTAAATCTTCTTCCTGGTAACTGAGGAGTTGAGAGATGGAAAGCACATATTTATGAACTGGGATGTCACTGAGAGAAGCAAATGTTTTCTGATTCCAAAATGCATTCTGCGCTTTTGCTCCTACAGGAATGAAGTGTGAATATGACATGTGAGAAAGCAGTTGACCATTCRTGTGTGTCAGTGAACCTTCTGTTGGTGCTTCAGGACATGCCAGTTTTCTTGATTTGTTGCCCTTTTGCAGAGGAGTAAATGACCACTCAATAAAGGCAGACAAAGCCTCCCAGCCGCCCCGATGAGGCTTCAAGGTACCAGGCTGCTGCAACAGTAGCTGTGCTGCAGCTCCAGACTTTCGGTGACCCACTTTGTGTTGAGACTTGGAGACTCATTGCATGTACACTTCCCTCAGCGGCACTGGTGGCTAAAGGGGTCCTTTTCTCTCCCTGTGCTATTRGGGCACCCGAGGCACTGAAAAAATACTTCCTTTTTTTGTCATCATTGGGTTGTTTTTCTCWGCTGGATCTGTCCTCTGCTCTAGCTTGCTGTGCCACTGCTCAAATATTTGTGCTGGCATCATGRAGGGCAGCATCAGGCAAGCATGGGCAAGCAAGAAAGGGAGAAGTGTCTCTGCTTACACTGTAGTCACCATGGCTGTGATGCTGTCACCATCTAAACCAATTTTAGGTGGGGCTGCCCCAGTCCTGCTTTCTAGCGTTCATCTGATATGATGATGAGTCAGTTTGGGGAACCAAACTGGTCAAAAACCATTCCTGGGATCCTGGGACGGGACGTTTGTTTACGTGTGATAGGAAACTGCTCCTGAAACATCTGACCCTGGCCACAGCGTGCTCTTAACCTGAGGGCTCAAAACACTTTGTCTGTTGTTGATCAGCCTGACTTATGGTCCCAGAAAARAGGCAGGAAGAGAATCCAGGCTGGAACTTTTGGAAGAGTTGCAGAAAATGGGKGAATCAGGCTAGCAAACTTGTATGAAAATCACAGTTTAAGAGATCTGCAAGAGGACTGCACCAAATTCATGCTATGAATCTCATGATTCACCCCCCACCCCCCCCCAAAGAATAAGCCCATGTCTGAAAAAGCACCCGTAAGCAAATGCAAAATGTATATGTACAAGCAGTTCCACATCTGCAATAGCTGCGATGACAGTGTTAGCAGAACTGCTGTAGTAACTCCTCAGTGCATCTGTTGGTACCTAGGCAGGCATTGCTCCRAGGAAATCCAGGTCCTGATTTCCAAAAGACTTAAGGTACCAGCTTTTTCCCTTGAGGAAAACCCTCTTCTTTTTGGTGGGGTTTGTAACCTCGGCTGCTGGGATTTCCCTGCCCAGGTGGGATGAGGCCTGGGRTGCACATGGCACGGTGATTCTCTGACGGGCAGCTTCCCATGATCCACTGCGCAGCACGTTGGACTAGAAATTGGGGCTGTCTGTTCGGTTTTGTGCCTGACTGGTGCGGTGACATTGTACAAATCCCTTCTGCTCTGCTTTATTTCACTCCTCTGCAGCCTGGAAGAGTACGATAACCTTTGCCTRTCTCCCTGCAGCTGAATCAAAGCCCATGTAACACACAGCTGGTAAGGACCTTTGTGAGCCCAGACTAAATTTTTGCCGTTATTGAATGAGATGTTTTCCTTTTATTGTTATATGAGTCATTGGAGGAACTTGTCTTAGATGTATCAGAGCACTTGAGACGTGTRGGTTCATAGCTGCTGGACGGGAGGCACTAACACAGAGTGACTCATTGCTCTTCTCAGGGACAAGAGGAGGTTTAGGCAGTCAACTGGAAATCATATTTTATATGCAGATAGACCACTTGATGGTGGAGAATCCYGAAGCAGCTTACAAACACCGACTCTGGTGCATAAAAGCCAGCAGCTGTAGTGAGATCTGCARGTGCAGTGGGCTATTACGTACCTGTGACCTGACAGGGAAGGGAACAGGCGTGAAAGCCTAATGGAAATGAGCTTTTGAAAGGCTGAGAAGGGAAATAAAAAACATGAAGTAGTATTGAAAAAAGTTTTCCCTTACATTGCTCATTCAATGCCTAGATCCCACATGACATACAACACACCTGATGGATCCTGCTATTTTTCTGTCCATGGGTTACCCCGCGGGATGCAAGGCTGGGGTACGTAACACGCGCAGGGCATGTTGTGTGCTTGAACCAGAGGGGATGCCAGTCTGCTACTGTCTCAAGGGCTGACTCGTCTGCTCAGGTTGCAAAGAGTTATGTTCTTAGCCGTGGAAATCACTGATTCAACATGCAGTGCTGGCAGCCACATAAAAAAATGTTTGACCAAGATTCAGGTTGCTTTGGGAGGGGAAAAAATTCCTTTTTTTTTGAAAGATAGTTTGTTATTGTCATAGTTATGAGGCTAGCTGCACTTCTGGTCTCTTCCCCATCCCTCTGGGTACTTTCCCTTTGCTGATGCCAGAATTTCCATCAATCTTCTTTTCCTCCTTAGACCAGGCCTTGGACTTAATAGTCTCTGTCAACGAGTCCCTTAGCCTGCAGGTCTGACTGGATGTGTCTGCACACAGCTTCTCCCTTTCTCAAGCATGCCAGCAAGTGCCTGCCTCTCAGTCTGGTTCTCCAAACAGCCACTCTCTTTCATTACTTTGTAAAGTAATGCCATGGCCTTTTGATTTTTTCCATTTTCAAGCAAAACCAGCTGGACAAAATCGTCTTTGATTATTTTGCTTCCTCCTCCCTGGACAAGCAGCAAAGCCAACAGGCCTGGCATTGTCCCTTGGCAGCCCTCGAGTTTTCGCTCAGAGGTGGCTTAGCTCAAGCCAGCCTTTCCTCTTGGCTTTTCCTTCCAGCTCTGTTGAATACAGTGGTTTAGCAGAAAGAGTAAATATCCCAAACAGTGGCTTAGTACCTGTATGTTGCTAGAGAGCAGCCCAACGTCGTCTGAGCCATTAAGGATATGGCTGTTTGGGCCAGGATCTCCAAGTTCATAGTACAGCTCTTGAACAGCATGATTTAGATCAGGGAYGTATTTGATTTCCTAGCAGAAGTAYGTCAAACAGCTACTGCTGCTGCCTAATCCGTGTATCTGATGTTATTGRTGATTACACAGMATATAACTTCCACAAACATCACTTCAGTGATCTGTCTCCAATCTCCGGAGTTAAAAAAAAMCTAAAATAATACTTAGCACTAGTATCCAAAGATGGGTGTGTTGCCTATCTGCATGACAACAGGACAGACAGAATAGTTACACTGTCAGAACATACTACCCTAGGAAAATGTTATCCGAGTTCCTTGCTGTGTTTTCAAAGTCAGGTAGGATCCCAACAGGCTGAAGCTGCATCTTCAAAAAGTCTGTGTCTCGCCCTTGAACAGCAACTGAAAAATATCTTTCCCTGCTGCCTCCTAGAAAGCATGAGAAATCATCTCCCTTTTCTGCTTGGTGTTTGAAAAAGCTGGCACCAGGCACTGTTGCTGCTGTTGTTACGGAGTCCTGGGRTGGATGGTGGCCTTCCCCAGGATTGGAAGGCTCGGGTATGCATGAAGTACCATAAAGGAACATTTGTTATGTGTTTCTCATGAGGCAAACACAAATCGGGTGAAAATTATCCCTAAATCCTGKAAAGAACCATAAATGGGAAAATAGGAGGAGAGAGAAGCACAAAGGAATTCATGGCATTTGGGAGTGATACCTTTCCTTAACAGATTCGGGATCTGAGCCAGCCTCTACAGAAATCAATTGAAAAAACACCTGCTAGCTCCTGTGAGCTGAAGATAAAGCTTGTAATGATGAACTTCACTCAGCAGTTGTCCAAAATGCTGCAGTTCGGGCTCCTGAGCTACTGCTGGCCGGCTTGCTCACRTACCTGCACCCCCACCCGTGCGAAGAGGAGGCTTCGGGCTGTRAAAGCCGCGCAGCAGCTCCGCGGGCAGGGGCTGACCCCCTCCCCCGCGCTCCCCTCTCCGCGCCCGTCACCCCCCGATCCCGCCCGCCCCGAGGGACCGTGTCCGTGCCGGCACAGCAGCCCTGTGCCGCCACACCCCGCTTGTGCCACCTTCTCCCCATGGCTGCAATCCCAGCGGCAGGGATTCCTTTCAAGTGCCCCGGGAAAGGAGGGCTGGGAACAGGGGTTTCATCTCTGCCGCCGGCTCTAGCTTGGCGAGGGTGCTTCCAGCTCTGATAAACCAGATGATCAAAGCCTTTGTGTAAATCCTGCCATCAGGAGAGAGGTTGTACCGCCGTACTGAGAGCACACCACAGCCCTGTGCAGCTCCCCCAAATCCTGCTTTTCTCAGCTGCAAGCTCTTGGCACCCAGGTCATCTCCCTCCAGCCTAACACGGGGGGACAACTGATGCCGGGGAGAGAGAAATCCTTCCAAACAGTCATTTTCTTTTCCAGTAAGCCAGAGATTTAATATACATGTGAGTGATCTGGGGCCATATTTTTTTTTTCAGGCTTCAAAATTATATTTATTTTCTTTCCAGTCTTCTGAAAGATGCGTATCAGAGGCACCTGAGTGCAGCCGCAGCAGCTGGCTGATAAGATCGTTACAATTCATTTGCACAACCATGCCTTTTGCAAAGGAAAAAAAGAAAGTGTTAACGAGTTGACAAGCACACTCTTCCTTGAAGCAAGCAGCGCTGCCAGCCGCAATATTACTGCAGGGAGGAGAGCGCGGGGTGGTGGCAGAAGACCTTGAAAAAAATGCTTTGTTCAAGCCGGTTACAAAGACTCCTGCTTCCTTAATGTACCAAATCCTAGCTGGCCGAGCAAGGCGATGGATTTAGTAGAAACTCGACTTGGTAACGATGCAGGGCAGCGTGTTGCTATCGGGATTTCAAGGATGAGTCCTTGGGGTGGAAAGAAAAAATGTTTAACCAAGAAGGATCAAAGCAAAAAGGAGCGTTTGCTAGGCATGTGGCTTCTGTATCACTGCAGTCCCAGATTCTGACCTGACTACCGCCAGTGAGGGTCCGACAGTGGTTTTACCCTCTGACTCTGCCATTTGCAACCAGATCCTCAAACCATGCAAATTTGCCCGATCTCAGTTCAGCCCGGACACAAAAAAAATCCTGCTTAGGAAAGAAAGGACCAAGACCAGATTTCAAGAATAACTCAGACAAGCAAGTGAATATTTTCTTTCATGCCTTGCTCTTTTGCATTTACTGAATTTGTTCCACATGAATGTAGAAACAGCTGCATCAGCACCAGCACTGAGGCTGGAACCTTATTAATATTTATGCCTGGAGAGCAGAGCACACAGGAATCAGAATGCCTTCCCATCATTGGGTTAGGGGACCCCAGCATCTGCGCAGCATCTTGCCATGTTTGGGGGCCAGACAAGCAGATTTATTACAGAGAGGATCAATTTCTCATCAGCGCTCTCACCCGATCACAGGAAAACTGTCCTCTGCCTCCTACCTGCTCTTTGCTTCTTGTCGTTCAATAACTTCCTAATTAGGGAAACCATTTTCCATCTCTCCTTTGCACTTCTGTGGTTTATATTCTCATCTGTTAAATATGGTTGGAGACATTATTAGATGCTTGAATTATTATTGTTTGCTTATATAAGGGCATACCCGTAAGCCTTCGTATGAATGAGATGAAACAAGAAATAACGCTGTGACAGATCCAGCATGTGTTAGCAGGGACTGAGTTCACGACGCCTGGCGCTACGCACATGAAAGGTGTCGCGGGGTGCCAGTGTGACCCTCAGAGCCTCCTTTGGGGCTTCTTACTGCTGTAATTTGCGCTGACAAGGTGCCGCAGTGAGAGTCCTTAATCTGAGGCTAGGGGTTTTCTTTCTGAGCGTGCCGAGCRGGGGGTTCTGGCTGACAGCCTTGTTCTGGCTTTTGTTTTGTGAGAGCAATCCTTAGCTTGTCTAATAACGAGTAACTGGTGGGCAGGTAGGTGCTCTCAGCAAAACCGAAACATTCGCATATTTTTAACTTATTCATAGAAACAGTAACAGTAGCAAAAGAGAAAAAAATAAACCCGTGATCTGGTTGAAGCCGGTTGCGGGGAGGATGCGTAGCAGCCCCAGACGGCTACACCAGCAGCCCCCGGCTTCACCCCRCCGAGGCCAGGGACGCCTCAAGATGGGCAGCGCCGGCGGGGACTGGGGGGCAGCAGCCCCTGCCCCGGGGCCCTCTGGCACGTGTGGTAGCATCAGAGGGGTGCCCCTGGGCCACCCTGGGTGTGTCTCATGGGGCACCCCAATCCTGGGTACTGTGGCCTGAAGGCAGCTTGGCTTCGTTGAGCCCTGGGATTTCAGCATTGCACCGACGGGCAGAGGCAGCCGCTGGTGTGCTGGCCGGGCAGGGGCGGGCAGGGGGAGGCGGGTTGGCCTTTGCTGCTCCCGTCAACATGTCCCCAGTGTTGACGTGCTGCAGTTTTCTGCCACCTCCCTGTTTTCTTCCTTTAGGATCTCACAGCTTTCTGTGCTGGTGTTGATTCTCCCCTGTCCTTGAGCTACCGATGATCGTGTTCCTAYAACCCTACCTCTGCCTGCAGTTGTACCTTTTCTTATCGGCTGTGGTGCTACACTGCTGACTTTCCCATAGCTTAGCGATTTTCTCAAGAGCCTGGGCAGAGGCTGTGCAGCTGGGCCATGTTACAGCCAGCACTTTTGTTGGGGGCAAGGATACCGAGGGTCACAGAACACAGTCACGGCTGCTACCAGCCTTGTCTGCTTCTCGTCCTTTCCCACCAGCTGGCACAGGTTGGTCCAGCCACTGGTATAGCCCCCATGTGCGAAAACCAAGAAGGCGCACAGAAATGGAGACCCCCAACAAAAATTTTGTTTGCGTAGATACAAAATATTCCCTCTGCGTGGGCACCACCCTGAATTCCTCCCAAATGGACCCAGGGTCCTCCCGGCCTGCCCCTCCCTGGCCCTCCTCTGAGGTACAATGATGCAGCTGAGGAGCAAAATGTTGGTTTGCCCTAAATGAGGTAATGAGCCGCCCTAGATGCAGGTCATTTACTGTCTAGCCTGGTCTGTGGTGTAGGACCTCAACTTGCAAGAGTCTAGACTTCCTTCTCATTTTTATATACTACAGCATCCCACGCCTCAAGATACAGAAAGAAAGCTTGGGTGCCACTCTTGGGGGTTTGGGCGTAACTTCAAGGTCTTTAAGTCGTTCACATCCTTTTAAGGGGAGCCACAGACAAGGACATGACCCATGAAATGGGATGCTGAGCCATGGGACGGGCGCATGTTTTCTGAAAGGAAAAGCAAGTTTCTCTTTAGGAAAAACCTTCTAATGACCCACAAACTGTGCCGCAGTACATCACACAAATGCACATATTTCCTATTATAAAGTAAAATGACCGAGTCCTTCCCTTGGGCTTCTGTCAACTGGCTGTTGCAACCTTCTGCATCCTGCAAGGGGGTCGGGACTTCCATCAGCGACCACTTCAGTAGCTTAAGGCAGGGGCTCTGACAGTGATCACACCCAACCTTGCCGCTGGGAGGATGGGAACCGTGAAAGCGAGGGGGGAGAGGATATGTTGAATAAAACTGGGTTGATCCTCTGAGCTTCATTAAACAAACTCTTGACTGAGGTCACGTTATTCCTCCTTTTATATGTCCAGCAAGGATGGCTGCGGAATAACCCCGTGAGCCGGCATTTCACCCGCCCTGCCACCGTTTCCGYGCTCCCATAGCTGCGCTGCTTTTACACCCTGGGAAATCAGCCGGGCGAGAGAAAATGTTGCAGGCTTTTTTTGTTCCTTTCTTTTTTTTGTGCAGCTGGTTTCTGGCGGGAGGGGGGCCCGGTTGCCGGGGAGACCGGGGATGGAGGAATCCAGCCAGGGCCGGCCCCGGGGCTGGGGCAGGGGCTGCGCTGACAGACACATCGATGTGAGGCAAATACAGAGAGGGGAGAGAGGGGCACGGGCAGCTCACAGTTCATTTCCCAGCAAGTAATTTGCGATCAGCTACGCTGAACCTTTTGGAAACCCTCTGTTTCCAGTGCTTACCTTCGAATTAAGCTGGACCTTGTCTGAAGTCTCCTGAAGTGAGCTGAATGGCTGCTGTTCGCCTCGACAGGGTCTTGTCCAGGGGCTGCAGAAAAGCTAGACCTGGATTTCCCCCTCAACCCCCGGTAATGCAGCTGTTTCTTTTAGAAATCAACATTTCACGTTGGTGTTTTTCTTCCAGTCTCAACAAGTTCTATACAGAAGACATACTTGAACCTCTCCCCCTCTTCAAAAACGTGAATTAATTTATTTTAAGATAAAGCAGTTGGGGTGGGTTTCTTTCCTCCGGTGTTAATAATCTGTTTTCCTTGAATTGGATTTTAAAATGGCTTCCTTTGAAGCTTCAAGCTGTTAGGAATGAGCTTAACATAGGTATGGAGGATGTGTAAAATCAGCTACTCCCTTTCGTGCTGAAATGTCAATAATTGTTCTAGTAAATAACTAACTTGCACTGTACCATATGTAGAATACTTGGAAATCGTAGTAACGAGCACTCGGTACCTGTATTTTGCACCAGCTCTGCTGTAACCGAGTTTTGCTGCGACAGTGTTTTCAGGAGCACACCCACCGCAGCCATGGGAAAGACTGGCATTACTTTGAATCATTACCTGAAGCGGTCAGTGGTCCACTGGAGTTGCTAATCTGCAAGTTATTTTTAAACAAGTAATTATAGATGGGGATGTTGATTATGCAGTTAACGTGCCACAAAAAAGGTTTGCTTGGAATTAAAGCTACACGTTGTTTGCGAAGGGTAGTCAACCAAATAATTAAATTGCTCTTGGCTTACACCAGTAAAAMCAGATTTTACAGGGAGTGCAAGTGATCAGATTTATTTTTCTCAAAATCGCTACAGAAGAGACAAGCCTGAGAGTGTATTTTCCAGCATCCCCTTTTGGAGCTGGGATGCCTTCTCCCCGTCAGGTGAACAAAAGAAAGGTGTGGATGCTTTGGCATACCAATAAGACGAAACCGGGTTGTTCTGCAGATTGCCTTGGAAAAAATCAGATCGAGAGTGATCCACAGGCAGGGTTATCGGTCTGCATAAACGAGGTTAGAAAGGTTAGGGGGATCGGCACATGGATAGAACAAAGGAAAGAGTATAATGAAGAAATATGTGCTGGGAACAGTGTTGAACTTTGATCTGTACCTCTGGAATAGCTGTAGCCTTAAAATAATGGGTCACTAAAACCGGGTTTAGTGGGGTGCCGCCTGGCGCTGGCTGCGGGGAGCCTGCCTGCGCTTGCCGGGGCTCTGGGCAGTCTCTCGGGGGAGCCGCACCCTCCCACGGCCGCACACCCACGTACAGACCGCGGCGTGGAGCAGGCGATACCGATGCGGAGCCGACGCGCCGCGCTGACCGCACCAAAGGGCCCAGGGCGCGGCGCGGACCGTGCCGCCCGTCCGTGCTCTTCCTCCCCCGACTTCCTCCTCCTCCTCCGGCGGCGTGGGCATGTGCCCRGCCCGCCGGCTCTGCGGCCCTTGTAATGACCGCCGTGCCATACCGGGCTGCTCGAAGATAAACCGGGGAAAGCATCTCTGGGGCGCACATGTTCAACCCTCCCTCGCCCCCCCTTCCCCTTTTGACCTCCTCGCCTTTCTTCATCCCTCACCATGTGTAAATCCGCAACGAAGCGACAAAGTGCTGCGAGTTYGCAAGACCCGATTGCTGCAGAGTTCAGGGAAAACACCCCCCCCAAAGCCCCCGGGCCCTCTGCAGCAGCACCCCCCTTCTCCATTGTCTGGCTGAGGGTCGCTGGTGGCCGCAGCTGGGCGGGGGACAGCGCGGAGCCGGTCGCTTTGCCAGAGGGCGGCTCCTGGCTCAGCGACGGGAACTAAATCCGACCTTTTTAGGCGGAGAAAGAAAAGCTGAGCTCSGCACCGGGGGAACGGCAGGCAGGGATGGCTCGGGGGACGGCTGGATGTCGGGCGGGGTGGGCGGGCGGCACAGCCCGTGCTGGGGGGGAAACCCACCCGCGCCCTGCCGGGGGTAGGTGAACCGRGTCAGGGCGCGGGGCTCCTGACCGCCGGCGCGGGCGTATGCAGGCGGAGGGGCGGCAGTCACCGGCACTTGGTGGTGCCGGGCAGGGGGGTACGTGGTGCCCCCGCGGGGAGAGGAGGCTCCCGCCGGCGCCGTGTGAACGGAGGCATCGGCGGGGGGCAGAGGCAGACGCCGGGCTTCCCCCCCCCCCGCCTTCCCCGCGGTAACGCCCGCTGCTGCGGCAGGGAAAGCTGCTCGTCTCGGGGAACAAAAGGATGCGGCCGCCGCGGAAGGGCGGGGGGACGGCGGCCGCCGGCAGCGGGGCCGGTTCACACATAAGCGGCCGACAAAGCCCCGGGGCGGGCGGGGCCCTGGCTGGGGAAAGGGCCCCCCGAACTGATCCCCCCGCCCTGGGCGGCCGCCCCACCGCCGCCCTCCGCGCCTTTGTCCCCGCTGTCAGCGGCGAACCGGGGCGGCGGTGGCGGGCGGCGGCACCGGTCCGCGGCGCCCGCTCCCGGGGAGCCCCGCCCCCGGTCACACCCCCAGACCACGCCACGCCTCCGCTGCGGGAGTTAATGCCGCAGCTCCGCCCCGCCCCCGCGTGCCCATTGGCTCCGCGCCGTTCCCGCAGGACGTCACCGGCGGGGCGGGGCGCGGCGCCCGATTTAAGGGGCGGCGCGGGGCGCGGCCGCCGCAGCAGCGAGTGCGGGAGCGGGCGGTGAAGGGGGCGTCGGCGGCAGCAGCGGGGGCAGCGTCGGACACCGGCACCATGCGTGAGATCGTGCACATCCAGGCCGGGCAGTGCGGCAACCAGATCGGCGCCAAGG
>JASVER010000026.1:2317137-2331831 GCA_030449065.1 Oceanodroma leucorhoa | reverse complement strand
AACATGAACGACCTGGTCTCTGAATACCAGCAATACCAGGATGCCACTGCTGATGAGCAGGGGGAATTTGAAGAGGAAGGAGAGGAGGATGAGGCGTAAAGTTAAAATGGGTAGGAGTTAAGTATAGTCTGAGCAGGCAAGTGTTCATTGAGAGGAGGAATCTGTGCAGTTGTGCTGAAGCATGCATTTTTTTAATTTGGTGCTCTCCACTGTTGCTTCTGTCAGCAGTTTTGTATCCTTGACTGTCCAATGTAACAGTAGTTGCAAAAATACTTCAGAGTCTTCTGTTGAAATGGTTAACTTCTCAAACATAAAGGCTTTTTGTGTCCTAAACTGTCTCCTCTGCCTTATTTCTCTCTAGATTAAGAAAGTAACTCTTGTATAGTTTTCTGTAGCTTCACTTCTCAGTTTAATCCTTAACCTCAGTGAAAGGTTAAACTCAATAAAGCAAGGTTTCTCAGGCCATGAATTTGGCAGCATGAATAAACTGCAGTTGCTCAGCATATGATGGTAGCTAATTTATGGAAACTGGGGGTTCACTGTTAGACACTCCTCTGTCTCGCAGATAATCTATTGTTGGGGAGAGAGCTGCCTTAACTAATAGAAACAAGACACTGCACTTGAGAATCCTGCAACTCCTATTTATGGACATACATGGTAGTGAGGTCAGTGAGAAGGTATTGAATTCCACATTACAAGCTGTCAAAACTGATTTGACAGGAAAGCTGCAGGCTTCCCCACTGCCATTCAGCAGCTCTTATTTAACTTGTTCCAGGGCCTGTAGYACATGCATCTGGGTGGCTGCCTGTGATTTGACTTGGTCCTGAGCTGTCCTGTCTCCCCCAACCCTCCTCTAAATATGAAAAGCCCATGCAGAGAAGCATGGGTCTGTACTATCAGAGAAACTTGAACTTGGTTAAGGACCTGAACTTTCTCTTCAGGCATAGAAGTCTTGAGTGTTTCTTCAAAATAGCCACTAAGCTGCCCTTAACTGTAAAGGGATTGACTCTTCAAGGCAATCGATTCCCTTTAGGAGATAAGAGGTGATGGGCAGATTTCTAGATAACATGGCTCAAAAGGCTGCCCAGAGCATACATACAATATTGGAGTAGGTAGATACCCTGACAATAGCTGTCTCCCACATACAAGTTATGCGTTTCCAGGACTGTTGTTAGATGCTCTCGGTCCCCGCAGCAGGAAAGGGACCTCCACCCAGGCAGGCGGGAGCAGCGCCGCAGCACCCTGTGGTGCATCTGTGCAAAGGTAAGCGTGACTTCCTTACAGTGAGGGAGGGGGGGATTTGTGCTGCCGTATGCTTAAAGGATGCAAGAATCCTGAGTGAGTCTACAATACAGTTGTCAGTAGTTACAAGGCCTATGAGACTTTTCTTACCYCTAGAAATCAAGAGTAAAATCCCCTACAGAGTATAGCAGGTACCCACTATGTAAGATTAGTCCTTAGTTCACCCAAACACCACTTAGGGGGGAGTGCTCCTGTACTAAAAAAAGTGTTGCTTTAAGAACTGCTACCAGTGCTACAATTACTGTGGATCTCACTGCTCTGAAAGAGCGGGTATCCATGTGTGTGCAACCTCTTTTGTGATCCTTTAATGAAATGCTTGCAAGGCATTACTGGAATAAAGACTTAAAAGAGAGCTACTGTGCATGACTAATATCTTGCCTGTTTTGGCTCTGTTAATTGACCACTGCCTGCAGACACTGCCCTGAGCCTACCCTGTTCCTTTGATGGGCTTATTATCCTACGGTGAGATCTACGATGGTGTGCAGGACAACAGGCACTTGTCAAAGCTTTTCTCATCTATATGCTTCATTTCTGGTGTACACCCTGTGAAGAGGGKTGAGAAGCACTTAAACTACCTGAACTGTTAGTAAACAAATACAGCCGTATATACCCACAATAGTACTTGTATTTCTTAGTACTTGAGCAGGTCTAGGATTAAGCATTAAACAGATTGAGGTTGTTTTAGTAACTGAGTTACTACATGCTGCCCCAGGCCCTTTGGGGAAATAACAGCTTATCTGGTTGTCAAAGTAACCTTCCCTTAAAATTACCTGGGTTGCACTTGAAACTGTTTATCATATAGCTTTGTTTGGAAAGCTGAGAGTGGGGAGCCAGCAAACAAATTTAAACATGTTTAACTAAAAGATGAGAACCTGGTCTTTGATAGTAAAAGTCTTCCTTTCTGCCGTGGGACTGTAGCAGGTTTCACTGGTGTTCAGCATGTCTAGCTTCTAATTCTTAGTGTAATTACACTCTGTCTCTAGCTAACCCTTAAATATAGCTACCCAAGAGACACATTTCAGTACAGCTCCCTTACTAGAAAGTAGGGCACCATCCTACACTGCTTGCTGTTGTTTGTATTCTGTTTTTTCTAGAGGAAAAGAAACCATAAATAGAGATACTCTAGACAGAAACATGTCCTTTCATAAATCCTACACAKCTTATTTGCCAGTCATTATCATTAAAAAATAAATAAATAAAATCAAACCATCATTTCAGTAAGAGTTGAGGGAAATACAGGAAAAGGGGATACTGGGAGATTTAGAGGGGAGGTTCACAACTCCTTGGTAGGAACAGTAAGTCAAYTATAAGGGAGGATGAGTCTCATACTAGGCCTGGGGGATGCAGTGCTACTTTTTTTTTCTGTTGGATCTTTGCRCTTTAGCTGTATCTATCACCCAGGAGACCACTCACTTTAAAAACTGGAGACTGATTGCTGCATGCCAAACAACAAACAGATGTCTTTGCAAGTGCTCATGGTTGCACTTTTTCTGTTTCACAGAGAAAGCAGAACCACTGAAAGGATTTCAGATTAGGTAACCTGACTGCCTTAACCTCTATTGGGTGTTGATTTGTATTTCTCCATGTGATGAACAACACCTCTAAGGCTAAAGGTCTTGCATGAGGCATCCTGTCTGGAAGAAATGAGGATAGATAGTACAGGCTTAGTGGTGTGCAGCTTAAGCCACTTATAATGACTCATTTGTGTTGAGATAGAAGTTAATAACATCAAGCAATATATTTTTGTTTCAACGTATCAACGGTGGCCTGCAAGAAAGCATTCTCCTCTCTTGCCAACTAGAGCTGATGGTGTTGGGGAAGGGAACAATCTCTTTTTTTGTTGCCTTTGTTCAATGTGTGGCATTTTTAAGCACACTAGCAGGATGTCTTGACCAAGGCAAACAACTCAAACAATGTTTGTCCACTGGTAGATACAAGATGGTAAAGCTAAATAAGGCTGTAAATGCAGCTAGGTGCTATGTATGTTTAATTTAAATAGAAATGGAATGAGGTGTGGTAGCACTGAGATGCCATCTCTCCTAATTTCCCTTCCCTGTTTAGTTCTAGGACCTCAGTCTAAGCCATTGTACCAACAGTGTTGTAGAAGGGTAGTCCAATATGTGGTCTGTTTCTTCAAAACACTTAAGTATCTGTTGAGAACGTAGGCCTACATCTGTTTTCCAACAGATGTTTTCCAATATATCAAGTGGGAGCAATAACGATTCTCCTCTTCCCAACACAGCAAGGTGCCCATATACATCAGAAATTGGGTTGCATTAAACATACAGTGGTCCCAGTGATGTGATAATCTGAGAATCAAACCTGAGGCCCATCCTGTTGACAGGTGTATCTTTCCAGAAGGTATGAGGTGAAGACCGCAGTACAACAAAGTAGCAGTAGGATTTATAACCTGAMGAAAGAAGGGAATCCAGATTTTTGGTCTCTTCTCCAGCCAATTCTCTGCAAAAATAGGGAAAACCCCTAATCTTCAGTGCAGGGAAATCTGCTCATGGATGATATTATCACATGCTGCATACTTCAAAAAGAGTCTAGCGCTAGTAGGTCCTTCTAGGTATCTGTGCAAATACTATGTGCTTAAAGAAACTGTGATGGACTGACACAGTCCTTACAGGACAGTGCTGCAACGCACTACTGCAAAACACAGCTCTGGTGCCCAGAGGGACCGTGGCAGRGGGGTGCAAAAGGGACGAGTTTTCTTACCTCACCAGAAAGAGCTGGGGCATCTAGCAATACTCTCTGCACCAGAAAGAGTTCTCCCCTTGCTTCCTTCATCTTTTGCCCCTCCCTGTAAGCCCCATGACAAAGTTATGTGTAAGATCAGGATGAACTCTGGTACTGGCTGGAATAGGGCAAGTTTCATGGTTGTTCCACTGAAATCACTTTCCAAAAAAAAMCCCAAAAAACACACCTCATTATCTTACTACATTTTTTTAAGAAGTGCTGTTAAACTACATTAAATTCTGCTTCACAGTGGGRGGTGCCTCAATTATTGCTTTCTGTTTAATGAGGCCTAATATTTTTGTTGCTAAAGCTGTGAGGAGTTAAAATCCTCTCTGGAGWAATCATGTGACTACCCCCTCTATTTGGTATACACCCTTTCTCCCAAGGGATGTTATTCTCCTTTTCCGTTCCACATTAAAGCATAATGAACGTATATTTTTAGGGAGCATTCAGATGTGGTAGCCTGCCTAGGAGCTATAGGAATGCTGTTCCCCTGAACCTGCTCATTGCGGGGGAGGCACTGTTTTCTCGTTTACAAATAACCCCCTTCTCAATCTTCCTGTGTATTTTTCAGCTGCTTCTAACAATTCCACAGAACAAAGCTCATGACCCTTTTGATGTGTTATAYGTGTCTAAGGTTATTTTTTCCCCCTTCAACTCAAAATAAACCTTTATAAATAAGTATTAGGAGCTAATCTTGTATGTGACTAAAAAAAAAAGATTTTTGAGAATTTTCCCCCTTCCAATCTAAAATTTATTCACGCTAAGCACCTGGCTTTTGATATTCCAGCAATCACCTGTCCTGGTCTGCTTGTTTTTTTTATCAAGATGGGAAAGAGCAGACTATGGGATCTCAGATACTTCCATTTTAGATGGTTGTTATCTTTAGCTTGCCTGCATGAAAATTCAAAATGGAAGCATTTGGTCAGGAAAGTGCCTGAGGCCATGGTGCATTTTGGAAAAAGACATTTCTTGGCCCTGACTCTACTGGACACTTGTCCAGCTGGAGCCCTCTGAGCGTTTGAATCTGAGGGTGTAGGGAGGGTATTGGGGGGAGCTGTGAAAGCCTGGCCCCTCCCAGCTGTTCTGCTGGCAAAGGACACAGTGCAGGTGACAACTCTTTCCTCTCCCTGAGCAGTTTAACAAGAAGCGAACTGTTTCCCTGCTCCTAGCTTCCATCCTATTTCAAGTATTTTATTTGTGAATCTGCCAGAAAGAAAAGTTGTGTCTTTCTGAAGTGTGTGTATTAGAAGGCTATCTATTTACAGTATCTAAGCAAAAAAGAAATAATTAGAGTATGTCATTCCCTCCTCCCCACTCAAAGCCATCTTTCCCTTACAGGCAGAATTCCACTCATAAGGGAGGAAATCAAGTTAGCTTTGTTAAATTCTTGTTTATTAATGTTTGATTCTTGTACGGTAGAGATTTTCTAACTGGTCTCGATTTATCCATATGTCATCTTTTATAATCAGATTATTTTTCTCACTTGGCTTCCTTGGTAAGTTTAAGGCATATTTTCTTTGCTTTTTGGCAAGAATGCCTCTATCATTGCAAACAGAAATGTTAATAATAATCCAGCTTAAGCAGAATAYGAAAACACTTGCTCCAGAAGATGAAGTGGCTACCCTGGCAGAGGTTGTGTAGCTGGTTCAGTAAACAGTTCTCTGTTGTTTTGCACTGAAAAATGTTTCCACATTTTCCATGAATGTAATAGAAAGATACCGCCTGCCCTCATAGTGAATAATTAAACAGGGTTTTCAAGCAGAATTCAAATGGTCTCACAACAAGCTTTACAAACATTAAATGAAATTCAAGCATTGACTTCTTACAGTCTGCTTCTCTGCATCCAGCATAATGCTGGTCTTATAATTAATAAATTAATTGTATGGCTGGTTTTGGGGAATTCCAGCTATGACTCCAGCTCCACCCTAGCAGGCAGGGAGAAACAGTAAGCTTGGGTTAGAGATCTCCAGGGCATTGAGAAAACTGCCACTTGCAGAGGTGGGTAGCTCCATGGGCTGGGCTGGGCTGACTCAATATCCTCCAGCTGCTGAAAAAAAGGATGGTGCTATTCCCCTTGCCCTGCTTCAGGTGTTTCCTTTGTGTTATTTGCTTTCAGCAGCTCCAGGGCATGTCTGACCCCTCTCGTAGTCAGCTCAGCTCCCTCAACTCCACAGTTAGGGACAGTAAACTGGGGGTGGGGAAGCTTTTTCTTGGATTAGGGAGTGTGCCAGAGGGAGAACTGGTGCAAAGGAGGAGGAAAAGGCAGGCGGCTGGAAGCAGGAGAGAGCAGAGCAAGATGTTCGCTCGATTCAGCCACCCAGTGCGACGGCACCCTGAACTCCCCCACGGGCAACTCAGGTGATTTTAAACAATGTACGTTGAATCCCACCGCAAACTACTGCATCTCCTAGCAGACATCACAAGATGAAGTTCAGAGTTTGCTCGGTGTCAGTTTGAGTTAGAAGTAACTATCGGATTGCAAGATAAAGCAGGGAGGCTAAGGAACAAAAGAAACAGTGACTAGCAGATCAAAGTCGCTATCTGTGCCTTGCTCTCGATGACGTGCAGGAAATAAGCTACCCTGGAAAATGTGATATCAGCATTTCATTTATATTGATGCTGGAATCTTAGTCATCTCTTGACTGGAGGACCCAGTTTGTAGAAATAGCAAACATATTTCATCTACTGAGCTATCTTAAAAGGTAGATGCAGCCTGGATGGGGGCAGGAGCCATCTGGCTGCTACCCATCACATCTGGTGTGCCAAGCGGAAATAATGAGAGGCTGCATTGTTTTGCCTTTCTTCTCAGTAAATTGCTGCCTGATGACGATCAACAGATTTTTCCCTTTCTGGAGTCATTTTGCGACATGTGATCATGTTTATTATGGTAGCTTCAGAAGCCAGATGAGTGGGGTTCTGTTTGCTGTGTCCTGTACAACCACATTCACAGAAATTCCTGACCCTCAGAGGTTATAATCTAAGTTCACAAGAGAAACCATATGGTATGGAAGAAATATTAGGTTCATGAGGAAACAACCCTTCCCTCAAAAGGAGCAGGGGTCATTTTAGAATTGACAGTGCCGTAAATTGCTCCATAGTGTGATGTGTGATGTTCTCTCACACGCTCATCCCCTCTCCTCTTTGTTCTTGGCCAAACACACAAACCCCAGGTACAATAAACACAAATACAGAGCACTCTGCAATGAAACTTCCTTTGTTCATTCATAAAAGCATGCTCAGCATTGTAGTATTTAATTGCTTGTAGTGCCTGCAGTGGGATGTAATTTTGAAATAAAAATAGATTTTCCTTTTTGGTATTTTATTATTAGAATTAAAAATACCTTCACGATTATTCCACCCTCTTGCTGGCAGAAATACTCTTCTATCTTAATGCACATTGCAAGCGATTAAGCATCAGATTCCAAAGGTGAACCCAGACAGTCCTCATCAGGTGGCAATATTGTAGTTACCAGGTAGAAGGCAACCAATAAACTAACAACCAGCGCCTGCTCATTCGAGTACCAACAGAAAGACTCAAAAAGTCATGTAGCCTCCAATATACATGCCTGAGCCACACGTGACGTCACCCATCAGAAATAAGCGAGAATAAAGCCATAGGCAGACATTTTGTATGCTTGAGCAGCTTTCACATTTGTACGGCTGCCATTCTTTTTGGAACAATGGCAAATTACGGAGAGACCTGAAAATGTTGCGGGATCCCTGTTTGCCTGCCTTGTGCACCCAGCGCCCGGGCTCCGCCGTTGCCACGGGAGCGGGAGGGCAGGGCGGGCTGCAGGCAGGGAGCAAGGTGGGATGCAGGCAGGGAGCAAGGTGGGATGCAGGCAGGGAGCAGGGCGGGCTGCAGGCAGGGAGCAGGGTGGGATGCAGGCAGGGAGCAGGGCGGGATGCAGGCAGGGAGCAGGGCGGGATGCAGGCAGGGAGCAGGGCGGGATGCAGGCAGGGAGCAGGCTGCAGCGTTGCCGGCAGTTCCGGCTGCCGAGGGGCAGGCGGGCGTTCCTGGGCACAGGCACTGCCTTTGTAGGGACGGGAGATTTTTGACTTTCATTTGTTAAGCCTGAACATTTAGAATTTATGGAGCTATCTTAAAAAACACAATAGCGAACTCCCGTATCTCTTTAAATAGCATTGATGGCTAATATTTGTTAGTTTGCCAAAATGTAGGATTCTGGATTGACATTGAAGTAATTGACATTTAATTTGCTTCACTGTGTGTTCACAGATGCTCAGCATTGCTGTAGATGAGGGCACTTATTAGACACATAAACATGTACCTCCCTTTAGGTACGCAGTTTTAAAACCTGGAGCTATACCCCCAAAAAACTGGTCTCTACACAAAGAGCAGTACTACAGCATCTAAGAATTAGATAGTTTCCTAATAGAAGCTTGAAATCCTTAATGGAATGACTGTAAAGCCCTAGGAAGCCATTGTGTGCATGTGGGAAGAAGGCATGGCAAGGAGTGTCCAGGTGCCTTCAGGAGGGAAGTGAGAATGCTTCAAGCTGGTCCTTTGTAGATTGCCAGGAATACTCTGGCACCCAAAAAGTTCTTCAATGCCTGTGTGGATCCCACAGAGATGCAGTTGTGTTGCAGTTCCACCAGTAGTGAGAAGATGTAAGTGCCTACTGCTGCCCAAAAGGGTGGGTTATGCCTATAGCAAGTAGAAATGTATATGCAGAAGTTGCATGAGCAATAATAAAGACTGCCTGTGATTAAGTATTGCACAAATGGGTCAAAGGAAAATACTGACAACAGCCGGGATTTAAAGAACATAAAATTCAAGAGAAGTTGGTGAAAAGAGCTCAGTGCCAGCACAATTCTGGATATTTTGTGATTGCAAAAGCCACGTGTAATAACGCCACATGTAATTCCATGTGTTTCAGAGCTTGAGCCAGCCCATGCTCATGACGTTTCCCAGCAGCTGAGGTTTCTGCACTAGGGGAGAAAAAGAGCCACAGTTCATAAGCACATCAATTCACTGGAGCAAACTGAGAGCCACTTTTGCAAATATGGCTGAAGTGTTTTTCCAAGGTCACAGCAGCCAAATGCTGGACAAAGTTATGGTACTTCTTTAGCCACTAGTATTTCCTGCCATGGATGAAAAAAATGAGTGAAACTGGTGACATTATGCATCAATTTATATTATGTTAAGCACAGCTAACCTGAGTAATATGTAAACAACCCTGTCCATTCTGTTAGCAATTACCTTTCTTCTTGATAGTGGTAATGATTTACCACATTAATTATTACCTCAACTTTGCAAAAATGTGCTGGTTTTGTAGCTGTTAACAATTGCAATCAAATGTTATAATGTACTATGGCACCAAGATCAAGAAACCATCAATCTGGTGTTGCTGGTCACACACAGCCTCCTGCTCCTTTCTCTCCTTTTCACAGAATCACAGAATTGTTGAGGTTGGATGKGACCTCTGGAGGTCATCTAGGACATCTACATCTACTACATCTACTGGTAAAGGACCAGTCCGGTCCTTTACTGGGAGGGTCAGCTAAAGCAGGTTGATCAGGGTTGTGTCTACTCGGGTTTTGAGTATCTTCAAGAATATAGACCTCACAACCTCTCTGGGCAACCTGTGCCAGAGGAAAGAAGTTTTTTTCTTATGTTTAGATGGAATTTCTTGTATTTCGGTTTGTGCCCATTGCCTCTCCTCCTGTCACTGGGCACCACTGAGAAGAGCCTGGTTCCACCTTTTTTACTCCTTCCCATCAAGTATTTATACACACCAATTAGATTCCCCTGAGCCTTCTCCAGGACAATCAGTCCCAGCTCTCAGCCTCTCCTCATATGACAGATGCTCCAGTTCCTTAACCACCTTCATGGCCTTTCATTGGGCTCACTCCAATATGTCCCTCTCTCCCTTGTACTGGAGAGCCCAGAATTGGATGCAAAACTCCAGATGTGTCTCACCATGGCTTATCCCCTTCCTTGACCTGCTGGTAACGATCTTCCTAATACAGCCCAGGATGCTGCTGGAAACCCTCGCTGCAAGGGCACATAGATGATTCATGTTCAACTGGATGTCCACCAGGATCTCCAGRTCCTTTTCTGTCAAGCTGCTTTCCATCTGGGTGGCCCCCAGCATGTGCTGGTTCATGGGGTTGTTCCTCCCCAGGCGGAGGACTTTGCACTTCCCCTTGTTGAACTACATGAGGTTCCTGTCAGCCCATTTCTCCAGCCTCTTGAGATCCCTCTGGATGGCAGCATGACCCTCTGGCATATCAGCCACTCCTCACAGTTTTGTATCATCAGCAAACTTGCTGAGGGTGCACCCTCTTGCCGTATAAGTCATAAAGAAAAAGTTAAACAGTGTTCGCCCCAGGATCAATCACTGGGGTACACCACCAGTCGCTGGCTTCTGAGCTTTGTGTTGCTGATCTCAAGCCCTTCAGCCTGGCAGTTCAGCCGGTTTTCACTCCATCTCGCTGTCTGTTTATCTAGGCCACACCTCACCAGTTTGCCTATGGGGATGTTATGGGAGACAGTGCAAAAGTCTTCACAAAATAAACAACGCTAACTGCTCTTCCCTCATCTACCAAGCCAGTCACTTTGTTGTAGGAGACTATCAAGGTGGTCAGGCATGATTGCTCCCTTGTAAATCCATGGTGACTACTCCCAGTCACTTTCTTGACCTTAATATGTTTGGAAATTGTTTTCAGAAGAATTCATTCCATCATCTTTCTAGGAATTGAGGTGAAGCTGGCTGGCCTGTAGTTCCTCGGATCCCCCTTCTTGCCCTTCTTGAAGTTAGCAGTGACACCCATTTTTTTTCAGTCCTTCAGAACCTCCCAGATTGGCTTGACCTTTCAAAGATTATCAAGAGTGTCCTCACAATGATATCTGCCAGCTTCCTCAGCACTCAGGTGCATCTCATCAAGACCCATGGACTTCTGTATGTTCAATTTATTTAAATGTTCCCCAAACTGATCTTCCTCTACCAAGAGTAAGTCTTCATTGCTCCAGACTTCCCAACAGGTCTCAAAAGCTTGTGATTCCTAAGGGCAAATCTTAATAGTGAAAAGCAAGGTGAAGAAGACACTGAGTACCTCAGCTTTTTCCATGTCCTTTTGTGACTGAATATGTCCCCTGCCATATTCAGTAGTGGGTCCATATTTTTTCCTAGACTTCCTTTTGCTGCAGATGGACCTGTAGAAGTCCTTCTCGCTGTCCTTCACATCCTTTGCTTTGACTTTCCTAACCCTGCACGCTAAGACAGTGACTCTATGTTGCTCCTGGACCACCTGACTCTACTTTCACCTCATGAATGCTTCCTTCTTACATTTGTGTTTACTCAGGAGCTCCTTGTTCATCCATACAGGCCTCCTGCCACCTTTGCTTGATTTCGTGCTTGTTGACATGGACCATTCTTGAGGCTGGAGGAGGTGATCCCTGGAAGTAACCAGCTCTCCTGGACTCTTCTCTCCAGRACCATCTCCCATAGGATTCTTCCAGACAGATACCTGGAGAGGCTAAAGCCTGCTCTCCTGAAGACCAGGGAACTGTCATCCTGCAATTTGCTTTGCTCCCTTCTATCAGGATCTTGAACTCCACCATCTCACAGTCACTGCAGCCAGGGCTGCCCTGAGCCTTCACAGCCCTGACCACTTCTTCCTTGCTTGTAAGTATCAGGTCCAGCAGAGTGTCTCCCTTTTGGACTCCGTGATCACCTGTGTCAGGAAGTTATCGTCAATGTATTCCACAAAACTCCTGGATTGCTTGTACCCTGCTGTGTTGTCCCTACAGCAGGTATTGGGGAGGCTGAAGTCCCCCTTGAGGACTAGGGYCTGTGAACATGAGACTTCTTCCAGTTGTCTGAAGGTCTTATCTACTCCTCTTCCTGATCAGGAGGTGTTTAGCAGATACCCATCACAACATAACATACGTTGGTTTGTCCACTAATCCTGACCCTTTAGATCTCAGCTGGCTCACCATCCACCCCCAGGMAGAGCTCTGTGGGTTTCTGCTGCTCTCTCACACAAAGGGCAACTCCCCTTCCTTGCCTTCCCAGCCTGTCCTTCCTAAGGGGCCTGCATCCCTGCATCGCAGCACTCCAGTCGGGTGAGCTGTCCCACCATGTCCCTGTGATCCCAGTGAGACCATAACCCTGCAACAGCACGCAGATCTCTAACTCATCACGTTTATTGCCCAAGCTGCGTGTGTTAGCGTAGAGGCACTTCAGAGAGGCACCCAAGCCTGCTGATTCYCCGGGAAAAGTGCGAGAGCTTGCCCTGCCATGGTGTCCCCTCGGCACAGCCATATTGTGCTTGAGGTGGACCCCCTCCAGCTCCGTTGTGCGGAATACGAGGTACATTGTTTCGCATCCTCTTTGCCAACCCACTCCACTGTTTCCTTGATTGTGGGGTGTCATCTCCCTTCCCTGGTCCTAGTGTAAAGCTGTCCTTGCCAGGTTGGCCAGCTGCATGGCAAAGATACTTTCATTACTGAAAAATTTACAGCTGTGAATCAAATAACATTTTATAGTCAAGTTCAATAGTTTCTGCACAATCCATTACAGACCCTGCTGAAATTTATTTTGGACATTCTCCTCAGCAGCACTGCAGATAAAGGTGTGTATCTCAGTTGGTTCACATATATTGTTCTCACTGTTGGTCTTGAACTCTCCCTTCTCCCTCAGTTGTCCGCCATGTACTTAGYTCAGTTTATTTCTGTGAGGGAACAAGCAGAGATGCTAGGAGCAGGATCCAAAATCTTCCAAAATGAGGTGCATGGCAGGTATCTGGTAAGACAGAACATAACTTCATTTATAGAAAAAACCCATCCCATTCCTGTGGGTGTTCAAACTGCTATCACCGTCGAACCACCCCCAGAAAAAGCCAGTCTTTAGTAGCAGTGTAAAGTTTCATGCCAGCCCCCTGTGTTCCTGAAATTAGAGCCCCACATATACAGGTTTGGCAGCACTATCGAAAGGAGAGTTCCGCCGCTTAAAAGTGGCTGTGGGCTCTGTCATCGCCACCCAGTCCCCGCTCGTTTCAGGTGCCTGAGCTATGGAAAGATGGTTCTCCCGCTCAAAACGTATCAAAACGTGATGAAGCAGGCCTGAGGGTGCAACAGAACACAGCAGTGCATGCTTTGCTGCTGTGGCACAGCAGCGGCGAAGAAAGTAAGGGGATGACCTCCAACAGGTGTGCGAAGAGGAGTTGGGGTTTTTGTTTTGTTTTTTCACTTTTTCAGCCCAAGACGCGCCACGCCTTGTCCGATTCCGGCCTTTCTCCCACCGGTTGAAGGCGAGGTTCCTCCAGCGCCTCGAGCCAGCCGCGCTCTGCCAGCGGAGCCGCCCGCAGCCGGACCCGCACCCCGCCGCCCACCGCACCCGGACCCGCACCCGGACCCGCACCCGGACCCGGTCGCGAGCCCCGCCACGCCCCCGCTGCGGGAGACAATGCCGCAGCCCCGCCCCGCCGCCGCGCGCCCATTGGCTCCGCGCCGTTCCCGCAGGACGTCACCGGCGGGGCGGGGCGCGGCGCCCGATTTAAGGGGCGGCGCGGGGCGCGGCCGCCGCAGCGGCGAGTGCGGGAGCGGGCGGTGAAGGCGGCAGCAGCGGGGGCAGCGTCGGACACCGGCACCATGCGTGAGATCGTGCACATCCAGGCCGGGCAGTGCGGCAACCAGATCGGCGCCAAGGTACGCGCCGGCGCGGGAAGGGGGGGCGCTTCCCGGTGTGGGGGGCTGCGGGCGGTACCGGTGCCGGGCCCCAGGGTCGCACCCGGCGGGGAGCACGCAGCCCGGTCCCAAAATGAAAAGCGGCCCGGGGCTTGCTAAGGTATCGCGGGTCCTGCTCCCGTGCCCCGTCTCCGGCCGTCTGAGCTGCCGCGGGGCTGGGCGCTGGCTGGGATGTGCCCGGGCTCCGGTCCGTCGCTGCCCTTCCTGCAGGCAGCCGCGGCAATCCCCTCGCTGCCTCACCGCTCTGCAGCCACGGCGCCGGCTCCTGAGGGAGGGAACGAGAGGTGTTTCAGTCCCACGGGTAACCGGGACCCGAGGGTGCTGGAGGTGCTGCCATATTCTTGTAGAGGCTAGAGGGTCTTAAGCTGCTGCTAGACAATGGGAGACCACCAAATTGAGATACCCGGGGGGTGTCATCCTTTGGACACCAGCTATAAAATAATTAACTTGTGCTTTGGTGCTCCAGCTGCCCATCTGCCCTTGGCCAATTCAGCTGCTGTGGCCAGGGAAGCCCTTCTGCACTGACTCACCTTCCTCCCGGGCAGCTGCTCTGCCATGCCAGGGAGTGGTCAGGGCCACGGCATGCACAGACTGTGCTGGGCTGTGTGATTGGTGCTGGCCAGACGTGGTTAATAATTGTCCATTTCCAAAAATTTCTTCTAGTTCTGGGAGGTCATCAGTGATGAGCATGGCATTGATCCCACAGGCAGCTACCATGGGGACAGCGACCTGCAGCTGGAGAGGATCAATGTCTACTACAATGAAGCTGCTGGTAAGTGTGTCTGCTTCCTCAGATGTCCTTAAATAAATGGGGCAGACATGCCAGTTCATTGAGGCTGGAAAAATCCCCGAACAAGAGCTGTCATCTGCCAGTGACGCCTCTGAGAGCTTTGTTCTCAAAATGGCTCTGATAAGACCGTAGTCTTGAGCGA
>JASVER010000026.1:2296764-2315682 GCA_030449065.1 Oceanodroma leucorhoa | reverse complement strand
AACATGAACGACCTGGTCTCTGAATACCAGCAATACCAGGATGCCACTGCTGATGAGCAGGGGGAATTTGAAGAGGAAGGAGAGGAGGATGAGGCTTAAGTCCCCTGGTATCAAAGGAACTTCTGTAAAGCAGGCATGTGTACTGAATAACTTCTGATAGTGGTGGTGAAGCATGTTCTCTAGAAACTGTGTACCCAGTAATCCTCTCAGCACTAGTAACTTTGACAGATTTCTCAATGTAACAGTTCTGAATTGCAGTTATTACAATGTTTTTGTCCTTTAATGTTAAGAGCACATAAAGGCATGTATTCTAGATAGTGTTTTCTGTCTTTTTTTAACACCTCTGTTGAACACAGGACAGCTATTCGGTCCATGTGGCAAGAAGTAAGTTTAAAGACATGTCAGAAATCTTGCAGGACAGTGGTGTGCTCTGATCCACTGCGGCTTACATAGTCTCAAAATGTATGCTTCTCATGCAAATATCTTTCATGTTTTTTCCTACAGGACTCAAACCTACCTGTAATTTAAATGAAAATGGAAAGCCAACTAAAATTCCTAAACAAGGCAAGGACAAACATCTCTAACTTGTTTTACAGTTTAAGTCAGTGTAGGAAATCTTCCACTTGTCTGTTGAAGTCCTCTGCAAAACGCAGGTGTAGATTATGCTTTCCTTCTGGCATCAGAAGTAACCTTAAAAGAGGAAAAAATCAAACACTGAATATACATTGTATTCTGTTAGTATAAGTAATTAAAATATTTGTGGCCTTTTCCTTGCTCTTGGTTACCCAAGTACAGAACTGAGCTCTTGCTTTAAGTACTACCCCTATGTGTGTTGTTCAGAATGTGAACCACAGCAACAGCTGAAGCAACAAGCATACTGCTTGCCCCACTTTGGGGAGGATAAGCTAAGCTTAAAACAAACTTTTGTGTCCTAGACCTAGTTTCTAGGAACCTTTCTGGTGGTCTGCAAAGAAGGTAACGTTCCAAAACGTATATGAGCAGGATGCATCTTTGAAAGGTATGTGAAGCACCTGAGGTCTTTTGCCTCTTTTGGAGAACAGTGGTTGTGCTGGGCAGGGAACACATTTAAGAGATTGCTACAGAAATGTAGATTTCTTGTCACCACCCAAACTTAGCATTTGAACTTTGTCTAATCTTTCTGAAAAAAAAAAAAAATCCAAAACTAACACCATTCATTCACCCATTAAAGTAAAAAGGGAAGTCAGGACTTCCTCAGCTATAACAAAAGCTTAGAAGTAGTATCTGTGAAGAAAGTTAAATCTTTATAATACTGATGTGACTGTAACAAGCCTAAAATGCTACTTGTCATTGCTTTCTATCTGGGAAAAACTTAATACATCAGGTATATACTTCTAACACTTCTTTATATGGAGGTGGGAAATTCTTTAAATTGTTATCCTACCACATAGTAAGCAGTTTCAACAGAGCTAAAGGCATCTTGTCTGATACTTTGCTATGTTGCTGTCATGTTAACTAAACCCCACTACAGCAAGGACGATCTTTTTTCCTTTGGTGGTGACAAGCACTGTTTTGTCTTGGGGAAAAGAGCAATAGCGTGTGAACATACCCAGCTCTTCTACTACTACTGTCTGAATTTAATTAAGTCTGTTTCTTCAAAGACCAAGCAGCACACAGATGTACAAACCTATAGCACTGTGTAAGCTATTAGCTACTGCTGTTAAGCCACTGCAATGCTACCTAACTCTAGCCATGCCATGCAAATACAGAATGATGGCACACTCTTCTACCATGAGAGAAACAAGCAATGTATCTGCACTACAATCAGCAAAAGCTTTTTCTACTTTACTACTAGATAAAAATCAAGGCAAGAAAAGCCGATGGTAGAAGCATGTGTTACTGAAAATATGCTAACTTTAAGGTTTTCCTTCTGCTTCACAATGGCATGTGTCATCTCCAGTGCAACAAGGGAAGAAGGAGACCATGTACCTAAGTATTAATTTCTGAGAACACCATTAGTCTGATTTCTTTTCTGATGAACACACATATGGGGGAGCACTTTAGCATGGAGACATGCGAAGAGCAGCTTTACATTTTATTGGATAGTAACTTATAACGCTGTTTCCTCCTTGGCTTGTCTTCCAAAGAGAAGTTATCAGATCCTTGTCTAGTTTTTGTGATGACTTGCCTTAGTCAGCATCTGGAGCATTTCAGAGCTCAGTGAAGCCTAACAGGATGATAGGTATTCTGAGCAGGGCATGTGGGAGTAACTAACTAGCAGACATAGAATAAAACACCTGCATGTGATTGTTAGGAAGGTCTCTTGTTCTCATCTTTCCTGTGGCATAATGCATTTCTATGAACAGCGGGGCTGACTGAGGTAAATATATCACTCAATTTTTCACAGAGATGACACCAATGAAACAGTTCCCTACACTCTGCATTCATAAAAATGGTTTTTGTTCTCCTAATTCTTTTCTCTAGTCTTAATCATCACAGTCTGTTATTAAGTAGTAATAGAATTCTTTAATTTGTGTGCAAATTTATGAAGAAAATTCAGCTGGTGTAATACTAGCTTTTTATAGGAAGCATTTCTGGAGTTTTCAAATGAAGCAGATGGTGCCCCAAGATTTTTCCTTTATGAAGTAATATCTCTGAGCATAGCTGTACATTTTTGCTCATTCTGCTTTTCTTAAAAACACTGAAAATTCACAGGACAGTTGAAAAACAAAATCTTTGAGGAAGCTGTTCACATCAACCAGGCAGAGCAAACATTGGTATCCTGTGCTTCTCTCTAAGAAATGGGAATCTCTCCATTCATAGCACATAAATTCACTGCTTTACTGAATGGGACAGAAATGAGGTCTCTCACAGCAAAAGGAATGCAATGGCCATAAAAGAAGAAATTTGCTTGTTTCGATAAATGTTAGGGAGTTGTTCTGTGTGTGAAGTAGAAAGAGGAAAAAGACCTTACTTGGTTTCTCTTGGAGGACTTTAGGAAGGAGCTTATGAAAATGTTATATTTTTTTATATTGCAAGAAAGGTCCAGCTACACTGTGCATTGTAACTGGCTAGGGAAGTTTGGAATAGCTCTGTCTGTCTGTGGCAGAGACAACTTATCCAAATACTTTTTTTTTTTTAACACTGTGGGTTTGAACTGCTTCATTTCTTCAACAATGGTTTATAAATACTCCATCATATAACTTACCGGGAGCCTTTGATGTGCTTATGAATGTATTCTGCGTGAGCTTGTGGAACCATAGGGTCTTTCTCACCGTGAATTATAAATGTGGGACACTTAATATCTGGCAGCAACTGTTGGCAGATATTACCTAGGAATAAAATACATGAAGGTCACACTTCATTTTAGAACAGTATGAAAGACTGAAACTGCTTCTGAAAAGGACTGTGAACTCCACTGGGTTCTAGCTATTGCCTCTCCTTGTAGATAGCATGCAACTAATCTACATAACTACGTAATCAGGACTTTAATTAACAAGATGTTACTTCACTGAAATTTGCTTCATTAATGGATACTAGCACAAACGGATAGAGCAAATGAAGTACTTCTGTCCCACATTTCCCCCAGGTTTTCTTTGACTGTTCAAAGCAAACAGATGCATCTCTTTCCTGGCTTTGTTCTTTTCAGTCATAAAGTCTTACGTCCTTCACATTCATGCTACGTTTTGTTACATCGGTTGYCAGGTTATAAGATTTGCTACTTTTATCACAAGTTAACTTAGGTTGTACTCATGCCTGTCCACCTTCCTGACCCTTTGCTGTCTGCAATGAATAACTATTTAATAGAAATTGTACTAGAACTATTCAAAGGTTATTCTCCCTGCCCATTCTTCTTATAGAACCTCAAGAATAATTTTATGCTTACTAGTCTTTAATCTCACTAGAAGTAATTTTAACACTTTTCCTTAAAGACTCTTCTATTTCCCCCCCCCCCCTTTCTTTTTCCTCATCCCTTAGTAACCCAGTTTCCAAACTCTTTGCCTAACTTCCCATGCTCTCGCAAGAGATTCTGTGGGCAAAACATACTTGATGAGTTTTATGTTCCATTTATTTGTAGTTGTCTCTTTGCAGCTACCAATAGCTGTACAGTTAACGCTCATACCTTAGCTCTAAAGTCATACAGTTTCACAGAGTTTTTCCAATTGTTTGATTATTTATATAGTCTTAGTTTGCAGTTCTACCAGTTAAATATTTTCATGTAGAACATTTCATCCATGGTCCTCAAACACCTGCACAAATGTTGACTGTTTTTCAGAACAAGTAACAAGTAAATTTAAGTTATTTACCTAAAGACATAATTGGCAGTCAAACTATTATTTCCTAGTTTCCAGGTCCTAAAACTGTTTTGTACTATAACCACTAGATTATATTTACTCTAATAACACAGAACAGCAAGAAGAATCTTGAATTTTGCAGCTTTATGCAGTGTATTCAGTTTCTCTAAGTGTTGGCACCTTCTAAAAATTCATTTCTTATAGCTTTTCACACTAAAAGCTGTCCCATTTAGGGTAAATAATCTTATTTCTTAAAAAGAGGTTGAGTTGTTTTTGACCAACAGAGGTTTAGCTGTCCTCCTTTTATCTCTGACGGGTTTTATTAACCCCTTTTCTTGTATTTGCCATTAATAACCTCTTGCGCAGTGTGCTTAATTCAAAGGAGTCCTGCCTGTGTTCAAAGTTGCCCTCCCTGAGCTACTCCTGGAAAAAAATTGCAGTCTGATGGCTGCTCATCTTTTTTAGCGAATGTTAGGCTTATCCCAATATCTGACCCAGCTACAGCATCTAGGTAATTCAGCTCCTTGTCACACGTCTCCAGGCAGCTTCTTTTTCACAGTCACTCTCATAGTGTTTGAGGTGTGTGCATGCAGTAAAAGGATGTCACAGCCAGAGTTTCACCAGCCTGGGCTTTGGACTTAAGATTATATTAGTTTTAAGGAGATGCATTCTAGAAAGGGTAAAATAAAATCAGGGAGAAATTCTAGTACCATGTTGCTGATCCTGTGCAAAACTTCATGGAAAAAATACAAAATGAAGAAGTGTTTTCCTTTTAGTACCTGCTGCCTGTTAATGTATGTCATCTCCTGTCTTTCACTACAGGAAAATGTATATAAGAGAATTACAGATTCCTTGTTTTACGTACTATGTATTTCTGTTTTAGGCAAATTAAAGGCAATTTTCCTCTGAATTAAAACAGAACTGCAGGTTATTGTTCATTGTACCCTTGGTGCAAAAGTCTATGTAGAGTGACTGCAGAAATCTTCAGAGATAAACATTTAATAATTTTCATATTGTCTAGTTTAGGTATTCTTTTTGGATTTTAAACACCTAATCTGTGTCAATAGTGTTTTTTAAATGTGTTTTGTTAATTCTGAGTTCCCAAAATCTGAACTCCCTTCTTTTTTAACTCATTATATACTACTAGTTTTGAAATAGTGCTTCAGCTCCTGTTTGCAGAAACTAGAATGTACACRCCTCACTTTTGGGATATCTTAACAATGTCACCAAGAGGTAATCCTTTGACACTTCGAGAGGAGAGGAGAAAAAAGCTTGAGCAGAATCCCTCYTGTTCAGCCTGCACAAAAGCAGTGATTTAATAATGTAGTTTTGTGGCGGAACAAGAGGAGGGACTCATAAGCTAATGCTTCCCATAAATGTGTTTTCCTCCTGTACCTTGCTGGTTCTGTGAACCATCTACAAAGTAATTGCTTTATTCATGAGTGTGAGTCAGACCCAGCTTTTAATGCCATATGCAGAGTCCTTCCTTTACTGGCTGCTAGGAGTACTGTTAGATTTTTTCTTTTATCCAGAACTGTCTGCTACTATAATTGCCTCAGTTTAACACTGTAAAAGCCTTACCATCTGATTTTTCAGCAAAGCGAGATATTGCATCTACCCAAGCCTCACAGGTTTTTGCAAAGTACTTATGTCCATACATCTCTTCCAGTGGTTTCTTGACCTTTTCACTCCATTTTGAAACATCTCGGATGCCTACATAAAATAACATTGAAATGTGTTAAGTCCTTTCCATCAAGAAGATATAACCCAGTACTGTCAACACCTAATATGAGTAARTTTTCAAACCAGACCGCAGATATGTATTTCAAACCTGAAACTGCAGTGAATGGTTTTAAATGTTCATAGCATGGAAAGGATATAAAAAAGGTAGTTTTATGATCTCTGCTGGGGTCTTTCTGAGTTGCAGAAGACCATCTTGTTATTATGGTCACAAGGAACAACAGGAAAAAAAAATAATCAAAGGACCCAGTCCTGAAACTTCTGATGTTTCTTTTTGGAGAGCTTGCAGAAGAGAAGCTCAGGGAGGTACCTTGTGTATGAAAAGGGGACTGTTTTATAAGAGTGTGCTAGAGCTGGCAATTCTTTTTTATATCCTTCAGCCTTTTGCTTTGKCTCATGGATGGAAGTTCTTCCATGGCTCCTACCAGTATTCAGAGGAAGGAAGCTCTTACTAAGGCATTCCAGCAGGCTGACATCATGGCACATTTGCCATAGTCTTACAGAAAAACAAGCAACTCTATTTGGTAGAGCCCCATGACTCATGGCAGGCTGGCTAAAGCTGTACAAATAATCTGACATTCTAGTTACTCATTTATCAGATTTACCTATTTTTTCCCCAAAAATTTTCAGTACTGCTCACAAAACAGATATCCACAAGGGTGATTTTCACTAAATTATATTTCAGCTGTACAGCTTTGTATGATAAAGCCCAAAACAATGTTGGCATAGCAGAGAACCTGAAAGAGACCTGAAAAGTACTGAATCATCAAACAGTAATATATGGCACTAGAAGAGCTTTTAATTGGTTTCAAATGGGAATTAAGGAAAGAAAGGACTGGGGTGTTAATTAACAGACAGAACCTGTCCAGCCAAATGAGCAAGGCAGTAGTGACTGAAAGTGATTTATAACAACATCTGACTGGAAAGGAGTTTGCTCACCCCAGGCCAGCTGCTACTGAACAGCTGTTTCCCTTATAGAATCTACTGGTTTATCCTTGTGGCTGGCCTTAATTTAAGAAGGGGGGGGGGGGGGAAGCCAACGTTGAAAGGACATAGATATCAAATAAACACCTTTTTCTCCTACCAAACCCTCCATTGCAGCTGAGATGCACTGATGGGCCAGTTGTAGAAGGCTTGCGCTGCTTCTCTCTGAGCTCTGTCACCCAGAGAAAGATGTTGAAAGCACCAGTCCACGAGGAGGCCAAAAGTCAGCATTGCTATGGGCACTCCATGTAAAGTAAGACTTCTTTTTTTTATTATTCTTTTTTTTTTACATTTAGCCTGTTGACTGATACTAACTGACGTGCATTTCATAACTATATAATAAAAACTTCATAAATATAAAAGTGTGTAAAGAAATAAAGCAGCACTTTTACAGAGCTAAAAAGCATTTTGCTTATGTCCTGGTTCCGGCTGGGACAGAGTTAACTCTCTTCCCAGTAGCTGGAGGGGGTGCTGTGTTTTGGATTTGGTAATGAAAGGAACGTTGATGGCCCGTTGATGCTTTGGTTGTTGCTGGGTGGTGCTTGCACCGAGGACTTTYCAGCCTCCCATGCTCTGCCAGGTGCAGGGGGAGCTGGGGGGGAAACATAGCCGGGGCCGTTGGCCCAGCTGGCCAATGGGGTATTCTATACCGTGTGACATCATGCTCAGTATAAAACTGGGGGGGGCGCATCGCGGCACGGCGCTGGCAGGGGTTCGTCACACGCGGTTCTTTCGTGACGGCCGGTGGGTGAGCAGTTGCATTGTGCATCGCCTGCTTTGTATATTCTGTTATTGTTGTTGTTATCATTGTTATTATTATCACTGTTCTACTTTGTTTTATTTCCATTATTAAACTGTTTTTATCTCAACCCGCAAGTTTTCCTACTTGTGCCTTCCTGATTCTCTCCCCCATCCTACCGGAGAGCGGGGGTGAGCGAGTGGCTGCGTGGTGTTTAGTTGCTGGCTGGGGCTAAACCATGATAGTTTACAGAATTAAAAAATGTACTACTACTCCTACCACCAATGAAAGTGCTTTAGTATAGGTGGGGTAAGTACACATGTGCAATACATACATTTAGCTGAAGCCAGACAGATTTCACAGCTGGTATACATCAAACTCCAATCACTAAAATGAAGCTATACTGGGTTACATTTGTTGAAAGCCTGCATCGTTAACTCTTTTAATTTCTAATTTCAAAAGGAAATACGGTCTCTTTCTGAGTTCACTAGCAGTTTTTGCTATTTTCCTTTAGAGTGACAAATGATCACATCTGTTTCATATGAGTGGAATAAGGACCAGAAATCCCAAGTTCCTTTACTTTGCAAAGGTTTTGTAATCACATTAATTAACTTTAAAGGATTGCAAAGAAAGGCATCCTTGGACACTTACCTGAATGATTCATCTGCTTCCTGAACTCAAATGGTAAGTTATGAGTTTGTTTTCTTACTGTCTATGTATTATATAGGCCCTAGAGGCAAAAGCTGTTATGTGCTAGCCCAGTGATTTTCTGTGGACCTTGTTTAAAGGTTGTGCAAGACATGAGAAAAGAAATCAAGCCTGGGTTCAATAGTATTATTTGGAATTTATTTTTAGGAATTTGTTACAGCAACAAAATTTTGACTTTCTGAAAACTACTGATAAGCTATTACAACTTATGCTTTTCAGCAGCGTAAGGACTTGTTAAAAATTCTATTATACTACCCCTAGAGTAATTGTTAGGGAGTTTCTCACTATGACTTTAATTTATCCCTATACTTAGCAACTTGGTGAATTTTGTGTCCTGTTCCTTTAGGTTTGTTGTGTCCTGAACTCTGTCTCCACTTAGCTGTTACATGACTAGGATTCTTAGGTCAAGAAGAAATGAAAGTAATTCTTTTAGGACACGATATTCACTTTGTACATACCATTATAAATTCTCACATCCTCTTGAGTAACGCTGGCATTTGCTCCCCAGACAACCAACTTGTGGATAAGAGATGGATACTTTGCAGCTGCAATGAGTGCTGTAATTCCACCATCACTCCACCCCAGCAAAGAGAACTTCTTAAATTTCAGTGCCTTGATTTGTACAATAAAGTTACATGCAAATCATCAGCTGTTTTTACAAGCAAATATAAAATATTTCTTGAAAACTAACTGTACAGATTTAAACACAACACTACATAGTTGAACTACATTTAGCTTTCATAATTAGAAAATATAATTTTCCTGCTATGCATAAAAATACTTAAGAAAAGGTCAAATATTTAGAAAACAAGAAATTATAGCTGCCTTTCCCATTTTCTACAACTATTTAATGAAACAGGCAGTAGCCATATTAGATTCTTGCTGCATTTAAAAAAGCCCTCTTGAAATTAAGAAATGTTTATTTACAATGGACAGTAAAGACCTTTTCAGGCAGCCTGATGGTATCAAGAATCTGTGGATTCTCTTGGTATAAAGTTGGCAAAGACTATCACAGTGTGGAATGGTAGGTAATCCAAGACCAAGATGAACTTAAGAAAAAGAAAAGTTTGAGACTTGAAAAACGGAACCCAGTAATCTAATTTACTGATGCTAGCTGATCTAAAAAAAATTAATCTGCTCTGTAACAACCTAAAAACGCTTAAAGTATTTGCTACAGGATTGTATCAAATTTTAGTGCCTAATTCACACTTTCTGAAGCTTTTAAGTGTACGTTTTAAATGTTACTTCATGGCGAATTGCAATTCAAAACATAATAATAAAATTCCTCCTTCTCGAGAAGGAAGGCTTAGGGCAAAAAATATGACAACCAAGACCTTAATTCATTCTGACTTGTACAATGCTTTCCACTAGGATTTGAAACTCTTGTTTCCTCATATGCCACAATCTGTGGTGGGAGGTACTGGCAGGGATAGGAGAGAGGATTTTGTGCGTGTGATGTTCAGTGGGCAAAGGATGGGGATGGTAAAGGCACTCAGGAGCAAATGCATCTGAAGGTTGTACAGGGACGATACTCAATGGTTAAGCAGTATTTGCAGTTTTGCATATAGAAGCTTCACTTTGTGAACTCTTTCACAAACAAACATAAAGGTTTCAAAGGTGTTTTGTTTGTTTTGGGGTTTTTTTTTGCAGAAATTACAGCCTTTTAGATGTGATTAAGGAAGATATTGTACTTTTGGAGGAAAAACAGCAAGTTAGTTGAATGAGTTGTTTTGGTGCTTGGTGTTTTGTTGTTGGAAGTCCAGGCCTGCCTTCTTTGGACAGAAGACAGCAAAAATGTAGGCAATGAGAGAAACAACTACAGAGAGAGAAAAAGCAGTTTCTAGTCTGCTTGTAAACTCGATGCTCAAGTGAGGCATAACTTTATCAGTCAACCCGATACCTAGCAAACTTCTATCACTATCAGGCTTTTCTGGTTTTGGCTTCTTGGTATTAGGCTCACTGGAGTCTTGCTCAATACTAGATTTCACTTTGCTAAGCTATAATTACTAAACAGAAAAGAAATAAGGTAGGGGAAAGAAAAGGACATGTAAAGTAAGAGCTGACAGCAAGAAAAAAGAACCTTGAATTTTAGCAGCTGATCACAAGTTGGTCCTGGCCTGATGAAAATGTAGTTATCTGTGAACAACTTTCAGTATCRTGCTGCTGAAGGGTTACTGGTGTCTTGGCAAGTTTCAGGAGTTGGCAGCAGTGCTTGTAAAGTTTAAAGTTTTGCTGTTGCTGTTCTCCTAATTACGGATCTCAAAGTCGGCTGATGGGTGGAATAGCTGATTAAAATTTTTATTCTTCTTGCCAGGTTTTTTGCCAATGCTTCAACTAAGATCTATTTGCCTCCAGTATTTCTCTTGTTTACTAGCCATTATCTTCATGCATTCTTTGGGTTATCTCAGGATGCCTTTGCAGCAGAAGGAATTTAATTTATTCTTTGCAGCCTTCCAAAAAAACAATGTGACATAAGAGATGCGTTGGATATGATATGCATGTGTGCTTGCTTTAATCTTGAACTACTTACAGTACAGGCCTCTACCTAACATTGGCAATAACCTGAGAGCTGGTTGYACCTCCTCAATTCTGTGGGTGACTTTGTGTTGGCCTTAACCCAGTGAACAAAATCTCTTTTGAAATCACCTCCTCCATCCAGGCCTTTGTGAAATGCAATCAAATGATCATGTATGCTGTGACAGAAGTAACTTACAACAGTGAGTTGCAGTACAACAGTACTCTGTACCGTATGCTTTCATTGGATCACAGGGAGTAGACCACAAGTAAGGGTTGCCGTTGATCTACAAGAACTTGGAGAAGCCCAAGCCCGTCCTTTCACTAGGACAGTAGCTCTGAAGAGTAAGAACCTCTTAAATATCAACACTAATTATTTCCATAATTGTTTTAACGCTATTGGCCTTTGCTATTGTTRGGCATTGGGACGGAGTGCAGCAAAGTGGTCTTATTTGCATTATACTCCTTTTATTTCACGCAAACTCCTTCACAGAACACATACGGTGATACAGAGCAGCGTCATCTGCATCAAGGTGGTGAATACTCTGCAGAATTTCAGCTTTTGTTATTTGACAGAAACTTTGCAGCACTCACAGCTCCAGCAGAGACACCAGAATCTGAAGGAGCCTAGAATAAAGGTTCTGAAGGCTCACCTATACGGATGGGTTTTCTGGCTGAGTGTAAGCAAACCATGTACATTATAAAGAACTCTGCAGTAGTTATGACTTTGTTTTATATTGGAAATCCTAGTTGGGATGATTCTTTGGGATTGTGCTAACCTTTATATGCTATACTAAAATAGAAGCAAGTTGCCACGCTTGGGAAGATTTTAATAATTTGTTATTATATGCTTGCATCAATAAACATCTTCAGAAAACCAGGATGCTATGTCTCATTTGTTTTGGCAGCTTTAGAGATTGGTAGGCTGTTGTCATGTTTCAATGGACACTAAATGGTTACATTCTCTTTGGGGACAGCTCTGTTTTCTATTTTGCATTTATTAGTATTTGGACAGAGGCAGGAAAGGGGGTTACAACCACTTAGACTGAAAGTTTGTCACCTATCCATGGCAGCATCTTTATTTTCTTTGTAGGCGTAGAAGAAAACGGTGATTTACAGTGCAGAGAGATTGCTTTTATGGTTAGAGGGCAAAACTGTGTCTTAATCCTGATTCTGCTGTCAGGCTTACTTTGCTTCGCTATGCAGAATGCTCCAGGAAGGCTGCATTTCCAGTTTCAGATGGGTTTCTGCAAGGTTACTGCTTATTACAGAAATACAGTTGGATTGACTGTCTGAATCTTGTCTCATATTTTTGGAATTTTAATGCTCTGCCAACTTTCTTAACACGGCCAAAGAGACTGTATAGCTTAACATAGCAAAGCCAAAATATTAGTCAAAACTAAACCAGAAAATAGTGTTAGCACTTATAGGACGGAATAAAAGAGGAACACAGAAACATAGATTTGAAATAAAAAATTTTGCAAGATGGAGAAGTAATAACAGCTTTAGGTCATATTCTTTATAATCACAATAGCTGTATTAGTTATTAAGATCTAGTATGACCACAGGAACCCTTCCATTTCCCACACAAATTATTTCAGTAATATGCTGTAAAATGCAAAGTATCAAGTTAATTTTTAGAATTAAATGTTTCTTGAAATGGGCTGCTCAAGGCAAAATGCCAAGATTCTATTAGCTACAAAATTTTCTAAGAACCTTTCACTACTGTAATCCCTTCAGTTAAACCACTTAGCATAGACTTTGTTTTTTATATATACTTTACCTAAACTTACATGGTTCTTGGCTGCAAAGCTCTTAGGACAGGGTCTTGGAATAAAAAAATATTGCTTTATAATTAATGCCCACTGCTGAACCTCTATGTATATTGCAGAAGAGATGGAAGAAGAAAATATTTTCCAGAATAGCGTGCATCTGCCCAGTTTTAAGCCTTCATTTATATGCTCTTTTGCATAACTTGCTGTCTGCTGGAAACAACCTGCTTAACAGTACTCTTCCTCCTTCTCAAAATTTAAGGAAAACAGCTTTTAAATAAATATATATATATATATATATAAATAATAAAATCTCAGAATAGATTTACCTGCATAAGATCCACAGCATCTTTTGCATCCCTCTCAAAGAAATCTGGAGGAAAGTCTCGAGATGGAGGAATGGACTGTCCATATCCCCGAGGATCCCAAGCAACAACTGTGAAAAGTTGCTTATTCATAGACTTAAGCTGTGGTCCAAAATCAGTTTGACCACTCCCTGAAATATCATCATTTTTCAATTAAAGTAACCACCATATAATACATACATAGTATACATACTCTAAATGGAAACTGGGAAAACTTGTATTTTAGTTCTAAGAAAGAGGTTATCCATCAACTGAAGTACACTTTACCTCTAATTGTAACTAACCATTGCAACTCTCAGACAGGCAGTACCACAATAAAAATCTTTAGAACTATCTGCAATATGCTCAGAGCAAACCATTTCTGGTAGGTATGTGAGCTTATCAAAAACTGCTCTACACAGATGCTTTAATGCAGAATCTTAAACTGAGTTACCTGGGTAGGGATTTAGCTTTAACAGATTTAAAGCACTGGCAGGGTCATCGCTGTTCATCTGGACAGCACACATGAAACTGAAAGGGGAGAAATATACTAACTCTAGCTACAGATTTGGAGGTGAAAAGCACTGTGCAAGACAGTTGTTCTTATTCGATAAAACACTTCTATGAGAATATTGGTGCTTAAAGCCGAGCTTTAAATACTTTGTTGCCTGAGGAGACAGTGGTGGCACAAAAGCACAAAACTGCAACTTTCGATTTTTCTAATATGTATGTTACCAAAATAAGTCAAATACAGCAATTTTTCTGATGCAGAACAGTTTCTTTTATTGATGGCTCAGACCTTCAAAGGGTTAAAAAATTAATTAATCCTGCCTATTGCACTAAGCTATCTATGAACACTAGCATGAAGGTAAGACTGCAATTTACTTCTTATTTGCATTGTCATGTGGTAACAGTATCACACGCTACTTGATTAAAACCTGTTCAGGTCTAACATATTACATTCAAATGATGTAAATCAAATATCAGTTTGGCTATCATCATTATATTAAAAAGGCTGTTTAAGGGCATTTAAGATTTTCTTTTGTTTACTTGAAGAAATATGTCCTCAGATACCTCCTCCTATACCTTCAACTGGTCTAAATGATAAAAGAGGCTTTATATAGCATGTTATGATGAGCTGACTACAGCCTGGCATGATCTCTTGCAACACCAATTAATAGCTAGTCAGAAGCAAAATATCAGGTTGTTAGAAAAATACCAAAGCAACCTGATTAATATTAATCACTTATTCTTACATAGGCTTTGTATGAACCTCTGCACTATCGTGCACACGCTTGTTATACTGTATTTTTTGTAACTCAAAAAATAAACAAGGCTGAGAGCATATCTGAATGCTGTGTTTTCTTGGTTGTCTTAGTATTTTTCTAGTTAGAAAGAGAAGCATCACTTTTGTTTTAATGTAATTTACAAATAGTCTAGGGACTAATTAATTCTATTGACCTAAAAGCACTTACCTTGTTGCCACAACACACTTATTAGTCTGTTAATACTGTAAGTAGTATACAATAATATTTAAAACTTAGTATCAGTACAAAGGGAAGAAGTATGTGACAGTCAGAATGTAAAGCTCACCCTCACAAGTTGCCAAAAATATTAAACCATAAACTTAATAATGGTAAAGATAGTACTCCTATTACTGTTTGTAATAATGCTAACTGAACAATAGTAATGTAGACTTAATAATAATAATATTACTCACAACTGAAGAAATACATTATTTATTTCTATTTAAAGAGTTGGCATTGGCCACAGGATTAATAGTTTAAAAAGCTGTTTAGAATGAATAGGTTAAAACATACGAAAAACTAAGCACCCCTAGCATTAACTTTTTTTCACCCTCCCCTCAGGAATTCTTTGAAAGAAAGGACCACCACACAAAGACTTGAAAATGTTGCTGCCAAGAAGAACAATGTTTCCTGCTCTTCAGTTCCTGACATTCTATCATCTTGATCCAGCAATTCAGTTAAGCATAAGCCCAACTCTGAGCACAGTAATGGTCCTACTGACAGCCTGTCATGAACTGCTAGTAAGTCTGATTGGCTCTTTAGAACTGCAAGAACCCAGAAAAAAAAAAAGTCTGTGTTAATTTTAACARGCTGTTATCAAAAGCAGTGATCTCAATGGACAGATACCATTTAGGTAGCAGAACCTGTTGTCCATCTCAAAAAGCCATTGAGAATCTTAATGATGTTGCCCTGAATAACCAAAACATGAAAACACATTTTTAAGCAAAAAGCAAGTCTCAACTGTGCCTTTTTCACTATGATAATAAACTGCAAGTGCTGCATGATGTCTATTAATTCCATTGGAATGCACCTACTTTCTAAAAAGGAATGCATAATTCAGTCTGTGTAACAAATATAGCTGACCTGATTTCCGCCCCCCCCCCCCGTTATTTTGCACGTTGTGTAGCTATTTGCCACCTGTGCTGGACACCCCCTTTGCACAGGTAAATCCAAAAGTGCAAGTGACTATTACACAAGTCAAGACATTGTGTAATAGTCACAAAAGGTGCCTGGTGAGATAAAATCTTTAAAAACTGTTGACTGATTGCAATAACTCTGCCCTTTCCTATCTGTTGTATGTGTAGCAATTTTTTTAATGACAATGCTCCATAATCAGGTGTTGAACATAYTACAAAATAGTTTTGTGCATTCTAGCTTGAGACCAAATTGTGAAAAAGGTGGTCACTCTACAAAGGTAAGACAAAATCTCCAGACCTAGCATTCCGGGAAGCAGAAGAACTGCATGGCTTCCTTCTCCTGTCTGCTGATAATGCAGGTGGACTCCATTCACTTGGATTTTGGCAGATGTTATTGAAGTACTAAGGATGGGGGAAGGGGAGAGAAATAGGAAAACATTCAGACAGTTAATTCTCATTACATGGTCATTCAAGGAATACAGAATAAGTACTTTTTCCAGATAATAATGACAATACAGTGAGATTTAAATGGGTCACTTGTCTTTCACAGGTGCACGGAAGACTAAATAAAAAACTTCTCAGGAGCAGAGAAGTATTCAGTTGTGACTACTATGTAACATTTGTACTTAGCTTTCACAAATGTAGTTAAATGACTTAAGTTAAAGGGGAAAAAAAACCTCTGGACTGTGCAACAAGGGCAATATAAAAGCAGCTTTACGTTGCTACAGAAACGTGTTGGGAGAAATATATTAGAGAGGAGAAACTTCATTTTGTCGCAGCATAACTTTTGAAACAGCTGGTATTCACCTTAAAATTACTAAACTGAGCCTCTCCATCTGTCAAAGAAACCACAATCTATTATTACGGTTCCTCATGAACCAGAGGTTCTACAGCGAAAACCACTTTGCACTGAGATGAGTGTGGAGAAGAAGAATGTGATAATAATATATCTGTCAGTGTAATCTCAGCAGAAGATAACACTTAATTGGAAAATACCACGTGACCAAAAAAACCCACCCGTGAAAGAAGTACCACAGAAACAGACCGCATAGGCCACCTCCCAGCCCTGACCCTTAAACGCCTACATTAACCTTCAGTACAAAGCAAGACATATGTGTAAATGCAAACAGGTAACTTGAGATACCGTGTCTAGATACAAACACCTAGTGAGGAGCGAAAGTAGCATAGATTGAAGGTATCTCCTTAACAGTATAAACCATTGCATCTGTTCTCCCAAGCAAATTTGTGCCCTAATGGTTGCAAGAAATCTTTTTACCAACCTAACTAATTTTATTTAAAGGTAGTAATAAGATAAAAATTTTGTCATTTGGTTGCCTAATGGTTAACCCTTATTCCCTGCACTTCTCAGTTTACCTAAATTAAATATTCTTGCCCCATGAATTGAATCAAAGTGAATTTCACACTCATACAGAAATGCTGTTTTCCAGTCTTATATGTTACAATAACCTCTATTCCATGATAGGTACTGTGCAACTTATTAAAAATTCATTTTTAACATATCACTTCTGAACTAATTACAGCACAAAAGCATAGTCCGACCTGTACAGAGTTTAAAATGGTGGAGTAAAGGTAAAAAAATCCCATAAACTTAAAACCTTCTCATAAGGAAAATGAAAATGAACAATAGCTTGTGAGCTCAGGTTCCCAGTACATAAGTGGCAGCTAAACCACAGAATCTGTTCAACACAAAGCCATTTGGATTTTACATAAAATCTTGGTTGACATAACACATCCAGTCATGCCATGTGCCTAAATATAAGCTGTGACTTTGCAGAATAGCATTAGCTCTTTCTACCTGTGCAGATGCAATTTGAGAACTGGAGTACAAACGCAGATCTGTGGCAAGAATACAGCTCAAAGAAACTCATTGTGTCATTATAACTTCAGTGAGTTTTGCTGAATTGTTATGCAAATGTGATTCAAGTGATTAGTTTGATTGTAATGTCAAACCTCCTCTAAGTCCATATATCACACCTGATGTGGCTATATACTTCCAAACTTGAATTCTGAATGTAGCATTCAGATGGCCTTCTTATCCCTTTTTTGAAYATCAGACTTTTGCTTTTTTTCTACTTATAAAAGAAAATGTTTTGTTATTTTTTTCTTGATATACCATCTTTTGGTTTGTCATTCAGTTCAAGAGGTTATTTTATCATAGTTCTCACCACAGCAAATGAGCACCTTGCTCTTACTGATTTTTACAGAAATATGTGAATTTTTTTGCTTCTGATTGGTAATTGCCAAAAACATTTCCAGTTCTGAACAAAAGTGAAATAATCACCATCCTGTTACCTTTTTTTTAAAAAAGGTTACCAACATGTAGTAGACAAGAATATACATTCCTTATAGATGTATATTCTGCTTTCCTGATTCAGATGCTAGATTTTTTTTACACAGTTCTACATTTTTTAGGATTAATTATTAACATCAGGGGCTTGAGTTTGTGATTCTTTTCTAGTCCTGGATTGTGCCTCAGTGTAAAGTCCAATGAAATCCAGGAGTTTCACAGAGAGTATTTTCAGTACTTTCTGGACTAAGAACAAATGAGTTGGTTTTTTTTTTATGTGCTGAGAAACTGTACTGGAACTGGCTACACCTAAGACAGATTTGGTCTTCCCCACACCAAGTTTCTGTGAGTCTGAAATCACTTCAATATGCTTGTCAGCATAACGGCTTCCTTTCTGTCAAGTTTTCATAAAGACTGCATTTTCCATTGGTTGGCACAAGCAGAAACCATGTTAAAACAAAAGAGAAAAAAAMMCCCACTATTTTGTATCTGAATTAGTAGTGTTAAGGTTTATAGCTCTTTGAGAAGCACTGGATACATACTGCCTATATTTACCAAGACAGTACAGATGCAGAGTAGGCAGGTCTTGTACGGTGCCTTGCTGGAGGCCACACTTCACCTCATACTCTGTAGGAATGAGCTTAATCTGGGAAGTACCTTTCTGCTTCAGCTGTGCTACAATGCAACCTACTCTTTATCTGTGCAGGGGGAGTAGTGTGTGTGTGGGGGGAATTATGGTATTATGTCTGTTTTCCTCAACAGGATTTGCAGAATAAGCAGTATTATATATATTACATATATGTATTCTCTTTGCAACCTCAGCGACCTCTAGGAAACACTTTATCGGCAGGCGGCCGAGAAGCAGGGCGGTCAGCAGCACGTCCTGCCTTGCAGGGGGAAAATGGACTCGCAGAGGGGAGGATGACAGACACCGACGAGAAGGGGCTGCGGAGCCTTGCTTGCACAGCTCCTTGCAGCATAGGGAAAGCAGCTAAGGAAAGAGCTCTTCCCTCCCCAGCGAGACGAACCTCCCCGCCTAATCGCAGAAGCAAGCACCTCAGGGTATTTACCAGAGCCCCCACCATGTCACAT